>JAYKAV010001033.1:1174043-1351056 GCA_035582835.1 Phoebastria nigripes | reverse complement strand
TTTTTTTTTGAAAATAAGCTTAAAGTGTTAGAATTGTGACTTTTTTTCTTTTTTTCCTTTATTTTCTTTTTAAACAGAAAGGAAAATTTACTTTTGGGTGATCTGATCTTTTCCCTGCCCTCTTAGACGTGTATTTTTAGCATTTTGA
The DNA here is from genome assembly GCA_035582835.1 of Phoebastria nigripes. Taxonomy (NCBI): domain Eukaryota; kingdom Metazoa; phylum Chordata; class Aves; order Procellariiformes; family Diomedeidae; genus Phoebastria; species Phoebastria nigripes. Next base: position 1,350,908 of record JAYKAV010001033.1, on the reverse strand, counting down.
ACACATGTAATGTCCTCAGATATTGCTTACCAAAGCACTTTGAAATAACTATAGAGGGTGGATGGGATGACTCAGGGGACTGGTAATTGAATATGGAGCCTTTTCACCTCGAAGTCACTAGTTTGAATCTAACCCAAGTTGCTAGCGACCTAGTGGTTACCCTCAGATGGCTGTTTAGTGGCCTGTCTGAAGTGAGTTGGTGGTCTCAGTCCAGCTTTTCGCAAACAGCTGTCCACATCACAGAAACCACTGTCACAGCTAGTACTAATTAGCAGCCTTGTTGGCAGTATTGCTGAGAGGCGAAGGACTGAATTAGCCATCGAGCTGTCTTCTGCTGTTAGAGGTGGTCTCTCCGAAACAGAGCCAAGGCACCCTGCTCTTCGAGTCTTGCAGCAGCAGCTTAGTTTTGACACTGTCTGGATTATGTGTACGTGTGTATTTTCTCCCTCTGGGGAGACTGCAACTTTTCCTACTCCTGTGGTATCAATCTGTCAGTTGTGTCCCCGTTTTGCTTTGTCCTCTGCAGTTTATTGATTCCTGGGTTCAGGGGCATCTCCATACCTGGCAGTTGGACTTTCCCACGCACCCTTTATCAGTCAGATTAGTCCCCTAACATCTTGTCATGGTTTAACCCCAGCCACCAACTAAGCCCCACACAGCCGCTCGCTCGCTCCCCCCTGGTGGGATGGGGGAGAGAATCGGAAGGGTAAAAGTGAGAAAACTTGTGGGTTGAGATAAAGACAGTTTAACAGGCAAAGCAAAAGCCGTGCACACAAGCAAAGCAAAACAAGGAATTCATTCACTGCTTCCCATCGGCAGGCAGGTGTTCAGCCATCTCCAGGAAAGCAGGGCTCCATCACACGTAACGGTTGCTTGGGAAGACAAACGCCATCACTCCAAATGTCCCCCCCTTCCTTCTTCTTCCCCCAGCTTTATATGCTGAGCATGACATCATATGGTATGGAATACCCCATTGGCCAGTTGGGGTCAGCTGTCCTGGCTGTGCTCCCTCCCAGCTTCTTGTGTACCTGGCAGAGCATGGGAAGCTGAAAAGTCCTTGACTAGTGTAAGCACTACTTAGCAACAACTAAAACATCAGTGTGTTATCAACATTATTCTCATACTAAATCCAAAACACAGCACTATACCAACTACTAGGAAGAAAATTAACTCTATCCCAGCCGAAACCAGGACACATCTCTGTTAAATCTACCACAAATAAGATTCTTCACGTTTCAGTCCATTTGTTTCATAATGGCAATCGCACCGGTGGTACCTGTCAGTTGCAAAAGTTTCCATACTATCCCCATCGTTTTGCAGTCCTCTTTCTGAAGCTTTTTTACATTTTATCTCTGCAAGAAGCTTTGTTCTTTTCTGAAGCTAAACTAAAATGTAGCCATTTCGAAGGTGTGAGGATAAAACAAATAATTCTGACCTTTTAAAGTATCTGATAGCTGAAAAAAAGAATCTTGCAATAAGTGTCTTGTATTTTGGGAGTTTGAGTACAACCCTCATGTGTACTCTGAATGGTGCATTAATGGATTCCAAGGCCCACAGAGGATCCCTCTGCTGGTAGTAAGATTTTTGGGTCGATGCATAAGTCTATCTGTGGTAATCCATTTGCAAGATCACGAAAATTTCCACATTTAAAAAAAGTTGAAGTAAACATGGTTTGCAGCATTTTAAGCTGTAGGCAATTCTTTCTGAAAATGGGGAATTCAGTATGCATACTCCGAATTCCATGCAGGGGAACAATAGTAACACAATTCTAATCAAAATACAATGTTTTTCTTCCCAAGTACTAAACTAAGCCCTGTAGGAACCTATTTCTGATTTTTTTTCCCCTGAGTTTTAATGTTAACAGTGGTTTCTGCAAAAATAAACATTCCCTCAAAGTATTGGCAGCCCAAATACGAAAGCCGAAACTGAAGGTAACAGTAGTGACCTTACTAGTTTTTCTTCTCTAACTTGAAAGAAATGGCTAAAGTGAAAAGCACAGATAGAAACAAATAGCGTAGATTTTTAAGCTTTTGATTCCTGATGTTGGTAAAAGGGTAAGGAAGAATCTGTATAATAGGGGATTTACGTATTGCCTTTTGAGGAGGAAGACAGGGTCGCAGCTTTTAGAATCTGTGGTTTAGGTTAGGGGTATCATCATGCTACACGCTTCCATATAACTAGTTAGGCTGACTACCGTTTCATGGTTTCTATTCRTGCACTGATAAATGATTAGGTCAGACTTCACTGGGACTGGATTTATGTTGTGTATCTTTCTGGAATATGTTTTTTTGTTTTGTTTTGTTTTTTAGCCAGCAGGAGGATATAAGGAGGCTGGTGGGAGAGCAGCACTCCAGCTGTGAACAGCAGAACTGGAGGTGAAGGGAAGCCTAGCTCAGGGCTTTCTCTTACATTTTGGACAAGCTCGGGAAACTAACTCTTTTGAGTTGATTGGAAGGGTCTACAAGGAGAACCCTGCACTGGCTGGTATCTTGACCAGTCCAGAAAAAGAGGCAAAAACAGTTGCTGTTTACAAGTCGGAAAAAGTTAATTAAGCCAAGGAGGTGTTTGAGGTGATTTGCCTCAGTTGTGAAACAGATGTATAACTAATCAGGAGCTGACAGTGGTAGAGCATTCCCTCTTTAAAGCTCAGGCAGGAAGGAGGACTGTACGCAACACTGCCCTGAAAATGTGTCTTCAACTAAGTGTTCATAGTAGAAGTACTGCAAGTCTGGAGGAGATGAAGTCTTCTAAATAATGATGATTTTATGGAGGTCACGCTCTCCTCTCACGAAGGAAGGAGATGGAAAGAACTGAAGTGGAAACAGTTGGCAAGGCCAGTCTGTCTTGTCACAAGAGTGGCAGGAAGGAGGCCTCCAAACAAACCGAAGCCCCGGGAGTGAGGCAATTACCATTTCTTCCTGCTCACATTGAATTCTTGTTCAAGGCATTTCCAAATAAGGGTTAGGAACTGAGCGCTGCAACCGCAAGATGACAGTGCAATGCTGTTAAAACCAAGACTCCTTTTTCCTTCTACTTAAAATAATCTATGTCCAGCCATGAATCAAAGCGCCTCTGTAACCTGCCATGCCCTAAAATAGACTGACAGAAACCTATACAAATCCTCCTGAAAAAATAAATGATGAAAAAAGCTTTAGCTGGCAATTCCAGAGTAAGAATGATTAGCAAGTTGCACTGTTAACATGATTTTAATCATGTGCTGCTTGTTAATCTCAAGGGAAAAAATGCCACCATGTGTCTCTTTTGTGACCACAAGGCACACAAAAATCACATGACAAAAGTAATTTTTGCGTAATGGTACCAGTAAAAACAAAAAAGAAAAAGAGGAGCAAAATTTCCTGGCTACTGTGAGTTAGCCTGAGATCAGTGGAGCTTTACTCATCTACACCAGCAAAAGTCTGCCTTGTCACCCATACCCTTGAAGCCCTCCCCTTTAGCTTGCCAATGTTACAGCAGCAAAGAGCCATGGAATAGTTGTTGAGATGCTTCACTGAAGTAAAAAGCAAACTAATATGATACTGAGGAAAAGAAGGAAAGAGCAATTTTAGCATTTAAGACTCGGGCAGTGCTGTCAGGGTGGGAGCAGCTTTGAGTTGCCAGTACTTGAGCCCACTTTCACTTTGTATGAACTTTTAAATATTTGGGAAACGCTTCAGTGGTGTTTTGATTTCAAAAGCTATCTGGTGGCCTAACTGTCCGTACCCAACAATTAAACCAATAAATTCAGAGGCCAGTCTTTAAAGTTCTGAGCTTCAAACGCTGCCACTAGTGCATTATTCATGGATTTGTTTTTTTCCTTTGATATCTCTCTATGGTGTGATCTATATAGCAGAAAAGAACCCACATCTGTCTGTTTACACCACCCTGGAAATTCCTGTGGGCAACCAAAAAAGTCAACCACAAATAACTGCTGGGCTACCAACAAACATAGTATCTGGAGTGCCTCCACCCACCTGCCATTGGGCAGATTTCTAAATCTTATTTGACAATGGGAAAAATCAGATCAGGGTGGTGGGAGGAATAGATGGAGGGCTGGGGGAAAGGACCCATTTGAAAAGCTAACCTGAAATTAGCTGAACTAGTATAATTGTTTTTTGGGGGGGTTTAAGTGTAGTAGGTTACATATAGGCCCTGAGCTAAGCATCACATCATGACACTGCATCTCATTGAATCAGATCATTTGACTCGTGATGTTTGGTGTTGAACTCTTTTTTGCTAAGAGTGGGCAGGTTCTTCTAAGCTGCGTCTTGAGGAAAGGTGGACAGAAAACATCCTGTAAACCATTTTGAAAACTCAGGAAAAATTCTCCAATTGGATACTGGGAGAGGCTTTAAATTCCAGTTCCGCCCTAGCCAGTGGGGGCTGTCTGGTCATTCTTGTTTTAACCAGAGGGTCCCTTTACATTATTATGGGTCTCATTGGAGTTACAATTTCCATTGGTTTGAAAAGCTTCTCAACACATCCAAAGGTGAATTCCTAATCAAGACCTTCATTCACCCAGGTTTTTTTATGCATGTACCTGAACTAAAGCAATTGAGTAGCCTTCTCAAAATCAATGAAAGGAGTTATGTACTCCAACAAGCTGAATCTCATCCTATGACTCTGCATCCTTGAGAAGTATGGAAAATACTCCTATTTATTGAGTTGATCCTGCATTGTGCTGCTTGATTTGCAATATTCAGTGAGCTCTTAACTCTGCTTTGACTATTTTTTATCTCACACTAGTATTCAGTTAGTCAGATGTTCCACTTTAGCTTGATACATGATTAAAAAAATAAAGGCATAGTGCAGATGGTACAAAGATTTCATTGTCCGTAAATAGTTTTTCAGTCAGGTGTTGTATCTATTTTTGAGCATTTAATTCTTGGTAAGGTAATTTCTCCCTGATGCAGATCATCTTATGTACTGGAGTATACTGTGCTTATGTTGACTTGTCCCCTTGGAAGTTTGTTACTCTTACAGCTTTTATTTCCTGCATCTGGGTAACAGTTTTTCCTTTCTAGTTGTGTTCAATTTTCTGAGAAATACTTTTTTTTTTTAAGTAGCATGTCATAATCATTTTTTATGAGGAGACATTTACATTTGCTAGGATCTTATGGCTAGGTGGCAATACTCTCCACATCCTGCACCCCTTAAAATATAAAAATTAAATTTTTTTAAAAAGCTTTTTTTTAATCTAATGTTTTTTCTTAGTCTTTCTCTTAAATCAGAAACTTAAAAACTTGATTTTTTTTTTTTTTTTTTTTTTAAAATCTTTGAAACAGTATGAAAGATATAAAATAAATGTAGTGGATAACTGATTTTTAAAATCATGAAACCTCCAATTTATTCACGTCAACTGAAAGTCTAACCAATTTTTGGATTTGGGGTGCCTTTTTAGCTCTTCCTGACTTTCTCCCTTGTTCTGTTTATCCTTATTGCGGAAGATGGCCACAATTCCTCCATTTCGTGGAAATTAGAGGTAGTGCTGGGGTCCCTGGCAAGTTCCCAGTCCAGGTCTCAGATGACTTAAATCCTTCCCATGGGTACATCGACACATTATTGAGCAATTACATTCTCTCGTGGCAGTCATCTGTGGAATAAGTAAACTCCCTCTATTAGCCACACAATGATATCATGCACCATAAATGCATGCTTGGCCTCCATTGTGTCAACAATCAGTTACATTCTCAAAGGAAGAAATGCGAATATAATTCTAAAACTACACTGACAAATAAACAGGTTAGTTTTATTACTTGTTTCTACCTTGAATGGCAAGATTAAATTTAATTTAAAAGACTACCATAAAAGGAGAAGGCATACAGGTAAGCATAAAGTTATTATTTATTCATTGTAAATATATTATTAATTTTTGGGTTGGGGGTGGAAAGGGAGGCCAAAAGAGGAGAGTGACTTACATTTAGATCTTTTTTTTTTTTTTTCCCCACTGACTAAATGAAAGCTAGTCATAAAGATAATTTTCTCATCAATAACTTTTGCAAGACTATGACGTACATTACTGATCCTGATCATTCGTGGATCAGCTTGCACAAGCAGAATATTTATGCAACAAGATTTTAAGTAACGCTCTCTTGAAAATTAGGAGATCTCTGATTACGCAGTATAGTGCACAGTTAATATTGTAATGAGTCTTTTTTTTTTTTCTCCCTTTTAAAAACACGTATGTAAATGTTTTGTAAAGCTTTGAAAACTTCCAAGGGCAGAGTGTGTCTGAAAAGGTGACCTAACTTTCTGGTTACCCTTTAATAGCATACACTAACTATCATTAATCAGATAGCCTGTGCTTGGATGCTTTCTTCAGCCTTTGTGTCTGTGTGTCATTCAGTGATGTAGTTGAGGCTGATCGCTCTCACTGATATGGTATTTTAATTTGCTACCCTGTAAAACTACATCCAGTGATGCCTACGTAATATGAAGACTGGCTTCCTATACACATTCAAGACAGGGTGAGGCTAGCAAGCAAAAAAACCCAGAAATTATTTTTACAAGGGAGGGAATTGGGAAGGTTTTAAAGCTTCATACTGTCCTCAGATAAATTTAATGGCCACCAGGTGGATTGGGACCTCTGAAAGGGAGAAGCCCAACACTCTTTCCTGCCTGGATCACCCTGAAGATGGAGGTGGGCCAGTGCTGGGTGTCCTACACGCAAGGCCAATCAGGGGTTGTTTTCCATGGATCTTCCGTTCTGGCCGGGGACAGAGCACAGATCCCAGTGTGCTTTTCAAGGTTTTAAAGTATTATTCAGTGTGGATGAATGACTACCCTTTGCTTTGTCATCAGAGAATATTTATGACCGTCGAAGCAAGGCTGAGTTCCTGGAGACGGGATAACGCGTGGCTTTATGCTGCCAGACAGAGAGTTCCTTTTGGTGGTCACACCAATGTTTTTTCATACTCCCACGGACACCGCAACTTTTTTGGATAAGGAAGAAGATGATGGAACACAGATGAGGGAAAGAAATGGCCTCAGAGAACTTGGATACGTGGGGGTATTTTTACCCTTTGGGGTTTTTTCTTCCTGAATTTCAATGAGTGACTTATTGGAAACTTCTTTGGGTTTGAAGTGTTTTGTTCTTGTTCCACACACACAAAACTGTTTTGGGTTGTTTTGTTTGTCTTTGTTTATAATGCAGCTGAGATAGGGTGACTTGATATTTTTAAAATAGAAAACTGATGCCTTCTGAGGGAATGGGGGGAACAGAGGAGGACTTTACTAGCTGGAAACGTGGGTCATGCCAAGGACAACTTTGTTGCTGTGAAGGATGTGTTGGAGATGGGGGGGAAGATTGTGTGGAAGCTGGTATGGAGGGAAGAGTAGTGCTGCTTCTCCTTGAGTGCCCAGTCCACTGACTGTTCTCCAAATGCTGGACCCCAAGAGTTCCTCCACCACAGTCACATATCTCCTTTTATTTATTACCCTTTTTTTCTCTCTTTCTTTTAAGGCAAATCCCAAATTAAACTGTTCCAACCCACGACATTAGCAACTATCAGGCACTGAATGCCAAACAGATACCTTCAATTTCATTCACTGCTGTCCTGCTATCTCCTATCACTCCCTAAAAAAAAAAAACCCTTAAAAAAAAAAAATAGCCGGTCTAATTGTTGAGGTAACAAAGTTAATGGGATTACAAATCCAATTGTGTGAATTGCTACACAGAACCCTCACAGAAAATGTTCAGCATCTTGTCCCTTCTCATTTAATCATTACTGAGCCTATGAGGCACTGCGAATTTAGGAGCGTGCTGTTTTGGAGCCTGCTACAGACTGGAGGCTGCCCAGCACACCCAGGTGTAATAGCAAATTGTCAGAGAAATAAATTGTCAGATGTGTTGTGGAACAGGAGGATAATATGCCAATGGCAGAGAGTCTTCCAGGGATTACTGATCAAATTAACAGCATGAGTCTCCACACCAGACCTGTTTGTTTCCACTTTATGCTTGTTAGGAAGAGTGCAGTCCTGTTTTCCATGTTGTGCAACTAAATTCATGAGTAATATGAGTAAGGTATTCTATTTTTTCAAAATGATCAGCCTTGGAATAACTTAATAGTTTGAAATGAATAGTTACTCGGCATTTCTATGTCTATAATATAAAGAATATGGTAAATGCTATGATAATGGAAGGCATAAGTAAAATACTGACAAATGATCACTGTAAGGTAAGTCTCTGATGATAATCTTCTTTTCCTTATCTGCTGTCGTTGCGATTCCACAGCTTCCTCACTTTTCTGTGGGAACTGGTCGAACTGGAGACAGGGCCCAGAAATTAGTTGTTGTGTTGAAATAAACTCCATTGTTTTGAGATTTCTGAATAACACATTCCCACTGGTGCTGGAGGGGTTCAAATACAAATTCGGATAGGCTTTGCTAGCTCCTGCTGGTGGACTGAGAGAGAGAGAGAAGGTGGCATTGGTTTTGCATATCCATTATCACCTTATTTTGATTTTGTTGTTCAGAAATAGTTGAGATTTCATATATTTTGAGAAATTTAGCAAAGGTACACTTTGTGCAGATTCACTTCAAACATCAGCAGATGCTGAGAGCGCCAGGAATAATGTTGGACAGGGCAGTATTACAGTCATTCTTTCTACCACTTCCTTTCTAACTGATGTAAACAAATGCATGTTTTTGTGTTCTTTCCCTTGGGAAAGGGAGAACGCTGAACTCAAATGATCAATATGTGGTTTTTCCATGGTTACTCGGGAAACTTCATCCCAAAAATCTTTTTTAATCACAAGTTGTCTGGCATCCATTGACAGGATCCAGCTTTTCATTTTTGGTCCACTGTAAGTTATGGAATCTGGCTAATAGGAACAAATCTGGATGAACTGGTTTATGGAACAATAAACCCAGGTATGTGTGTTTGTGAAAATTAAGGGATTTTTAAAAGGGAAATAATCACTGTTTTTAAAATGGTGATTAATTTTAAATTTTATATGCACTATAGACTTCCATATTCATTTATTGCTCTATACAAACATTTTTCATGTTTGTTTCATTTTTTCCCTCAGCATTTTTAGCAGATTTGTGGAAGCTGGATTTGATGGCTTCTGAACCGCTGCGATTTCTTTTCACTTAGCAAGAACCTGAGGCATTCCACGTGTGAACGCGAGGTGCAGTGAGCCGTTTTGTAGTGATCAGTGCCAGGACACAATGGTATGCAATTCCCGGATTGTATTTCTGGTGTGTGCTTTGCAGCTCTAGACAAATCACATCAGGGAGGCTTTCGAAGACACACATGTCTGGTATTTATTTCCCATTGACACGCAATAACATGAAGTRGTTAACAGCCGGTTGTATTTTTCTGAATCCCTCCCATACAGTCTTTCAGTTTCCATGTTCTCAGTTATCCCAAATAAAAGGTGAAAGCCTTGGGGTTTTCTTCCTTGGAATTTAAGTTCTGCAAAAATATATTTGCAGAGGTGACATTTGCTGCATGGTCCCTCCAAGAGCGCTGGCAGCTCGCTCCTGCAGCTGGAGCTGGCTGGATGAAGCTGCTGGGCACCAGGGTGAGCGTGGACCTCCCAGACCAGATAGGAAGGGGGTTTCTGAACCACAAGTACCTTCAAGACACTAATGGACAGAGAAGACTCACATACCATGCTTAGTTTGGCAGCTATGCTGCCAGATTTGCAGGTTTAGCAAATAGATTGTAAGGCAGATTGTGTTCAAGAGCTTGCGAGGAGGTGGGAGGTCTGTGGGCTTGTGTTCATAGGACTGGCGAGAGGCGGGCTGTCAGTGCTATGAGTCTGGGAATGGTGGTGGAAGGGGCTCCTGGACCTCCATCCAGGTTTGAGGGGGGTTAGGGCTTGTGAGGCTGAACATGGGGGTTATCGGAGATAAGAACTGGTGTTTTCTAATGGTATCGAGAGCTCTTTTAACAGAGCATGGTGAGGGCAAACAATATATACAGGTACAAAATAATAATACAAGTTGGAAGACACAGTAGTCTTGTGGTTCAGACAGTGGATAGGAATCAGGAGTTCTTGGATCAGTTTTTGACTTTGCCACAGACTTCCTGTGTTACTTTCAGCCAGTCACTTAATCTCTGCATCCACCATCTGTGAAACAGCAAGGTTTGGAACAGCTTGTGTCTCTGAAAGCATGTATCTAATTTAGCTGTTATTATTAAAGTTAAATATTAAGGAACTGTTACATTATCGCAGGATAAAACCATGCCACATCTATTTTCACTGTGAACTTTGCTCTTTTGCTATTACGTTGTTTTTCGGGAAAAACAATGTTTTCACTATGTAAAAATAAGTTAAGCAGAAATTCGTGACACATGCTGAGAGCGCCATATTTGTAGATCTGATGCCTGACACTAAAATAGGAGATGCACATTAAATGCCACTGGAGAGACTTTAGAGCTGATTGTTCCATAAAATAAAACACAGGTCTGGACATTGAAAGTAAACAAATAACATCAGGCTCTGTAGAGATCAGTCTCCCAAAGCTGTTCAAAAAGTTCAGTTGCTTGTGCCTAAATGTAGACACTCCTCATCCACTTGTCGACAGGCATGCTGCTCTGAATTCTTTGTTCAAATTTCCATTAATATTCTGTGTCAGAGAAGGGAAATAACTTAGATAAGATCAATTTTCAAACATGTTTCTTCAGGAAGGAACTAAAGAGCGATCCTGAAAACTACCGCCTGGAATGTAAAAATTCTGATCTTTGGTAAAATAAAGGAACTGCTGTGTGAGATGAAACATGTCAATATATTTGGAGGACAGGTGAGCTTGTTTGCCAAACTTGACTTATTTGCAAACTTCAAGTCTATCTTTTAATGTGTGTAGTCAGTTTGTGAGGAGGCGCTTCCACATGTAGGAAACGCTGATTAAAGTCAAAGCAATTTACACTATTCACATTATGAAACATGGAAGCCTCCTGTGATGGCTAGCAATGTGTCCATATAGGGGAGATAATGATGGAGACTTTTGAAAAGGTCAGTATGGGTTTAATTCTATTTTTCAGTATTCGTTAATGCTATGGGAAGAGGTAATTACCTAACAGAAGACTGGACTAGTATATCTACCCGGCAGGGCTGAAGGGACATCTGTAGCACAATTACAGATACCTAAACCAGCAGGGAAGCAGGCAAAGTGTGGCCGTACATGTGCCATTCAAAACCAGCAGTCTGACCAAGCCAGCTCTATCGGTGTCTTCGTTCCAACTGATGAGAAATTTTACAGCATAAAGGCAGCTTCCAAGGGACGTAGCCCTGAAAGGCATGTCTCTTCTCACCTCCCCCTCCCAGCCCCAACCTAGCAGTGTGAGCTGGTAATAATGACCCTTAGCATTTTACAGAATTTCAAATATTTTACCTGTGTTGTGTCTACATTGTCACATGCACTGATGTCTCATCCCTGAAGCATTCATATTGCTGGATTAAGTACCCTGTCTCAGCTATCTCAGCTTGCTCTATGGATTTTTTTGGTGTGAAATACTCTTTGGAAAAGGACCTCACCTTTTTTCTCCACTGAATATTTAATATGGTCCACAGACTATTTCAGACTGGTTATGAACAACTCCAGAGCAATGTTTGTGAGAACTTTTGCTCTGAGATCTATAATGTAGGTCTTTTTCCAAAAACTCCAGAAAGCATGCCTAGAACCGTCAAATCAGGGAGGTATTCAGTTGGAAAATCATTCACCTTTAGTGGAAAAAAAAATCATCCGTATTCTTTGGATGGCCTTTTGTAATGCAGGGACTGTTACAAACCTCAAAACCAGAGAGCTCCTTCAGCTTCTGAAACTGCTGCAGATTTGCACAGTTGTGTTCTCGGATGGTTTGGCACAGCTTTAGTAACGCAGAGCCTTGCTCCAAGGCGTCTTTGTATCCCTGCCTTGTCTGCTGCAACAGATGTGTTTGGTGATGTCTTGAACCTACCGTGAATTACTTGTATGCCTTGCTGCGGTAGCATCTTCCACAACATATGTTATGTTACTTCTGCTAATAGAGGTTATATTTTATATCACTGGAGTTAAATCATAGCAGATCTGGCCACTGCTTGTATCATTCTGTGCAAACTTGAGTCTCCAGAGTCTAAAATGCTTGGGATTTTTTTTCTTTCTTTCTGTGGAAATGTCAGGAACCAAACACCATTAGAAAGGAGGCATAGTTTTAAGCTAATTAAATTAAAAACTTCAGGTGGAGGTCTGCTACACCTCATAACTCCACTTGGAGTAACACTGTTGGAGCCTTTTAGCCGCCCAGAGCCCTGCAACAGTAGTCAAGGGGCTGACTTGACTTCCACCCTGCGGGAATCCCATGCCAGTAACAGCTTGATTTGTGCAATAACCTTCCAAAGAAGTAGCAGAAGTCACTGCTTGGAAGGGCCGACTGACTTTATATGGTAGTAGTGTAATATACTTCAGAAAAACATGTTATAATGGATCACGTATGATCTAATAGGTCCGTTCTACCTGTTTTCTCTGATACCTGTGCTGAACCTTAAATACCACATGACACTATAAGGCAAAAGGCTTCATTTCACATTACTCATTTGAAGATGAAACAAATTCTGTGCCTGATGGTGTCTCTGACAGTGGAAGGCAACAGAATATTTTAATTAAAAAGCTAAAGCAAAGCACTAATAATACATGTTATCTCACCAAAACCACAGTCGTCTCCCCTGCAGCTACAGGATTTGCCAAAAAAATAAAAAGCCATAGAATAATGGATTAAAGATGCTTTCCAGCCTGAAAGCTTTAGACAATACATTACCAAAATATGATTCTCAATAGGAATATTGTGAGGAGCATCATCATTTAGAAACCTAGCCAGCAGTCATCAGATTAATCTTTTTTTTTTTCTTCTTTTTTTTTTTTTTTATCGTTGCAGGCTGGCAGTACTTCTCTCCAGATGTACCATTTGGCACATTAAGCAATTCTTTTCTTAGAAGGGGAACCTATGGTTTTGCCATGTAATGCAAAACACCAATGGAATCACTACATAAGCAAAATGCCAGTAATGGTATAGTGGTCCAGCCACAAACATTGGTATGTTAATTTTGTTTTATTTTTCCCAGTGTGTCATCTGTAGTACTGTATTTTGTATCAGGACTATGGCTGGGCTGTTTAGTATCAGATTTTAAAGTGCATTTTCAGTGAGAGATTTAAGCTAGGAAACTAATGGTTTTGATGCTTAAAAAAAACTTAAAAAAAAAAAAAAAAAAAAAAAAAAGCTGTACTTAATATGGATCTAACTATCATTTTAGCCTGATTTTAGAGACCAGGCCAAATTTTCCCCTCAATTATAGCTGTTCAACCTTTCAGCTGCATGCATGCACTTTTGATAATGGTATCCAAATACATTGGAAAGCAAGTAGTTTACACTAAGGCTGTGGCTTATACTTGCCATTGCTTCCTAAGACTAACTATGCCTTCAAATAAAATTTTGATTTATTTGTAAGTAAGAAGATGAAAATAATTATAGCAGAGTCAGTTTGCATATGGAAGGCAGTGACTGGCCTCTCAATCGTCTCTGCTATCTTAGTTCTTTAATGGATCATCAGATTGTTTAGTTCTTGCAAATGCAGTAGTAGTAGCTCTTATGTTGTATCTGCTGTATTTCAGATTACTTTCTGAATTTGTTCTACGCTATTGATGTTGTATGGAAAGGAAAAAAGTTGCAAAAAAAATTTTGTTTTCAGTTTCTTTGTTTTTCTGGCAGCAGAAAAAGTGGGGAGGGATTACATAGTGAGGGATTTTATCTATCATCTTTCTGGTTTTGCATGCAGAAGCAGAACATGAGTTGTTCCTTTTTTCATTTGACTTTTCTAGATGAAGATGGGATTTAACCTACAATTTCTTCTGTATACCTTGTTGAGGGCCATCCAAGATAAGGGCTTGTTTGTATTAAGTGCCATCCATATGTACTGCAAGGCAGCCCTCGCCCAGGTGTGCTTCAGTCTAAAGAGCAGGAAAAAGGGTTGCGGGAAGGAGGGCAAGCCAGGGTAGGCACAGAAGGATGGTGATTTGCACAGGTCCACAAAGCACATCAGCAGGAATATGATCTGTTTTTATCTACATCCCCCCTGTAATACTCGGGTTTGCTGGAAGCTGAGAAGGAATATCTCAAGGAGGATTGTTTTATTCTTGCTATGTTTCTCATACACCTACCCTAGGCATCTGCTGCTGGATACCATCAGAGGCAGGATATTGGGTTAGACAGTGGTTTGGTCTAACTTGGCATGCTCTTATATAGTAGTTTTCCTAAGCTGGGATCTGTTTTCTCACCCATCTTATGTCAAGTAATCACAGAGCTTGTTCCCTTTTCCTACTGCCTTTGCCCTGCTGTAATACTTCTGAAGCCATTAGTCTTGTTTCTGGTTTGTGTGTTGTAAGATAATTGTGGCCATCATCTCTCATCAGCTAGCCACAGAATAAGGCAGACGATAGGCTGAATTCCAAGGAGTGAGTGCGTGCCCTGCACTCCCGTGGCAATCCTGCTTCTTGCTGCATTAGACCAGTTCTGGGCACGCATGAGGTCCTGAGTTCCCCAGCTTCCTCTGCTAAGGACCTTCGTGTTGGTCATTGGGAAGCATTCTCCGGATGATTATTTAGATCATTATTTAGATCAAATTAGATTATTTAGGATTATTACCATCCTACCCAGGATGGTAAGAAATGCTTTTTCACCTTGCACAAATGGGGACAGCATTACTATAATTTCTTTCTCTGGCAAGTGAAGGACAGCAGAGGAGCAGGGACATTCCCCACTTCCCTCTTTCACTATACACTGACTCTTTATGTGTATTACAGAGTATTTCTTCCCATCGATAGGCCTACCCTTTCCCCTGTCTGAAGCTTTTTGAAGAATCTCTGCACTTCATGCAAAACATTTTATTTTCAGTTCCCTATATGAGGAGGGGGCAGCACTTCCCATGGGACCATAGCCACTAACAGCAGAACAACTGCCTCCGCCTAGCCTTGGGGCCAAGGGAGAAAAAGGAGGTTGGCTATGCAAATAATAAATTCTTCCTTGGTAGGGCTGCTCTTTGCACTGGGAGAAAGGTTTTCACCTTGGGTAGAGAGCAGCAACATGCTGCCCAGCCTGACTCCTGGCTTGGGTTCTCTAGTATTTTTCTGTTTGTTATAACAAATATCCTGTAATTCAAGCTCTCCGTAGGTGGGGTCAGACTCTGCTCAGCAGAGTTTCGGTAGATAGCAGGTTTCTTTCTATTTAATATGACAGGTGTTTAGTTTTTAACTGGCTCCTGCCATTCACCATAAATCTCACCTTTCCTCCTCCCAAGTTAAATATGTCAGTTCTGGCTTTTGCCTGTCTGCGCAGTCTGAAAATGACAGCTTCTGATTACCCACACATACAAAGCAGTGGAAGATCAACAGTAAAAGAAAGTGATTTCTGTACAAGTTTCTGCTTAAATTAGGTTGCGTGGCCTTTCCAGTTTGATTAACTATGTAATTAATAATGACCAGATGTGGCAGGGTAGGCACTTTATTCTGGCTTTTTTTTCTGTCCCATGAATGCTGGGAAAGAATGCAAGGAAGGCACTTAGTTGTGAGAACACTTTCCCTCTCCTGTTGGTTCAATTCCTAAAATCTGGTCATGTTTTAAACTCCCAGGAAGAGGAACAAGCAAAATTCCATTATTTCTCTTCAGGCCTGTAAAGGCTAAAGGCTAGAGGATTTCTGAAAGTGAGCTAATCTTCACTCCTGGTCAGCCGCAGGAGTGAAAAGGACAGTGCTAATGCTGTGCCCCGTTTTGCTTTTTCTATTTTCYTTTTTCTCTTTGAAGCAAACGACCCGGGGCAAAACATGGTTATGAAGGTTTACAACTACCCTTGGAGTTGAAGTGAAGAGAGTCACCACCGTGTTGCTGTGAGCTCTGCTATGCTGATAGAGCATGGGGGGGAAACGGGATGCGTATTCAAGGTAAACTACTTTTTAAAAAGTTACTAGCTAAATGTTTCAAATCATATTTAGGCTTTTCTCACTCCCATTTATGTTGCAGAAAGTGATCCCCTCCCAGTTGTAGGATGCCTGGGGGGATTGAGGTAGACTGTGAGATTACTATGGGACTGTTTCTTCTTTGAGGCAAATATGTTAAATACAGTTAAAAGTTTGAATTGGCGTGTGAATGTAACTCAAAGCACTGGCACTGCTTTACCCACCAGTGTGCTATGAGTGAGAGTGCATCCATGAAAGAAATGTTGATTAGGCAATCAACCTGTGTAAGACTCTTCCCTGTGGCACATCATCTACTCTTCATGTTTGCTATATTTTCATAAGACTTAGGTAACTGAACTTACATATTCTCCATTCCAAAGTCCATTCCATTTTTTAATACTTTTCAGTTAGAGGTGGCTTTTCATGCCTGGCTGTCATCCAAATTGCATGTTGAAGGCATTTTTGAGGAAACTTGAAGTTTTAGAGCATTAATAAAGTGTTGCCTGCTAAAATGAAGCCAGATTGGTTCAACATTAATGCTAAAGAGTATGTAAATAGTAAAGGCTGAAATGTCAAAACAAATAAAGATAATTAAAAAATATCACCCTGTGCTCAGTGTATGTTGGTGACATTTCATGAGCTATTTTAGTGAAGTCTTAAAAATGATGCATTGCCGTGTGCTGAATATGTCAAGCTTCCCTTCTACTGCTGCTATTCGTATGTCAGAGGATTCTTCTATAGTCATACAAAATCACATATTATGTTATTTTCCTTCAAGATCTTCCTTGAGCCTGCACTGCAAGAATGCCTACAAAGAAAGTTTTGTCTACAGCTTGTTGCAGGTACTTTCACAGGGCTGCTCTCCTCCTTTGTCCCTGTCCATCTTTTGTCCTTTATCTGTCTGCCTGAATCTGCATCTTCTCTCTTGACCTCTTTATTTGGAAGTTCTCTGAGGCAAGAACCAAATTTACTTTCTAGGTGCATACAGCACCTAGATCCTTGCCTATAATTAATGCTCACTCTCCATACATCCAACAGCATATGGTACTCCCTAAGAAGAATGAGTCCTTTCCTTAAGAGAGGAGTTAGGTTAGTCTTTTATAAGGTTAGTCATTTATCTTGTATGTTATTACAGCTTTGGGACAAAAGCAGTGGTCCCTTTACATGAGGTTTCATCTAGGAGAAGAGAAGGCAAGCTCATTGACACGACATACTCTGCGGGCTTTCCCCTTTACCTCTGCCCCACACTCTTCCACATGCTTTTGTCCAAAAACCTTGGGACTGTGGGCACGATGTGCAAAATAGGGTTGTTGGTGCTTTGTCCTCCTGAGTTCTTTGGGATTATGATAGGCCATTTCATGGAGACTAGCACAGAGATCAAGAGGAGAATGATTCTGGTGCTGATTCCTGACCCACTGAGATCCAGTGGGTACATTTTCATTTGGTTTACATGATTCACTGACAAGTATTATGCTAGTATGTTGTTGCTTTCCAGATGAATGAAACCTTTAAAGGCTTTTCATGTATTAGCAAAGAAACTGGGTTCCAATAACATCAAGACAACCTTTACCACTTTTTAAAGATGCCTGAAGAGCATGTAAAATTAAATTTTACATCAGTTTTAATATTCTTTCTATACTACTAGGCTCCACTTTAATATCAAAAGCAACTATTGAGTGAGGTTGGATTTGATGTAAAGAATAGCATTATGTCATCAGAAAGGAAGGTGCTGCTTAACCACTAAAATCTTTTTAAAATATTTTTCTGAGTAGATTTGTTACTAATTATACTATATAAATTTAAGAGTGGAAATTTGGTTTCTCCATCATCATAACTTGCATGTCTAATATTTTGCACTGAGCTTTGGAGTGCAGCCGAAGTGCAACTCTCCCTGGAAATTTGTTTTTAATATAATCCCATTTTCTAGTTAAACATTTCAAATTAAATATACTGAGCAAGAAAAAGAGGACTACTTTGTTTTGAATACTCTATAGGCAGAAGATTGCCTGAGGACTTCCTTATTGAATGTACCTTATCTTGCTGTGTATCCAGTAACAGATCGAGTTGGAGTGTAAGGTACCTCAAGCTCTGTTTGATTTTCTTTTTTTTTCTTTTTTTTTTTNTTTTTTTTTTTTCATCTCCAACTACATGGGTTAGAGCTATTAAGATGTTGGTCTAAGTCACAAGAGTTTTGGAGACCGGAAATACTTGATTTCAGTAGTTGAATTTAAAGTTATCTGAAGGTAAATATCTCTTATCTAGACGGTGTGTAAATTGTGTATTCATCTGATTTCCTTTCCTTACTGGATATTGTTTTCCCTTGGTGAGTGGTTCGTTTGGCTTCCTAAGCAGAACTAGACAAACTCCCAAATCACTTCATGCTTTCAGTGAGCTGCGTCACCTTTCTCTTTTTTATTTTCTTTAATGATTCTTTTCATGCTTCCGGAACGATTGAGCTGCAGTATTGCGAAAGTTTTACTATCATCTTCTGCGTGCTTGTCTCAAACTTCATACCTTAGAATTAGTGTGTTTGATATTCAGCTACCGTCTCTCTAATAATGCATGCTTCGGGGTTTGTGATTTCTAACATGACTGCAAACATTACCTTTCTAATGATACCTTGTGTTGGATTAAGGGATGCAAACACTAGAATTGTGAATACTAGAGTTATGTACACTTACCAGTCTGGGGAGCTGTAACCTACTGCTGTAAATTCTTATTCAAGTTTCCCAGAGATAATACCTTGCCCAAACCCTTTATTAAATAGCTATTGTCTATTGCTAAATAATTTGCGTAAAGCCCAAAGCTGACTAAATTCCAACGATAGCCCAAGTTTTCAAAAAGGATGTGTGTGATGGATACTATACTTATTGTATGGGCATTTTTACAAGTATTGTGTGTGGATATTCATGCATATTTGTTCTAATAGCAAGTAATTATCAGTAATATCAATAAATATCAGTAATATGTTAGTGAACCCAGTGCTTTCCAGAGGACACTTCTACTTTGAAAAGTCATTCTGAAAAAATTTCACCTTTCCTCCATACCATTATCGCTTCATAACATACCATTATCGCTCCATAACACACCATTATCAGCAAATACCTGATAACATATCCCTATATGCTTGCTGTTGTGAAAGAAATTAATATTTACTACTTTTATTGCTGCAAGCATTGCCAAAGTGTGCAGCTGTCTCAGTTTTGGAATAAGTCTTGGCATTGTTAACTATTTTGCTACTGTGGATGCAAATCCTGCCTTTAATTTACCCTTGTTCTGCCTTATTGGAAACAGGGAGTTGTCCACATTGATTTGAGGGCAGAGTTTGGCTCCAGGAATCTCTGTTACTGGTGGTGCTATGTAGGCCAAATGAAAACCAGCTTGACTTCATTCAGAATCCAGGCTAACTTTTCTCAGCTTGGCAACCATAAGTACCATGCTGCTCAATAAATTGGTATGAGGAAGGATTGATGTACTAATGTTGCTAGGTTGACTGTATACTTTATGGTCATACAATTAAAATTGTTAAAAAAAAGAAAATTTGCCCAGCAGCACTAACTGGATCTTCTTGCAATCCCTACCCGTTCTCTGCATGTGCAAAGCCGCCGGTTCTGCATTTACTAGGATAAGGGGCATAGAAAGTACTGCATGGGGACACTTGTTTTCATCACAATTCTTGATGCCCTTTCAGAACTATGAAATTAAGAGGCTGACGCATTCTTTGAAATCCCAGATGGGGGATGGAGGTAGGAGGTGGAAGTTCAGTACCACCCACATACATCTCAAATAATTTAAAAGCAACACGAATTTGTAGAGACTGTAGCAGCAAAGAATGTAGGTGCAATCTCAAAATCACATGAAGCTACCACTGCTTTAAAGATCTGTCTTAAAACTGTGCTGATGTATTAATTTACGAGCTGATGGACTTTGAAAAGCCTCATTTTCAGTGTCAGTCATATGGAAAAAATGGGGTCAATATTCCAGTTCTGTGGCCTTTTGTACTATTTTTTCTACATGATGTAAGGGATGGTCTCCACTGCTGCATGGCCTTCCTGAATAGGAATATTGATACACTTCCAGTTAGGCTGAGACAGCGATTCACTTTTTGGTGGCATTTGTGCAGCCTCCCCTGCCAAAGTTGTGCAGCTGCTTTGTATTTCATCTCGGGAGTAGCATTTCCTTGAAACCAGTCTTCAGGAATCCAGTGTGTAACTTGAGGGGGGGAGGGTATCCTCAATTTCATTAAAATCATATCCAGGACTTTTGTGGAGGAAAAGGCTTGAAGAAAGGGAAGAAGCCAGCATGCTATTAATGAAAACATTAGATTCCTCGCAGAATGCCACTTTCCTCGCAAGGCAAACACCAAAAAGAGGAAGAAGTGATTCTTGGGTTTCTGATTTCTGTGGCCCTTTGAGCTGATTTGCAGCCGTGAGAAAGGTGCCAATATCTTTGTATTGTTTGGCAGGGAAAAGATTACCTTGTAACTCATCTTGTCTGGCTATGGCCTGGCACTGGATCATGACCAGGTTGATGGCAGCCTGACAGTTTTAAAAGAATATGTTGGCATTTTATGAAAAGGGAAGTTATTACACTTGAAAGGAAGTAAAAACAAAAACAGAAAACCTATGCTTGTCAGTTTTATGGCAGAGAGGCAGTAAAAATTCTGGCACGTTACTTCAGCCAATCCCTGCAACAAATCAGTGAACTAAATTGATTACAAAATCAAAGATGAATTTACATAAGCATTTGTGTTTTAGTTACCCTGCTCCTACAGTGTGTCAGACACTCAAAAGAGTCAACCCCATGCCCCTTACAGTTAAAATTAGTTTATAGCCTAAATTTAGATGTGTGGCAGCAAGAAGGGAGCATGGAAAGAAAAGAAGAGCATGGGAAGGGATGGGACCTCCTGGGTCACTGGCTCCAGTCCCTCCCAGTCTCAGGAAACCACATTGTGTTACCCTCTTTCAGACTGTGTTACCATCTTGACATACCGTTAGATGATACAAAAGATGGGGGTTTAAATTTACAGATTTGTCCCAGTCCAGTATAGTTTTCCTCTGTCTCCATTAGCTGTGGGATTGGACCCATGCTGAGGCTTATCACAAGTTTCTGCTGGTGGCTGTGTTTTACAATGAGGCAATGTGCCAGGGAGCCGGGGACTGTGGAGGGCAAAGGCAGCAACGTCAGCGAGCAGAGCATGAAGAACGAGGAGGATTCAGGGTAGCTCTTCCAGCAGCCAGGAGGAGCATGAAGTCAGAAAATAAGGTTTCCAAATATTATTTCTCTTTCTGTTCCCAACCTGCTGTCAGAGGAATGAAAGCAGATCGCTTCCCCCAGGTATGCCTACCCTGCAGCGCAACCTACGGTGAGCCAAGGAGGCTTGGGTGCTGGGGACAGGGTGAACTGGTGCCTGGGGAGCCCCACGCTGCACCAGCTGGGTGGCTTTCTATTCCCATGCTAGCTCGAGTATCCCTACGTTGTGCGCTACGCCGTCCTTGGAAACCCTTTCTCATGCCATCCTTCAAAACCCTTCAGCGAGTATCTTCACCTTCGTGCTCGTGTGGGAGTTCAGTGTATGAATAAGGCATACAAAGAAGGGTTCCTTGGTGAGTGCCACGGCCTCAAAAGTGGTTGTGAATTATTTTGCTTTGTCAGTCAGAACTGTAAACTGCAACCGTATGGCTTTAGCTCCAGAGAGGGCTGAGTGGAGTTCCTAGCATTATAGTGTGTTTTTACTCAGGCGACATAGCCAAAGCAAACGATGAAACCAGACTTCTTCTTGTGGTCAGAAAGAAACAAACAATTTGTTTTGATTGAAGGCTCGGTGCTGTGGAGAGACCCAGAGTTATGAGCAGCTGCATAGGAAGCACAATGATATGGGCTGGTGGTTGCCAATACGAGTTAACATCCGTCGCAACTGAACCTACGGCGCGATGAGTGGCTGGAGTGCTGAGAGCAAGGCTTGCAGCTGAGAGAGAAAGAGATCTGTCACTTCTGGCAAGAGGGAGGACTTGGCCAAAGTGATCTGCTTTTCTTAATGCCGATCAAGATTTTTGAATATTGAATGTAATTGCCTGAGTAGATGCATATAAATCTTCAGACTGACAGTAATTTTCTACAAGAGTTATGTTTCCTGTTTTGGAAAGGAACAGCATGATGGCGAGTACCTTGGGTCAGTAACACATGCTATTACACCTTCCTGTGACCAGAGAATCGGTATTGCTTATGCCTCCATCCCTACAGTGCCTGCATCCTCTGGATAACGCAGCCTTGTGCTGTCTGAGGCTGGCAGCTTTTTATTCTTTTTTACTCCTCTGTAGGACAGGACTTTCTCTGTGCCTGAAGCTGTGGCTCAAAGCAGTCATTGCCCCATCTCAGTTCTGCCCAAATGGCACTGGTGTCTCCCACTCAGCTAAAACTATGGAAGATGCAACATACATTTGCATTTAAGAATAACTTTAGCTCAGTTTAGAAGATTTAGGTGAGGCAGAGGTCTTAGTGAAGGAGTTCCTCCCTTTGCGTTTCACTTTCAGTTGCTTTCTACTCTCCTGTAATACGCTATTGGACCAAAGTGGGAACATTTGTCCAACCTCTGTGAACTCACTTTGCAAAGCTTTGCATGATGATATAAACTGCAGTGAGTCGGGTGAACAGAGCTAAATATAATGCCGCAGTAGTAGCTGGACCTCCAACATTGGGAATGCACTTCAGCTTGTCTTTTAATGCTGTAGTTCCCCTTTTACTTATTTATCATTGCCTCCTTTGTAATATGAGCTTGAAATCAAAATGCTCTTGCAGTGGATTTCTGTTGTACTTGACAAGGGCATGCTGAGCATACAAGTTCCTAAATGGCTGGGACTAAGGTTCCTTAATAAGTGGAACCTGAAGCACGTTAAGTGAATACTTTTTATTTATGGCATGTGTGCAGAAGACAGAGCTGTGATTTTAAGGCTTTCTATTGCCAAATTTACTGGGAGTCTCTGCCAGAAATAGTTGTGACCTCAGAGCAGGTAGTTGTGCCCCTGTATATTGGCAATGTTCTGTGGAAAGGTCACCATTGTACCTCTCTGAATGCGCCTTTGAATTGGACTTTGTTGTTTTTATGCTGTAATTACTCTGAACCCTGTCACATTTAGAAATCATCTCTGTTGTCATTTGTTTTGAAGATGAATTTCATCTAAAGCTTTGTTCAGGTGATTCAAACTTGCTAATTTATCTATGGTTTCATTTTGGAGGGTTTACCAAATGTGAGTATGTTTTCTTTAGATGCTAAAAACAAGGTCTGTTGTGTTTGGTATTGAACTCAATATAGGAAGCGTGGTTTGAATATGCTCAGATTCCTTAAGGGATTTTAGGCCTAAGGATGACTCCTAATTTGTAATTCCCGAACAGGCTTTTTCATGAGATGAGAATAAAGACTGCCATTTCTGATGAGAAGGTTGCAGTCCTGCGCAAGCACAGTGGAAAAAGGTACTTAAATATATTTTATATTTAGGTACTTAAATATATTTTTTTACTGACAAAAGTTTTGCCTAGGCAGTGTGTTTGTGAAAGATGTGCTCAGATTTTGAGAGACCAAATTTCACCTCAAGAACATTAGATGCTTATGTTCAGACCTTGCCTTTCATCGTGGGGTTGGCGGGGAAGGAGGGGAGTATCCGGTCTTTCACGTCTCTGTGCCTAATTCCTATTTTACAGATGGGAAATTAATAACACTTCTTAACCATTCAGGGATATGGTTAAGATAAATATTTGAGCAAACAAATAGCATGGTAATATAGAGGTCATACATATGGTGAAATATAGTGAACACTTAAGCCTCTATCTGTCGAAATCTGTAGTTGTTTCGTGAAAGCGTAGGTGAGTAGAAGAATTGGAGCTGCCATTTAAAAATGAGATTTGTATAAAGCTGTGTTGAAATTGCTTCCTGGGAATTTTGGCAAAAGGAATTTCTGCAGAGCTTGTTGTTAAGGAAATAATTTTCTAAAATGTGCTAATTTTTGCTTTGAAGCCCTTACCAAGAACTAAAACATGAATAAATGAAGTTTGGAGTCCACACTTACTTGCAGAGCTCCACTATCCACCAGTTGTCCATCTGTAAGTTAGCTGTTTGTCTGTCCCTGTAAATCTGCATGATGAAATATGGTCGAGACCAGCAAGAGCCGTGTATCAGAATGGGAATTGCCTGGTGGGCCACCTTGCTGCTCCAGAATACCATCAAGCTGTTCAAATAAAGATGAGCCTGGACAATGTAACAGCTGGCCAAGATGAGCATGGGAAAGAAAAATATGGTGACAGGAGATGCAGAAATGACTCGGTGTGTTGGCATTCCTTTCTTTTCAGGGCACGGACATGTGAAAGGGCTTGTCACCGACAGAAAGACCCTCTCGTGTTCTATTGTGGTGAAACCTTCAGCCTCCAAATAATACCACAAGTTGTATGTTTCCAGATGTAATTGGCATACGTGCGTTCTCACACCGTGGGAATTTGACTTTGTCTTCTCACCCCACAGCCTTGGTGACTCAAAGATCTGCTGTTTTACTCCAGCAGAGGGTTGGGGGTTTGCTTATTTTATATTTTCAAATGTGCATTTCTGGTAAGTTGCTTTTCGTTTTAGCATTAAATTATATGCAGGCTGAGATCCTTCTTTTGTTGATTGATTAACTGAAACTCATTGGTAAATCTTTGAAATGAGAAGGTTTTCTAATTTCCATAGGTTGACTGCACTATGGGATTAGGAGACTCACCTTGCACCTCTAAGTGTCTGAGCTCAAACTTTTAGTTTAGTGTAAGCAAATCTAATTCCAGGGAAAAAGTGGAACAAAGGAAGAAAATAATAGTATTTCTAAGGAAAAAAAATGTAATATACAATAGGGGTTTTTATCCATCTGTATTTAACGTGAAAGCCTGTGTTGATTAGGGGCTTTGTGAAAAGTTGATTTTCCAGTTCAGCAAAACTTTTAGAAAAAACACTTGCTTCAGGTCAACTGCAGCTAGTTTCCCTCCCTCTTGCTCATTAAAATGAAAAGCAAGTGTTCCCACTTCATTCAGCCTTGAATGACCGGTTTGAGCTAAAGCAGAGCTTCTCCCAGAGTTAGGTCCTGGTCACCAGACTCAGGAGGATTCTTAAATTCTGTGGTTGCAATGGCTCTTTAGGTCACACATAATTAGGCCCTAAAACAAGGAACACAATCCAGGGTCCCACCCCTAGATGGATGTATAACCACTGGGATGTCAGGGCTTGTGGGATAAGTTTTCACAGCCTCTCCTGAGGAGCAGCTTCACTTTATATCAGATATCGGTTGAGCTAGAGAATTAGATAGGATGTCAATCTGTAGCTGATGAAAAGGGAAGGTCAAGAAGACAAATCCTCCAACAATTATATAAAGCAGAATATTGCCGAGTAGTATTAAGATGCTGTCTTAGAGCATAGCGCGACGGTAGCACCTGAATGGGTAGAAAGGGTCACTGAATTAGATTCACTGTTTGTGGAATAACTTTTCCAAATGGCCATAAATTGGCCGTTTAATTACAATGTTAAGGAGTGTTTATTTTTTCAGTAATAATTTTGGTTAATTTTATTACAACGTGTTTTACTTTTCAGTCTAGTGATCCTCAATGCTAGCAGAGTAGCTTCAACAATAGAAGGGAGAAGGGGGACTTTATCAAGGAGCATGTCCAACCCTTAGCCTTAGGAATAGTGTCACAGAGTCTCAGAGCTTACAGAGCAGGCAAGACAACATTTTTATTGACTTATTTGAAAAACCTGCCTTCTGCAAGTCTGGAAAGAGATCTCTGCTCCTCTTCATGATGAAGCAGTGGTGCTGAGGTGCTCTTGTCACATCCAGATCCTTTGCTCTAGATGCTTCGGGTGTGATCCCATGGGTTTGATATTGTGCCCGAGAAGGTATGAGATCATACCCTGATCTCATACCATCTGTTTAGCAGATGGATTTGTATGGTAAGGCTAACGGTTAAAAACCTGGCTCCACTTAGGTCAGTGGTATCAAGATTTTACCCATGATTGGAGGGGGAGGAGAAAAAAAAAGTGTCCAAAGATAGGTTTCCTAAATCGCTGCTGGGAAATTCTGTAGGCTTCAGAGCCTCACTTATTTACTGTTTTGTCATTTGGCTGATAGTTATTTGTGCTCGGCCCTTGGGCAGAGTATTTGATCTTTATGCCTAAATCTGTATGTTGTTGATACAGACTGTTAAAATACAGACACATATGTGACTGTTGAAAGATATGGAGGAAATACAGCTCTTATTTCTTATGAAACTGTGATTATTATTGACTTGGCTGGTATTGATCAGAATCCTGTTTGTACATATCTGTTCTGTAATGAATCTAGCACAAATATCAATCACATCTATTGATAAGTTTAGATGTTCTGTCTGCAGCAGTAGACCAGATGGTTAGGTTATTTTCTTGTTGGCTGAGTTTGCCTGTTTTCTTTTCTCCTCTTTAAATTCCCAACAACACATAAATCATCCCTGGATTTCTTTAACCCACAGAATACGATTGTTCTACCCTCACTGAAATGTTAAAAGTAGTTTGTGGACTGGAACATGGCTGGGTGGGGCACTATTCAGCTTCCAGCCTAAAATCCAGCAATGACTTCTAAAATACAGTCCTCGATAGATTAAATCCAGCTGTTGCACAGGTGCACTGAGGCTGTGCAGCAAGGAAGTTTAGCCACTTATAAACTTCTGCCTATGTGCGTCATTAAACCAAGATATTTTTGGTTCTCAAATATATACTTTTTGTTTTTTTGATTAGGCAAGGCAAGTGGTCTTCATTAAAGCCACAGACAGCAGAACAGTTTCATCTAAATTCATCTCTGTAATTGCAGAAAGACAAACCCAAGTATCGTAATGCTCCGATTCCTCCCCATCCTGCTCATTCAGCCATTCTTATCGTTGGGAGTGAAGCCTACAAAATCTTAATTGTTTGTCTAATTTGACACTTTAACATCCAATCTGCACTGAAATAGTTTACGTGGAGTTACATTTTATACATTTTTGCCATTGACTCTGAAAAATCCATGATATCACATTAGGAAATGGCCTAGGGAGTCAATTTAGTAGAAAAGTTGTTTTGAAGAAGTAGGACAGCGTATTTATCTGAGTGATTTTATGTGCAGATCCAGACTTCTCTTGCCTCTGAAGTATTCTGTTAGGTAAATAATGTGTACAAAAACCAGAATTGCTTTATAGCCAGGAAATACTGAGTACAGTGTATAACTTACCCATGTTTACTGCATGTGTGATTTTTCCAACACTGCAGACATGGCATGTCCTCCTCTGTACCATAATTATTGAGACAGACACAGACATTTCTTAACGCACCTCGGAACACAACATTACTGAATTTATCCTCCAGGACATTCTTTCTGAAGCTAAACTGATCATCAGCACTGAGGCTTCTCTCTACCCTGTCCCGCATCCTGTGAAATTACCTCCTATCTTTCTGAGCAGTGAAAGAGGGGACTGGTCAGGAAACCCCCGTAGTTGCAATCCCACTTCTTCTGACTGTCTCTAGCTGGGTGTGTCAGCAAGGGGAAGGAAAAGCCAATTAGATCCCATATCTTTTTTTTTAAAAGATAACTATTCCAACGTKTGTAGTGGCTGTGGAGTGTGCGGCCAATAATGATGGGGCTAATTGTAAGCTTTGCTATAACCTTTCCTGGCTTGAAGACAAAGCTTGTCACGTGCAATGGCTCTTCCTCAGGTTACAGCTACGATCTGGAGGCATAAAGCTTAGCACTTCCATAATGACTAAGGGTGGAGAGAGGTTGCAATTTTATGCAACTATCTATTTCCATACCACTACTTGCTGCCTTTCTGATTATTGGCTTGCCCCTGAACGGGACAGGAGGAAAAAGCACATGCCTGTGAACAGGGATCCCCTTGAAATTGCATATTGTCCTCTAGATACTTCTTTTACTGCTTCTCTAAGGTTATTTAGATTAACAACAATGTCTCGTATTGGTTGTCCTTACTATATATGCAAGGCGCTCTCAATGGAGAATCCTTGTTTCAGTTCTCTTACTAGCCATAATGATTTCTGTGCTGAGTCACACCAAATGTCCTCCTGGCCCAGTATTTTGTCTCCAGCATGGGCATTAATGAGTGCCAGTTGTAGTACTGTATTTTCCCACAACACCCTCCCAGGTTCCAGCTGTCAGGGGCATAGGTACTTTCTCAGCCAGAGGTTCAGTCTGCACTACTGTTTTTAATAGCTGCTGACAGAGGTATTGTCCATGGATTTATCTGAAGTCTTTTTTATCTCAGTCCCAAAACCTCCTGTATCAGTGAGGTCTACAATTTAATTATGTGTTCTGTGAGAAAGTACTTCCTCTGTTTTTTAAACTTACTATCTGATAATTGCAGTGGATATATGTTTATACTGTATTTGGAAGCAGGCTATTCTAATAAGATTGAATTTAATGGGATCCAAAGAGAAGTAAAAGTTTGCCATGCTGATTCAATTACATGTCTAGGACCTATGTGCTACAGATTGTTGAAGATCCTGAACATGCTCAAGAACATTTTACAGTCACTGAAATGCATCTACTTCTAAGTTGAAAATGACAGTATGGCAAGACATTGGCAATAACAAAGATATATCAAACCAAAAGTGCATGTAGGTCTTCATCAAGCTGTCAYTGTCTGAATTGGAATTTGGTGCAGAAATCCCATCTGGTAATTTATATTCTTGCAAAAAAACACTATGAGGAATTTAATGCTCCAAAAGAATCAAGGTTTCTGATTAATTTTCATCCAAAAAAAAATGCTTTAACAGGAGTGTGAATGGAGGAGCAGGAGCTTGCTAGTGGGGCCAGTCCTCTCCTTGAAGGCATTACAGCATGAGGCCTGCTTAGATTCAGACTCTTACATTGTGCACACACTTTATATAACAATTAATGGGATTGTGATCAGCCACTTCAAACGCACCGAGCTGATCCCTTATGTTTCTGAGGTGGACGTCAGCAAACATGGAACTTAAACTATGTAGAACTTCTGCTCTTGCAGCGAAGAGGCTTTTAAGAGCCTTTTGTTTTAGACATTTTACTTGTTTACCATGCTCTGCTTTCTTGTGTTCCCATTTTAAAATAGAATAATGTATGGTTTTTAACTTTCATTACATTTACATTAATTTTTATTTCACTGTTTCCTTAAATTCATTAATCTTGTTGCTGAGAATGCGAACTGTTTTACCTGTCCTCAACTGATACGTAGTTGGATATCAGCAAAATTCAGTGTCATAAACCTCAATGGTAAGTACATCTGTGACTTAATCACAAATCATTTATAGTCATCTGTTTTTCCCTTCTAAACTGACCCAATCCTAAAATACAAACAATTATAAGTAACCATCAACCGATCCAGTTGCTCATTCACAACATCAAACTAACTGATTTTGTAGACTGAAAAAAATTTTGGCCTCTTACAAAAAGCTGAAGTCTCTGGGGAAATCTGTGTAGGGCATCCTTTGAAGGCGTTAGGGCTTGAGATTTCTTATGTGAATCAACACTACCAACTCTTGTCTAAATGCCGTTTTTCCAAGTACTCTTCAGTCCTCACATATGTTTTGATTGACTTCTCCTCTAAGGTAATCAAGCCCATAGTTCGTTAGATCATTTTCAGAAAAATGTTAAATCCTGGTACCTGAGCCTCATGAGCAGTGACAGCAAATAGTGATGGATGTGAAAGGCTGGACTCAACTGTGTTTGGTCCTACTCTGGATCAAATTATTAAATGATAATAGCATAATTCATAAGTGACTATTATCTCATACTCATATTTTCCAGTTCATGAGATCTCCCTGTTCCTGGACAGATTCATAGGCTAGCTGTGCATCAGTTGTCCTTCTGACTGTCCTCTCACCTACAGAAGTCAGGTGTGCTTTTTCTGTGTTCTTTTTCAATGCAGGTACTTTGAGAGTATTTCTTTGTTTCTGATTTTTTTCCACCCTTTTATTTTCTAACTCTGTGGAGAAGTTGTTCTCCCATTGTAACTTATCTTCCCTCCTGTTCTAGGAGCACTGGAGTGAAGACCCCGTGGGTCATTTTTCTTGGCAGTGCTTGTAGCTTTTGAATGGATTCCCTTTTCTGTCAGGTCTTTTGTTTCTATTATAATATTTTCCTGTGATTTTACCTTTGAGTAAATCCTTTATCTTTTTTGCACCATCAAAACTATTGCCCCCTTTACAAGGGGCTGGAGAGCTGAATTTTGATCCAGCTCCACAAATGACATTTTGCTGTAGGCTGTAGATATTAATATTGTGAAATTGAATGAGTAGATGAAAACTATTGTAGGAACATGTTCTTTAGGTTACTGTATTATGCAATAGATTTCACTGTATGGGAAAGCTGTCATCAAGGTGTCACGTACCTTGAACTTGAATTCTTCAGAAAACTACCTATAGATAAAGTTGCGATAGCGTCAGAGAAATAGATGTTTTAAATGTACTTTTGCGAATGAATGATAAAATCAGTGCCATAGTTCTCATGTGGGTTGTTTCTTTGTTTTCATTAAATTTTGTTTGAGCATTAGAGTGGGGACCCACTTTTTAAGATGGTGTGGGTCACTCCATTGTCTTCCTTTTTCTTCATGGCTGATGTTCTGCTGAGATGCATGTGACATTTCACATGACTCCAGTCTTGCTTAAGGCAGACCACAAACTCAGGAAAACAAATTTTGTATTAATTTAAGTGGCCCTCCAAAATGCAAGCCTACTATTGCTTGCGGGGGGGAGGAGGGAGAAGAAAAAAAAGAAAAAGAGAGAGTGATTGTTCTGGGTTTATTTAATAAAAGCTGAGATTTTGGAACATAACCTGTAGCCAGTGATGAATTGTGCTGCAAACGCCAGCACCACAAATGATTGAATTCACAGCATTCTGCCTGTAGCTGAAGGGACATCAACTCTCAGTGCAAAACTCTGTTCATTCCCATTCTGTTTTTCCTCAAATTCTCATATGGGGAAAAAAGTCTTTTCATATCTAGTGTAAAACCATATGTGAACTTTTTCAGAAAGTTGGTGGAAAATCCTTTTAGTCCCTTGGGTTACGGGAAAGCACTCTCTTTCGCTGTTGTCATCTGCAGCTTTGGAACACCTGAACTGAGAAACTCGTGCTTAGCATCTGTCTACGTATGAGAGTGTTTCTACTTCATTTTGTGTCTATGTGTCTACAGAGCAGCTGAGAATAAATTTTTTATGTGGGTGATTGAAGGAGAAAAGGGCAACAGGAGTGAAAGATGAGGAAGACGTTATTTGCATTTTTTTGTTTTACTTACAGCTTGGTTTTTTTTTTAGTATGGTAAATGTAAAATCCATACTCTGATCTAAAACTCGCCATTATCTCTGACTTCCCTTATTTTCTGTATTTCCCTTGAGGTCAACAGCATCAAACTTTTTAATATACCTTCATACAGAAATATTTTTGTACAACAAATCATTTCCCTAACAGCTATTTTCTGTGGGGATGATGGTAAAGCATATTGCTAACCATTTAATTTAATTTAAAATATAGTGTCTGAGATCAGTTTCTCTGTCATCATTGCTCGTTATGACGTTCTTGTCAGATTTTTTGGAATAATATGTGAAGGTACTGATCAAAAATTTATGAGTTTGGACAAACAATAAATACGTCCCTGTTAAGCTAGGAGTTAATTTATATTGCTTGTCACTGGACTTCTTTGTGTCAGGTGCTGTTCAAAATTCTCCATGTAGCTATAACATTACACTTCTGTCTCAACTTGTAATGACCTCTGGTATTCCAGTCCAGGCTTTCTTTTAAGCAAAAATTTCCAGTTGTGCAGGATTGTATGGTGGTTTTTCAATGTTGACAGAAGTCCACGAGGATGCAAACCACTGAACTCATTTTCACTGTGACCTAAACCAGGATTTAAACTGAAGTCTCTGGAGGTGAAAAGCTAGACTACTAGCAAGTGATGGGCGAACCTCAAATAGCTCGGTTCAGATAAGAATCTAAAAGTTTAACTTTTCTGAAACGATTCTGGTCCAGAAATCAGCCTTCTAGTCCCGTGAGAGTAGTCTGCCTTTTCTGATTTATTGCATACCCAGATTGGGACTGGATTTCTGAGACACCATAAAGACAGCTTTTTTCATAATGCTTTTGACTAAAACCAGTAAGCGAAGACATGCATTAAAACAAAGCAAAAAAAAAACCCTCATGTTTTGAAATCTCAAGTACTGGATTTATTTTTTTGAAAAAATCATGTTTCCTCTTATTCAAAATTTTGTTTTCCATAATAGTAAGTGGCAATGTTAGAAGGAAAACTCTGGTCCTCACACTAATGGTGGTTAGGACAAGAAGGACTGGGTTTAAATAGACGTTAGAAACAAAAATTAATAGTAAGAATAGTGAATCACTGGGACAGGAATGCCTGGGAAAATGGTGTCATTTCCATCACTGAGAATGAGAGAGGATAGATAAAGGTTTTGAAGAACTGACAAATTTAGGGCTGGTCCTGTCCCAGGGTGCGAGTGTGCATTCCATGATGCCTTCAGGTTTATGATTCTGTGATTACTTGTCTCATGCAACAAAACTCTCAGGTATATTAATGTTCATGTGAATATCTCAGTGAAAAGAAATTTCTCTCTTAAAGATCACTCATAATTTACTTTGTTTGGAATAGTTTAGCAAAGACTTCTCTGGTAAAAACATGGCAGCCTTTGCTTGCCGGTGCTTCTCTTTGTGTCTTCCACAGCACCTTTGCACAAAGCAGTTGGGAGATGCTCACTGGCTAGTATTTATATCCTGCAACTGCTTTTCAGATTTTAACCCCAAAATAGTGGTTTATTTTGCATACTGGAATGAATAGGGTGTTCCCACTTCCCTTATTCTTGATACTTGAAAATTGAAATATGTGTGGAGAGACATGCAGAGGAAGAACTGATGATGTGAGAAGTACGAGATATGACTACTGGAAATGATGGTTCCAGTAGATGAGACCCACTCAGATAATAAAAATGTGAGTCAGCTCTCACTCATGTGCTAACATGGTAAAAGTCAAATTTTCTCTGACCAACTGTTTTTAAATTTTCTACATAAACACCATGATGCGTCAGGATACATCTAAAAATAATTTTTCCTCCCCCCGGCGGATGTATCCACAAACCCTGTGCAAAACCACTCGTGCTTCTCAAACACAACTACTGTGCTATGAAGCTGCGGGTGAGTGAATGGGCTTGGTTAAGATGAGTTTCAATCAAACCTTAGCTAAAGATGAAAAAAAAAAAAAAAAAAAATTTTAGAATGCTGGTTCCAAAAGGGAAGCAGAGAGCTGAATGTGCCACCATTTAAATATGGTTTTGTCAAGTCTCGCAGTGTTCATCGGTGTGATGTATTTCTCTGAGCTTCTCCTATTTTTGCTAGTGGCTGGAAGTGCTGTATCCCTCTTAGCACTGCTGTTTGGCTTTCCAGAAACTATTAAAAGTGTCCCTCATCTGAGCTGGGTAGTTTTATACAAAAGTTTAATTCAGCTGAATCGGCACCTGGCAATAAGGTCACGAGACATGTTAGTTTTGCTGTGGTCAGCTCTAGTGGGAGCTGGGTGAAAGGAGGCTGGCAGATAATATTTGGTGCTGAATGTGGTGGAGGGAAAATGATGTTATGCTGGAAACCAGGAAACAGGCTGCTTTTTACATTTGTGGTTTTGCTTATTAGTAACCCACTTATAAACTTTTATTGACCTAATACTGATCTATTCTATTGATCTATTGCTGTTTAGTTCCTTGAGACAAAAGACATTCTGACCGTCCACTTTGCGTTGCTGTGTTAGACATGACTCGTTGAAGTGCGCACAGATGGTGATGCTTCTACTGGGGACTGTATGGCTGGGATTTTTGGGTTGGCTGTGGACCTGGCTATATGCAGAGGAGGAAGAAGGATGTGGAAGATGGAACAGGGCAGCTTTGAAGTTTGTCATAGCATGGGAAGCCTGCTGTCTTTGAACCACTGAAGTCAGTGACAGGCTTTCCGCTGACCTCTCTAGGAGTTCCTCCTGAGGACCATCAGGATGGCAAAATGTACCAGCTGCTATTGAATAACGTAACCTCTGTAGTTTATTGAGTGGTTTGTTTTAAGCTAGACATAAGCAGCTCAGCTGCCATAGCTTCACYGAAAAAAACAGTGCTGGTCTCTGTGGAATTACGGCTTTTTACACCAGCTCACGACCTGTCACGTGAGCTGCACAACACCAGGCATCTCTCCTCCTGCTGGTCTCTCACACCAAAGCCTGGGTAAAAGCCCAGTATTTCTGAGCTTTTATCGACCCAAACGTCAAAGTTCCCTCTTGCATTCTTCTTGAGTCCTGAAAAACTGTATTCTCAAGAGTGTTAGTTCATTACCCGGCAAAAACGAGCTATCAGAGCCTAAATGAGGTAATAGTAGGGATCAACTTGGGATTTTCAAAAGTCTTCTATGATGACCTAATTCTGCTCCCATTTAAGCCACCACTGGGATTGAACTGGGCTAGAGTTAGACACAATATTAAGTGCTTTCAGAAATCCCATCCTAAGTACAGAAGAAGAGTTAGGGATATCAATGTGGAACATTCTTCAAAATAAATAAAAAAAAAAAAAAMCCCAAAACATTTGAAGTATGACTTCAACAAATCCTGTCATTTTATGCAAACAGGCATTTCACAGATATGTACAGTTTCTACAAAGATAACTTCAGCAGTAAAACTTTAAAGATTAACAATCATCTTTAACAATTTAAAAAATATATTTTTGCTGRCTCGGTTTTTCAAAGCAGTTCCTAAATTTTAAATATAAAATAGTAAGTGTTGCATGGATTTTATTTTGCCTTAATCCTTGAGTGCATAATCCTGAAATAAATTTTGAGCTAAATCCCCTGTGACCAGAAATATTCCTTTAAACTCTAGGGATTCAGCCAGCTATAGTTATATTTTATGCCAACTAGCCAGATGTATTTAAAAGAAAGAAAATTCTATTCTAAGTAAAATAAATTCAAAACTCTTTACCATAAAGTTTAAAAAATAAAGCTAAAAACCAACATAGACTTTATTCCCACAACAGCACAGRGTAAATATGAAAAAAATACATGTCAGATGGGATCAGAACCAATGTTTACGCATTGCAGGGTATTGCCTCAGCAAGGACCAGTGCAATTGCCTGGACTCATGGAGGAAGTGAATTGGTGCAGGCATTTTATGATTGATAGAGACATCTCATCTCTTGTGTAACACTGAATCCTTTTTTGGTCAAGAAACTGAAGTTTTTGCAACTTCCAGTGCTTGGCTGAGCTTCAAGAAGCTCTTGTTTGACCAAAAAGCTCTAGATAACAAAAAAGGAGCACGGGGCTTGATGGGGTCTGATTCTGAGTGCAGTGAAGCTGATGAGAAAGTCTCCCCTGACCTGGCTAGGCATGTAAGTATTGGGTTCTACATGCACAGCTGACTCCTAATAGTGATTTATAAACGGGGATTTAGAATTGTTCTGAAGTTACATCCTCAAATGCATGGTGGAGCCCTAGTTTTCTATCATTCTCCTCCACCATTCTTTCCTTGCATTCCCTTTTCTATATTCCTCCATTCCTCCCCACCCCGCTGCCTTTTTTCCCCCATTTGCTGCCATTTAGCATTACATCAGCAGAAAATCACTGCAGTAGTGGCTTCCATAAAGCAGCAAGTAGAGTTAAAAATCAAGGAACAGTTTCAAAGATGGGTTTGTTGTGTTCCTGTGAATATATCATAACTATAATGAGGGTTTGGAATACATCTACGCGCACCATAGG
This sequence comes from Phoebastria nigripes, assembly GCA_035582835.1. Taxonomy (NCBI): domain Eukaryota; kingdom Metazoa; phylum Chordata; class Aves; order Procellariiformes; family Diomedeidae; genus Phoebastria; species Phoebastria nigripes. Next base: position 1,315,188 of record JAYKAV010001033.1, on the reverse strand, counting down.
GGTAACCTCATCGTTACCCACCCATGGCGACTCTGATCTCGAGTGATCTCATTCCATATCCTCAGCATAGTTCTGGCATGTTCCCTCTGCACGGAGAGGGGAATAGAGAATGACCTTCCTTTGAAATCCTAGATGTATTTACATGAGAGTATGCCAAATGCATTAACAAGTGGTGGAGTGAAACCCCGAGTGAGTAAACATGGTCAGCCCAAACACTTGTAAATAAATCTAAAATTTCGGAGGATGTCATGCCTGCTTTGATTTACACCACAAACTATAGGAGGAAATGTCAGGCCAATGAGAATCTGATCTATTCATTTATTTTTAATTGCTATTTTGTCATGGCATAGCACATCAAGCTCTCGGGGAACTGTTTTATCTCCTTACAAAGTAGATTTGGTTCAGGTGACAATCCTGTTTCATTGTGACTATAGTGATGTTTCCTCGCACGTAGTAGCAGCTTCTGGCAGTGGATATTTGGGATGTTGCACGCTCTGTACGCTTATCTCTCTCCTCATCTGCTGCACTCTCGCTCAGAGAAAAAGAGAAGGCTGCTGCTACTAAGCTGGAAGCAGATACTTGGCTGAGTGCTTCCCTGGTTTTGGATGGGTGTTCCTACTTCTAGCAGCATGCCTAGACTTTGAGAGGTACCTTATGATGAGTGAACAGCTATATGAAGAACTTTCAAACTTTAAATCGTATCCAAGGAACCTCCGGTAATAAGGGCTTCAGCTTATACCCGCAAGTGGTCCTGCGGGAAAACTGGTCTTTGGCTTTTATTTCCTGAAAGGAAGGATTGTATGGCAGTGTTGGGGCTTCGGGGTCTGTATAATCAAGGCTCGGCATGATGAATTTGATGTACTGGCATCTGTTCTGTATGCTTTGTAAGACTTCCAATAAAATATGAATAAAAAAGAAATATGCTTCATATGTCTATATAGGACATATGGCAGTTAAAGCTTTAGATATGGCATTTTTGTTGAGTTAAGAGGGATATGTTAGAACACACATAAGTGGCACAGTTCTTTCAAAAACAAAAAGGCAGGGAAAATTTAGGAAGGCAATCAAGGCAGATCCAACCTTTGTTTTTGATTTTTTGGGGGGCAAGGGGTTGCTTCAAGCTTGAACGTACCTTTGAAAAATCTGAAGCTCCAGACAGCGTCGTGTTACTGTATATAATCCTTCAAAGAGGGGAAGGTGTGAAAACAAGCCAATAAATGTGTAAGGGGTGAAGGAAGATTTTTACAGATCAGAGTCAAGGTTGCCAGCTTTTCCCCACCACAAAACCCCAACGTCCCTCTCCAGGAACTCGACCCAGAATATTATTTTTGGAYGACTGCCTCTGCAAATCAGTACAGTGCAGATGAGGGCCTTCCCCCACAATCAACTTCCACCCCCTCTGTGAGTGCAGAAAAGGCAAAAATAAAGGACRAGGCTGGAGTTTGGGTGATTTTGGTCTGTGATGGATTTTCCAGTGCTATCAATGTGTCCTATATTTCCGTAATGAAAATTAGAAGCATGATTAGGTAAATCAAGTGTTTCCTATCTTGCTTGTGCTTTCTCTTAAAGCAAAACCAAACAGTAGCTTTTTCTTCCTCACGCTTTTTCTGCAGCTGCTTCCCCCGGCTCCTCCTCAGGGCTTGCCTGCCGGTGCTCCAGGGCAGCTCTGCTGTGGGGCAGACACCAGGGAAAGAGCCATGGTGGGAGCCTTGCTGGGAGCCTCCCCCTGTTGCTCAAGGGTTGCATCTCAGCCCAGCCCTCACCCTTGGTCCTGCAGCTGCAGGCACCGCTGTGAATGTTACTGCATGCTCCACAGAGCCCTGTCTGGGAACAGAGGGAGTTTTGGCGACCCCTCAGAGGAGAAAGCCCTTTGAAATTTTGGGGTTACACCCATAAAGCAAAGGGTTGTTATAGTTTTCTGCATGCGAACTCTCCAGATGCCATTTGTAGGTTTCTGAATGAGTTAACAGACAGAACTGAAAAAGAGAGAGCTCTTTTCCCTGGAGGTGGTCCAAGGGAATATTTGTGGAAGATACTTCACAAGCAATGGGTAGCTTATGAATCCCCTGCCTCAAATTTATGAGACATGAATTGGACAGAAGATGAAATGCTTTGTAACGTGATTTGGTTTCAGTCATTCAAGCTGATCATGAGCTACCCACTGTTCAGACTGGCTGCTTGTGAGAGCAAAATAGCACCCTTATTCAGTGCACTTGCCTGGCAGAAAACAACTTATCATCAACCTGTGCCTTCCTGTTGGAGAGCGTCCTCTCGACCCAGCACCATGCGGTCTCTTCCATGTGGTGCGTGTGTTTTTGCTCTTGCTGAATCCTCCACGCCTGTGAAACATCTGAGTTCATTCTACTTTTCTTCTGGCCCAGAAATGTCCTTTCCTGCACCGCGGCTGGGACATAACTCACCATAACAGCACCAACCCATGTTCCACAATTAGAAATAGTTTCCTGAGGACAAAGACCAATTGCTGCTCCTAATTCCCAGTCCTCTTCAGCGTATCGGTGGGCTGGAGCCAGAACCCTTTGAGGGAGAAGAACAAAAATTTCATTTCTCTTTCAGCGTAGACAAAGAAAGAAAGTGCAACTAGTTTCTAATAGTGCAGTACAGCTAGAGGAGGAAATTTTGTGCAATTCGGACTCTGGCTGGAAAAGGCAGTCATTTTCTGGGACTCATCTAATGATCCCCCTTGCTGGGAAACTCGTCAGAGCCACCAGCCTGTGTGGACTGCTGTGGTGAAAGGGGTGGTGAGGTGAATTATTTTCAAAGGAAGGGGAGACATCAGGTGCTCAGCTGATGCAGCGCAGTACAACTGCTCTGGCAGTGTAATTTACATCAGCTCTAAGACCTTTTATTGCTAGAAGCAGAAACTTAATGAACAGACAGGTGAAAAGCTGTGCGAGGTGAAGGAGTCCCGCATGAAGGAGATGGGAAGGGACATGGAAAATGTTTCAGATTATTTTATACTGAGGCAGAAACCATCTTCTCATGGTATATGTTGGGGTAATAGATTCTTAATGCCTGGTCAGAGGCCTCTGGATGCTGTCAGAGTACAATTGCATTCATTATCCGTTCCGTTCACTGGGACTGCTTTCCTCCCTGCAACCTTCTTGCAAGAGGATATGGTAGCGATGACTCTTGGCCTTGCTTGTCACATCTCAGTATCGCGTATGTGCGATCCCATGAAACCAAAACATACTCTCAAAGAGCTCTTGTACTCCAGGGCTTCCACTTCAGGAAAGATATTAGATTTCAAAGTATATTTACATATTTACTATAACACTTCCAAGAGCACTTTTTTTTAAAAGGTTATAGCAACATCTGTTTGCCTTTGATGGGGACAATTCCTCTTGCTTATGTTCCCTAGACTGTTGAACTCCTGAATCTTACAGAAATCTTAAGCTTTTTAAATTGTCTAAAGGTTTTATATTTTTTTTGGTGTAAGAGGTTAGAAACCAATTAGCTGCAGAGTATCCACAGATGAAACTAATAGTAGAGCAGTGCGCTCTAAAGACCTGAAAGTTATGCTTCTAAGTGTGTTGCATTTGCTAAACTTAAGGGAGGAGAAAGAAGCCTGACTATATCTGGGGTTCATACTCTGTTGTGTGTGGTATACAGTAGCACAAAGGAGAGAGAGTGAGTTTTCTGGTTACTCCATAGCAATGAAGTGGCAGAAAGATGTGGAAGAAATTCAATAGTCAAGTAGCTTTGTGAGTCGTTTGTGGGATCTTAAGTGTTCAGGAATCATGAGTCTAATAATAATATATATAACAATATAATAATAACATAATATGATTGGATTAAAAGTTTGAAATGCAAGGTATGAAACTGGGAGGGTTGAACCTTGGAAACAAACACTGGTTATACTTTCTAGCTATTTTTTGCAGCCATCTAGTTCAGTAATTTTTCTTTAAAAGTTAAAATTCCATATTCCTAGTTGCTGTAAAATTTATCAACATCAAATACTATGATATATATCAATACAACTCAATAGAAACAGATTAATGCCGAAAAACTTTTCTTGTTTGACTGTCATCTCTATAGTCCATGTTCACCTGAATATAAGAAAGCACTGGAGTATGCTGATGTGACAGACGTTATTTCTATGTGATTTAAAGAACTACTGTAACATTACCCTCTCAAAAAAATTAACTGTTTTGAAGCCTGTTAATGGAAAGTGAATGCATTAGTCTCATCTTCACCTCAGCTGCTGGCTGGTTGTTCTGTTGATAACTTAGCATGAACTGTTCTTTCAGAAAGCTAGTGTTAACATTGCTTCTACACTTTTCAATTTCTGTGTGCCTTGGAAACTCTGGCTTTCAACTGGAAGTAGGTATGGCAGAAGATGAGGATATTCTTTTGGGAATTACAGAGGGACAGAGTGAATAAAGCTGGAGAAGTTGGGTCCAGCAGTGAAAAGAAAAAAAATAGCTTGGTGTAGCTTTTTTCAGATTTCCCCATCCCCTTTCAGCATTAAGACCTGAAGCTTCCTGAGACAACTCATTCTCAGCCAGCCTACTTAACCCCGGAGGCATAGGTATGGCTCACAACTATCAGTGGGCATTTGTGATCCTCCAATACAAATTCAGTTTCACTGGCAATGAAGGTGGATTGATGCTTAATTGATAGGAAAGGACGCTATCCAGACTCTTGATCTCTCTTTTATCCCTTAGGAGTCCAGTCTGCTTAAAGGCATGATATGGAAAAAACTCAGCTTTTCTTTTACCCCATCACCCCTGCCAGCCAACCCTGCCGCTCAGCTGGCAGATACTGTGAGGGTACCATATGGACCCACGTTCCTAGGGAATGTCAGCTGTCCAGCCTCGTATGAGGATTGTTTTGAGTTAGCACAGTACAGACAGCAAGAGAGATGCTAGTCCTTGTACATTGACCACAGCTGGTGGTAAGTTTGTATTAGATGGTGCTGAGTGCATCACACAGTCTTGCGTCTGTGTCTGTTTTATCTTTTCCCATGTTTTCCTCGCATAGGTATGCAGAAGAACTTGGTTGACTGAGATCACTTGTCATCTGTCAAACTGCACATGAGTTTTCCAAGTTAGGCTTGAGGGGTCTTTCAGGTGGGGAAGAGACACAGGGTTGAAGRGTCCATGAGCTTTGGGAAAGTATCTGGTCTGACAGCAAATGCACAACTGTAAGACAGTCATGCTTTGATGTAGAGGAGCAGCAAGAGCAAGATTTGGAGAAATGTGAATCCTAGTCCCAGTTCTGACTCYAACTGCAGGTGCTCAGAGGATGGATTAGGTCTCTGCTCTTTACTTTGAACAAGAAAACATGACATAAAAATATCATTTAGATTCGTGATTCCTAGAGCTGTCCCAGCTTTAAAAAGCATATGGCTACCAGACCTCATGATTTCTCCTAGTTTGTTCTTCAGGGAAGTGGAAAAAGACTTGAAGATTTTGTTTATTTGTTTGACAAATTCTTTCAGTGAACGTGGAGGAATGTAGAAATTTGAACAATGCAGGGAGTTAAGCTAAATCTTCCCAAATATTAACCTGTAAGTGAAATTGCCAATATGTTTTTATGTTGATATGCGCTGGAGTGAAAGCAGAGATAGAAGTGGGCAGAAGAACTATGGTTCTTAGGTTTTAGGTATATTTCTAAAATACTTGTGTTTTCAAGTGGTGGTTTAGAGCAAAACTTTATGTTTAATTAAAGATGTCTTATGTGTTGGCGGATCATACCTACCGCACATACAGCATCTTCCTGGTTCTAATGGCATAGCTTGATAGTTGTGGAGTTAGAGCATTAGAGATCAGCACAAGACAAGCCTGCTCTCAGAAGATGTCTTGCAGAGGGCTATTAATACACTTGTCTGGGGAGGAGGAGGAGGAGGATGTTCTCCTCTTTCTTGTGCAAGGAATCTGTTTTTGTCCCTTCCTGTATCCTTGAAGGGAGTACAGGTGACCCTGTGTCTTCCAAAGATCTGAAATAGTCAACAACTGAGATTTGCTGGACTTTTTTCTTTTTCTTTGTAATCACCTTTCTTTTCTATTTTAAGAAGAATGAAGAGGAGAAGCAATTTTTGTAACATCTGAATGAAGATTGTTTGTTTGGTACAGCTGAAGTTCTTAATCCCACAGCTGCAATTATTTTAAATAAACAAAACCTTGTGTTTTTGTCCCATAGAAAGAATTTCTATTATTTTCTGTATGCTAAACCATCTCATTTGAATTATGTTGGGGATTAGCCTGGGAAATGTTACGCAAATGGCTGATTTTTTTAAATTTTATTTTAACAGATCAAAACCCCTTTTCAGTTTATGAAAGCCTTTTTCCCATAATTGATATTATTCCTTCTTTTTCTTTTAAGTCCTTAGAGGATTATGAATGTCAGTATTAGAATAAAAGGAAGATTGCTTTAGATAATTTTATGTGCAGGGCTCCGTTCCAAAGGAACCAAACTCAGATGGGGATCTTTGAGAACACTGGTAAAGGGACATGATAAAAATAAGGTGGGGGTGAAGAAAACCAAAGTAGGGGAGGGAAAGGAAGAAAAATCTACAAATCAAACTCAGCAAAGGTTTCCAATATAACTGACATTCTGCACTTTTAGTCATTACAATCCATCTGGAACATTTTGATGTTGTAGCATAACGTTGGTTCAAGATGGTTTTCACTTAACACTGATGATTTTTTTTTTTTTCCTGACTTTTGTGAAGCTTTCCAGTAATTGGAGTAGCATGATGTTATCCTAGATTAACACAGGACGTGACTGTAGGGAACTGAAGGCGTTGAGACTGCATCCCTAAGACTGTAATGTCTAATGCCACAGTTGTTTTCTGACTCAGGAGCAGAAGATGAAACTTTGAAGGAAAATTCTTAGTGTATAAAGTCATATTACTTCAGTTCCCACAGGAGAAGACGTTTTCCCATATCACAGAGATGTCATGCTAGCAAACCCCTCACCTACAGCTAGAATAGGAAAGAGCAATGGCTCTTTTAAAAGTGGCTCTTCTTAACCTGATCTTAAATCCATCCTGATGGCTGCCTTTTAGTACTTCTGAAAGAGCACATCTGAAGAATGTTTCCTCTCATCTCCACTACCTGTGCCTGGCTAAGCAACGTCTGGAAAGACTTAACTATACCACAGCACTGCTGTGTGACCAAGCAGGGTCTGGGGGTGATGAAGAGCATCACGTGGCACAGAAATGTATGTTGTATGACCACTCCAACTGCGGAGGGGACACAAGATACCTTCACCCGCCTCCCACCAGTAAATCTGCATGCTCCTTCTGAAATGCTGTATTTCATTGTAAGAAGTAGAAATGGTCATTTCCATGCAACTTATCTCTCTGTGGCATTGCCAGTGTGAAAACGAATTATTTAGTAAGTGGAAATGAGCATTAGAGTGCCTTATTCATTAGATACCTAAAATAATACATAAGARTAAATATGCTTTCCTCTTTTCTGTCATGTGAATGTTTAGTAATGTTTTTGAGATGAAATGCAATATGGTTTGAAATCACACCTCCCGTTAAAAAACTACAGTGAATAAGCTTGTAGGACATCTTTTGCCATTAATTTGAGCAGACATACGGGAATGTCCTAAACTTGTACCAGTCAGTCTACAGGTTTTTGTTGGCAGGCAGTGATCAAGATTAAGTTTTCCTCCAACTTTTTAGTGCATTGGCTGTAGCTACCTTAGAATAGCAAGGAGAGAGATAGGGATGTGAAGGAAATCTAACCAGCCTAATGCAGCTTCCTAACAACTTACATCCTGCATCATAGATGATGACAAGGGTACTCCAAAGGGTAAATCTTCGGGGATGTTTACAAAGTTTCCCCTTTTCATGGAGAACCTCTGCCAGGTTGTTATGTCTAGCCCATCCAACCCAGTCCAAGTCTGAGTGACAACAGTAGCATAAAAAGAGCAAGATAAGAGTCTGTTGGCCTTTTTTTAGGCTTCAGCTGCTAGTGCATCTTGTGCACACACCAGTGTTAAGGAGGCCGATTGATAGGAGCCCATTTTGTCTGGTGGGGACATTGATGTCCTGATCTTGTCCACTGTCCTGGAGGCCTCACGATGGTCAAGGTGCAGCCTGTGTCAGGCAAAGCTGTCAAGTCAGCCAGCCCCCATGTGGTACAGCCCCTTTGGGGTGGGGGTGGATCAGGCACGGAAGTTGTTAGACTTCAAGGAAATGCTCCTTTTCTCCCTGGTAGATGTTATCCAGCAGGACCACGAGGAGGCCAAGCCTCTGTTTGGTGTCCAGTTAGCAACTGAGAGTGTTGAGAGTGCAGTTTGGTTACCATTGTTTTAAAGTTTCTGCCTGATCGATAGCTTAGTTGTCCTGAAGCTGCAACTTCTGATGATAGGAGGTGACACTGTGCAGTGATTGATTTGAGGAAGTGTAGATCAGAAGTCAGGACACTGGTTAAGAAGTGAAAGAGCTGGTTTCCAGTCTCAGCTTCATTACAAATTCCCTCTGTAACCACAGAGGTCATTATCAAAGTACAGTGGTCAAGACAGCAAAGTTAGCCCAGGAAATTGGCCCCTAAATGAATGTAGCACCAGTAGAAGCATTTCCACAGCAAAGCTTTTGTCCACATATGTTATTCCTACACTACTGTATGGGTACTGGGCCATATTTTATTTTCCATTGGGCTGAGGTGCTTTTTCCTAAATACCTGTAGAACAAATTGTGGCTAAATAATGCCCCAGATGATTTAGCCGCTTCAGGTGTTGATACCGTTAAATCTGCAGAATGCCATTGGGTTTAGAAGCTGGAGAACTGTCAGCCTAAAATCCAGAAAAGCAATGAGGTTTACTCTACAGTAAGGGTAATAATCCAGGCTAACTCTAAAAGTTAGTGTCTCACAGAGTTAAGGTTAAMTATATGAAATATTTTTAAATAGATCATTACGATGGTGGAACATACGTATATTTATGGAAGTTTGGAATCCCATTCTGAAGTAATATGCTACAGTCCAGAAATACTTAGAAAGTTGATGAAGTTATAGAACCATGATGTGGCATGCACCTACTTCTGGTACCATTTAGAGGTTTTCTAAGTATTTCCGTTAGACCCAGCTTTGTGCCATGTGGAGATCTCTTAACATTTTCATCCTGCACCATCTGGTTTTACCCAGCTACTTGCTTCCCAATGAGCAAATTGTGTGACTGGTGGAGATTTAAACTGTTCATGACAACTTGAGCAATTACTGCCAAATGATGCGGAATTATAATCCAGCAGATAGGCATTCTTGTCAAGATCTTTAAGCCCACGAATGAAAACCTGTAATTCTAATTTCTTATTTAGGAACATGAAAACAAGATCTATGTTTTCTATAAAGCTAGGCCTGCACCTGATATCTCCTGTCAGAAGATGCCTTATACTCCAAATTTTAGAAAACCAAAGCCAATTACCAAAGTGCTCAAATAAGGGTTTAGGAACTGCGAAGTAGGCACCACATTGGGAAATTTCATCTCCAAACAGAAGGAGCTTGGCATAAAACAACCCTGACAATGAAACAGTAGAGTCTTCCCCAAAAGAAGTGAAAGATGGCATGGAAGCTGGCCAACATGAGATCAAAGCAGTGGTAGCAAGGCTGGAGAGAAGTCAGCTGCAGATGAAAAGCAGAGAGAAAAAACTGCATATTTTTCTCTGAAGCCCTGTGAGCTTGCCTATATGTGGGTGAGTATCACTGATTTTCTAATGAGTCACTGGAGCAGTTGAAGCAAATGATTAAATGAAGAGTAATTATATGTTGCAACAAAATGCTAAAGGAAGCAGGGTGTCCTCAGTCTCCTGATGTCTTCAAACAAAACCTTTTCTGGAAGATCTTGCACTGACAAGACCTGTTACCAACTACGGTGCTAGGGGAGTTGAGGGGTGTTGGCTTGTGCTACAGGGGAGACCCTTCTGACCTTAGGACCTGATGGGCTCTTCAGGTGACTGGGATACACAGTTATGGTCCAATGTTAAGCCTTTGATTCCTCTGCTGCGTAGTGGGAATAGGATACAGAAGCCAGGTCAGTAAGAGCAACAGCAAGAATCATTTGGATGTGCATCTCTGACAACTGGCTGTGAGACTGAGGGCCTGCCAAATACCTGTTGTATTGTTTATTTGGCTGTAAGGGGGGACCTTTGTCTCACTGGCCTTGTCCAAATAGCTCTTTCACAAGTTTTCTGGTCATAGAATAAGCTTGGGTAGACTGTTACAACCACAAACTGATGTCTTCCAAAGCAGTAATTGGATTAAAATTCTCCAGGAATCACCCAGGTTGTGGATACCCTCTAAGGCTTCCACCTTTACCCCTGGGTAGTGATGACTTGGATGAGCTCTGTTGCATCAGAGGGTTGTTTTCATGCTCACCTGCTTTGCTGGATCAGAGCATAAGTGACTTTCCCTGCAAATCTGTCAGAAGACAGTGCACAAAATTCAGAGTATCTCACACTCTGCACATCCCACATCCCACTGGCAAAATTGTTTCCTGTTTCATTGGATCACTTTATTTCATTTACTTCAAAGTAGTTCTGCAGCGCTTAGACTGGTCTGCACTTCAGTATGTGCCTTTCTTCGGTAAGAAGGAATGCAGTTCTAAGTAGTGTCAATCACAATAACTGTAGTTTTACCCTTAATAATTTACAGTTGCTTCATGACTGCACCTTAACATGCAAGAAGGACTGGATAAATCTACAGGGTTCTGGGTGGGAAGTTGTTTTGTTTCATGTGCAGCTTTCAACAAATTAGGAATACAATTCACTTGGGGGCTTTTTCTTCTCTTTTTCTTTGAATGGTGAGATTCATTTCAGCAACTGGAAAAACTTAGATTCAGTGCCACCATGTAGATTTTCAGTTGGACAAAATGATGACATTGCCTTGTATATTATTATAAAAAGACCACATCAAACTATGCAAGTGTCTTGTAATGTCATGATTACAGTGTTAGACTTCTACCAGTTGAAAAATATGACTAATTGAGTATTAGAATATTCCTTCAATTATATGTTTGGCTGTCCACATAGATATAGGCAGTCTGTTAAAATACTATGTCAATTTGTACTATGGCAAGCTTGGAAGCCTTCCTGAGAAGGAAAGGGGAGGCTGGAAGTGCAGCCTTTAGTGTTCGTTGCGGTATCACCTAATCCTGCCATCTCATCAGAGCCTGCTCATGGGGAAAGCGATGCGAAAGAAAACCCCACAGGAACACCCAGGCAGTGCAGGAAGGTGCTGCTGGTCATCAGGACGAGGGCTGCTTTTCCAGCCCGAACCCACGCCTCGCTGTGGCGTGAAGCGGCATCCTGTGGCAAGAGGAGGCCTGTTTTGGATGATGGGAGAAACCAAGGTGCCGGTCACAGCATGGCTTCTGTGTCTTTTTGCAAGAACTTGAAGCACTTTTTGAAAGAACCTGATTTCTGTTGACAAATTACAGCCTGTGTAATTATATTCTGGTTGCCTCAAGTACTCCTGCAATTTCAATTGAATGCACAAATAAATAATAAATAAATAACATGTGTTAAAAATGCTAACTGGGCAGAATGGCAGAAGGCATAGGGGTGCGGCCATAGGGGTTGAAAAAGCATACTTTATTTTATTTTTTGATACTTTTGCCTGAAATAGCCTCATATTTTCAGGTCAACTCATGGCCAAGAAAAACACAAATCAAACCAAAGCTCACAGGAAACCGTAACAGCCCTAAGAAAGGCCAGCGAATGAAGGGTGTAGAAAAATCACTGGAATGATATCATTGACCACTGGCAGTGGGAAACTCTGAGGACTTGTAGCTGCTCATGAAGAGGGGTTGGGGAAATGAAATGTTAAAATATTCTGGATTTTTATTTATTTGTCTTCTGTTCTCTAAGAATCCTGGGAAAAACAGCTTCGTTATGATTGCCACCCGTTGCTTTCTGACTTTTAAGGTCCCATGGATGCAATTTATGCCTCTGAGTTGCTATAGATACAGGGGATGAAAACTGTTCCTGGCCTTGCTAAAGTTGCTGGGAGTTTTGCCATTCAGTAGGGGACAGATTTCACCATAGATTTTCAATGGCACAATCTTAGCTTCTAACAAAGACAGAATAAGTCAAAACGCTGCCACTTCAGAGAGCAACACTTTGCAAAGGAAAGGAACCCCCATTTAACCGTTTGTGGCTTAGAATCGCTTCTGTTACTTTATCAGCATTGCGTATGCTAGCACAGTATGAATTAAGTGCACGGGATAAGAATTTGCATGTTTAATTAGAAGCAGCTTTCTCTCAGATGTTGACATGGACCTGATGCTAGAATGCAAAAGTGAGGAAGCGTAGAAGCAAACTGAGAGTGCTTCAAGTGGATACTGAGCTGGACTTACTAGATCACAATCATCTGATGATGATACAAAAGGACTTTGTGTCCAAGTATTTTTTTACAACTGGCCGTGATCTTTTGTTAATGCATCTGAATGCACTGGTTTGTGGGCTGGGGTTGTATTGCTCTCCTCTGCTGCCTTTCAGAGACTTGATTTCATTTGTGTGGTAGACTACATTTTAACACAAAGTTTGTATCGCAGATCACCTTTCCTGCTGCTTCTGAGCGCAGATTGTGCTTTTGTAGTATCTGTTGCAATGATTTTAATTGAAACGTGATACTGGGAAAGCAGAAAAGATATTGTATATCATCAGTTCACGGTTTCCACTGCTCAAAAGTCAAGGAGCAAATGCCATGTGATGAGGCAATTCTCAGCAGACCACAATTTGGGGAATGTGGAGTGTAGCTGCACTGCCCTGATGCTTTCCCGGTGGGAGAGGGGGAGCGGCTGGCTTCTGAGCTGTTTCCGTGCTTCAGTGTGTAGGCAACCTCCAGATAGTAGTTCACAGCACAGCCTCTTCGGTGCTTTGCTACTCCTGTTTGGATTTGGTACTGTAGCACACAAGAAACCCCAGCTTGCCTGCAGTTGCAGATATTTCTACAAAAGCGTGCTGCAAGATTACCAAAGCTAAAATTGAAGCAGAGGCAAAGTGAACCAAGGTCACAAATCAGCAGTAAACTCGGGACAAATCCATAGCTCTATGTCCCAGTCTAATGCCCTGTCCACCAAACTCGGTGGATTGGCGCACGGTGCTCCTTTCCCAGCTTCAGCATCTGGCTGACGCTGGAATGAGTTGGCTAAGGTTCAGTCCAAACAAACTGAAGGTGACGTAGGTAGGTGTTGGTGTGGTTCATCTCAAAGAGATGGTGAAGGAACTGCGTTAAATACCGCAGTTTTCTCACTATCATCATTCCCCAAAGAGTCACAAAATACTTTACAATGTTAAATTATCTGTATTAAAACAGTCTCTCCAATGCAACTGGAGACCACCCAGAACTGATCCTAGATACAGCAGCATCCTCTCCAAGGAGATAGGCTGAAATTATTTGGAGTTCACTGCCCATAAGGCATATTCTGGGCTGGATATACGCACGCAGGCAGTGCTCAGGGGACTTGTCTCAGAGCGCTCTGTTTCTGGTGTGCTTTGTTTGCATTTGTGTAATGGAACCATTTAAAAAATAAATAACAGTTTAAAAATAAATGAGTGATCTTCATATTTAATGTTTATCTAGGATAACTGGCATCCATGTCCATGCTAAAAAACCTTTACTGGCTTTATGAATCTGTTTATTCAAGTATCTGTATTTCAAGAGAGGCTTATAATATTTACATGTTAAGTAGCACGCAATTTCTTTTATCAAGGAAGTTTCTTCCCTATATAATTCTATGCTGAAAAGAGAATGTTGTGCTTTATAACAGCTTTCAACTAGATTTGTCAGACTCTCAGTAGCACGAGTAGCTCCAGTGYAGTTTTGCTTTGCCTTAGAGTCTTTCATCATAGACTCCAGACTTGGTGTAAGATCAAATCAAGAACCTGGTTATTTGAAATAATTTATTATTTTGTTCAGCTGTACCTGGGAAAAAAGTGTATACTGGTATCACCGGAGGACTTTAGAAAGAGTTTTCTGTGTGATTTTAAAATGAAAGACAAGTGACTTATCAGGCATTGATTCTGTATGTGCAGTCTTCATGTATGGTCGGAGGCAATGTGGATTGTTAGAGGAGGGTTAATAACAAATTGAGAAGATCAGAAGATCTAAGACACACACCTTTATCACCTGCTCATTTTGGATGTCTCTGTGTGGATTATCCCTTGATTTTACATTAGGCATTTGACAAATTGACCATATTGTCCCAAATGTTCACTTCCTCAACGGAACTGGCTCCATCCAAGTCCCCTTTCGAGCTGTGAGTGTTAAATGTCCTTCTGCTGAAATAGTCCTGATACTCATTTCAGCTGTGTAGGAAAGTTAGCTGGTGTCCATGGTGCTAATATGAAATACAACAACACAAGTGATGTAATTTAATTATCTAAAGCCATTTTGAAAAAGCTTGAATCTTTCTTAACCGGCCCTAGTGTAAGTTGCATTGGAGTGAGCTTACTGTGGGGATTTGAAAGACAGTCGYGGGGATCAGACACGGAGAGTTCATACCCGTACGAAAGGAACAGAAGAATTACAATGCTCTGCGGAGCTTTGATTAACTGTCTCCAGAGTAAATACAACCTCTGGAAACAAAAGCTTTCTCTCACACCAGGCCCCAGAATTGGCAACTTTAGCACATTCTCTTTGTTCACCTCCAGGATGGCTGGCAGGTTCAGCCAAAGGAGAGAGACTGTAAATTACAACAAAAAGGGAATTAGAAGATGTTATTTTAATCAGACTACTGAATGACTTCATTGCCGAGCTAGTGCACGGTGTGCACAGTAATCAGACTTCTGTAGACCCGGTGCAGTAGCTTTCACTGTGGGCTTGTGCCAGAGGAGGCTCAGAAAGAAATCTTTCAGCACACCCTCACGGTTGAACGATCAGGCAAGTCCTGTATCCCTTCCCTTGTATTTCCATTGTATCTACTTCAGATCACTCTTTGCATAAGCAATAAGGCTGAATTCTTTTAGCCGGGACGTCAGGCACCAATTTTGCAAAATGTCATCTACTCATGTAGACCCAAGTGACCACAGAGAGTCCAGCATCATTCCAAAAGAGGGTCAGGGGATCCTCGCTAGGAGCTGCTGTTGAATGATTAACTTTCACCCAAGTCCCCTGCATTATTTTAAACTCTGCCCTCGTTCTTATAGAGAAATGCAAAATATCAGAAAGTGCCTTGTGCTGTGCTATGTTTTATGTTGTCAGAGCTAAAATCTCGCCGTTAATTACTGGATTTAGTTTCCTGCTCTGCCATAGCTCTCCCGTGCAGGCAAGCTGAATTTCCTTGCAGTATTTCAAGTGAGACATTTACTGCCAGTGTTAGCCAAAGAAAGGATTTTTAAATGCTCCCTTATTTTGAATTATTTTCCCTGTTGATTGTATGCTTCTTCACACTCACTTTCCCTAGGCTCTAAACATCTCTCAGAAAAAGAACCTGTCTTTCCCACAGCAAGGTTCATGAGTTGTCCCCCAGAGTCTGTTCCTGAGAGTTGGTATGCATGAAGCAAAACCAAATTGCAGGGTTGGATTTTTCAAGGGAACATACCTGCCATTATTTAAAAGAAAGGAACGCTTTCCATTGAACATTGCTATCACGTAGGTGACTGAGCAAGAGGCGGCAGGACTAACAGACTGTAACATAGTTGGAAACTTAATGAATAAAATTACTAGCGGTTCATCTATTTAACAGGATAATTTACAGAAGAACATTAGTGTTCTGAGTGTTTCTGTGTAGCATAGTGGAGTGGATACCATGACTATCTGAACCTTTTATATGGGGAGGAGAAACTGGTGGTGCAAGTCAGGAATATTCTTTAGTGCAAGGCTGCGTATTTGGAGAGACTGTGTGCGCAGCCCTGTTTCCCAGGTGAAGACGCACACCACTATCAGCAAAGGAGGTCCACATTTGCCCTCCCCGCTCACTCCATTTTCTAAAAGCTGTGGCTCAGCACAATCTCAATGTTCACATCTTCTGTTGTCCACTCCCTTTTCCTAATACCACCGACGCATGTACATGCCTGCTAAATTCACCACGCTCTTTGTGTCACCAGGCAAGGAGAGCTTCGCTCCACAAAATTCAGCTTCTGAGTCAACCTTGTCACGCAGCACACTGCTTTGCAAATTTATTTGTACTTATTCCATTAGGAAAGTGGCTAAATTGTGCTTTTTTTTTTTTTTTTTAAGTTGCTAGTTGGCCTTTAATTTTTAACAAGGACTATGATTATTCTGGATTGTGTTACCTCCAAGTGTTGTGAATCATCTTTTACAACAATATAGCAGGTTTTCCCTGTTTTTTATCCTTCCCATGAAATGCCCAGGACAGCAGCCTGTGTTCTGCAAAGTCCCAAGTGCCAGCCAAGGGGCAGAAAAAGGAGCACCAGGCAGGGAGCTCGTAAAGCAGCAGGGAGTGGGTGACTTCTGAGGAGAGGAAGGGGCAGATGCACACTGAGGAACTTCAAGATGTGCTGAGACTGTTGCAAACCAGGTAGGTCCTACCTCCCTGTAAGCAGAATTATGGATGGTGAAAAGCAAGCAAGCCGCAAAAGATGCACCCTGCAAAAACACAGGCATCAGGTGGGGAAATAATATTACTTTTAATCTGTTTATCCTGTTCTGCCTCACTTTGAAGGCTTTTTGGGGGGCAGGGGAGTGGAGAAAATGAACCTAACATTTGAGTTTAAAAGCCTTATAAGTATTTTTAGGGTGCTTAGGATAAGAGACCTGGGCAGACCCATCTCAGTGTCATGCTTCACTGGTTAATGCCTCAATATCTGACATCACTTTTGTAGTCTCTTTCATCACTAGAATTTTTAAACCTCTGACATTGTGTGTGGCTGTTATTACCAAAGTCATGTTAGTGTAAGGTGTAACAACCAGTATAAGCCTCAGTTTGTGGAAAGAAGTCATCTAGAGAGTAGGTGCTAAAAAAACCACCCACAATTCAACCTCCCCACCAACCCCACCCCCTCAAACCCCAAGGACAGATTCATTTAATGTGAGAAGCAGTAATGCCTACTATTGCGTGGGGCGCATGGTACAGCTAAGGACTTCTCTTTGTGAAATGCTCGTCTATATAGAGAGTTTCCACAAAGCCTGTTTATCCTAAGCCTCCCATAGGCCTGATTTTGAGAGCCTGAGGTTATTTGTTTCCCTCAGAGTGCTTTCCAGGAGGGTAAATAAGCCCAGACTGTTGCCAGGAGAGAAGCAGACCTAACCTGGACATCTCCTGTGGAGGGAAAAAGGACTGCTGCAGAGACACATGCGAAGAGCCTTTGTGATAAACTGTGCCCGGAACATGAATATAGCTACATGGCTTCGTTGAGGAGATAAAGGTTAATGATAAAGCAAGTTTCTGTGGTGGTTGTGTGTAGGTTTGGATGTCCTCTCCTCATAGGGTGTTGCCCCATGGCAGTGTCTACAGAGCTCTTGGTGACTGTCTCGGGAGCAGCCATGAGCACAACACACAACTCTCTGGTGTGCTYCCCTGCAGAGAGCCTTTCCAGTCATACCTGGCAGTGTATCAAGCCACGTTGTCTCCTCAAGTATGTGGAGCCCCCTTTGTCATGGAGGGACAGCATGGGGCTGCGCACTTGCCGATGTGTGGTGCACCTGGGCAGCAAACTGGATCTTGGCAGCAGCCCCAGGTTGCTTCTCCAAACACAGCATGAATGTTTCCCCTGCATGGTCTTTCGGGGTGTCTAGAGAAAGTCTTGAAAATCCTAATAGTTTTGTCGGACTGTGCTTAACCCACTGACTGATGAAGGCTAGGACTGATTGGCCCCCACATCGGTTTGTCCTTCAGCACCTTGGAGCCAGGCCTCCCCTTTGGCAGGGCAGGGGTCTGAGGCATTAGGAACTCTTGTTTTACCACTTCATTACTTACCTGGACAGCCATCTCTTGCAGCATATGGTTTGCTATTGCTGGCATCATATTAGAATAAAAAATATTAAAAAAAAAGAAAATGCCCACATAAAAAGAAAAGCCAAACCCAAACCAGAATTCAAGGTTGCTCCTTAAATTTGGGACTTTCTGTTGCTTGCATGAGAGAAATGAGGGACTTGGGTCTGTTCCCTCCCCCTTAACCCTTCTTCCATTTTCTAATTTCTTCTGGTTACATTAGTTTTCTTTCCCAGTTGTAGTTCTCTCATCTTAAGCCTGCATTAAGTCATGAGCCAAGGGTGCGTGTTGTTCATCACACCATGAGGACCTCACTAGCTGTACATCTTGATGCAGTTTTGTATGGATGATTGAAGAGTTTGCAGATCCTTTTCCCCCTCCCTCATAGCTATTTGTGAGGTTTTGAGCCCTTTTCTTCTGCAAGCCTTGCTGCCATGGTTTTCTTTTCAGTGGTTTGGATGCTGAGGCTAGCATTAGCGCCAGTGCCATATTGCTTGTTTTCAGCAGCACTGCTAGACTATTTAACTTTTTTCCTGATTTGGATCTAATCTCACAGTTTGGTTATCTATACTGTTTGAAGTCTGCCTCCAGCCATCGTGGAGGAGCTTTGGGGTCCTGTGGGTACTGGACTGCTACTCTTATATCAGCTTCACTGCTGACTTCCTATGTGATCTTGGAGAAGTCATTCTGGATGCAGTTTTCAAAAGCACTGTTGAAAGTAAGTGAGACTTCTGCTCCTAAGCTACTTCAGCCTTCCAGAGCATTGTTCTGTGTCTTTGTCATCTGCTTGTCATCCCACCTCTCCTCCTGATGGCTTGTTCGGGCTGCCAGCTCTCTGGAGCACTGCTGCTTCTTGCTGCTGTTTCTGTCTACGTGCCTTTGGCCTAACGTGGTGGGATCCTGATCTTGGTTAATAGCGACAGCATCTCAAGGCAGACAAATGCAGGACCGAACCGGAGCTCGCTGTGAATGAATCTGAAATCTAGGCTGGAATGACCTGACCAGGGGATATTTGTATTAAATGTTCTTTTTTGTTAATCAGTTACATATGGTGGCCTGAATAAATAGGTGTATGCAGGGCTGGGTGCAGCCCTGTTTAACATTCAGGAGAAGGAGTTTGCATCTGCAGACCTGGGTCACAGAAGGTGAGCATGGAAGTACCAGGGTCCTTTAGTGAGCCCATGAGTTACGGATGTGTCCAACCCGCGTGGGCAGGGCAGTGGCTGCTCGTCAGGGCTTGCAGATGCCGTACATCCAATTGCATCTAATGCCTTGATCCAGCCAGACAGCAATCCAAGAGCCAAAGCAATGCGCTGCCACAGCCACTGCAAGTGGAGGAAGGGGAGAGTAAAGGKAGTAAAGAGTAGCCGCCCTTAATAAATCTGTACCCAGCTGTGATATAAAGAAAGGTGCAGAAGGTACAGGTAGGACTGTGGGCTAGTGCAGATTTTTTTTTTTAATCTCATTTTGGTTGAGGAAATAGAAAACGCTGCTATGTAAAATATGACAATTTTTTTTTTTTTTTTTTTTTTTTAAAGATATATGTGGCCGGGGAGTTTATTCCTCCAGCATTTCCACCTACATGTTAAGATATTTGAATCAATGTTTTAAAAAGAGGAATTTAAAGCAGAAAACCTAATACATGAGTTTACCTAAATGAATGATGAGTACACATCAGTTCCATCAGAGATTGATCTGAGGTGCACAGGAGATACTACTGGGTAGTGGGAGTTGTTGCTCTTTGTGCTGTTTCTTTGCAAGTGGGAATTTGGGGTCTTAACTTTATGGCTTTGTTTTGTAAATCTGGTATAGCATTGCTCACTGGAAAATGTTACAATCTATGCAAAACTGTAAGTATTCTGTGCCACAAGCCTCAAAGTTTCATCACTTGACTATACACCACCTGTGTGTAATTAGCAGCTTGACATCAGAGGTACCTAGAAAGTTACGTTAAAATGGAAAACCTAGGCAACCTGATTTTCTATTTTCATTTTAAACAGACAAGAATAGACACCACAAATGCATACMGGTCCCTTCTGTGGACATATTCTCTCAAACATTTCTTGAAGGTTTTACTCTTTTAACCAAGGACATAACTGGCTGAATGCATATCAAACACATTGTTATTCATGCTAATATTTTCAAATTAGAAGCTATCTGTGGTATATTTTACAGAAACTGTTTCAGTGCTAGCCAAAACCTGAAATCTGCAGTTACTGAAGGGCTGGCAAGACAGAAGTCTAACGTTGGTTTAAAGGAGCAATGTGTTGTGCATGCTTGACTTGCCTTCAGGAGCAGTTCTGACAGACAGAAGGTTTTAAGCTGATTAACATTATAAGTCAGGCAGATGGTTTGGTGCCTGTGTTGTCCATGCTGAATGAACATAAAGCTGTCCCAGAAAGACTGGGCTGAGGCAGAAGGTCTGCTCAGAGCAGGAAACAATGGGGACATCTCTGTGCCATGGCTCCTGGGTACCACCTGCGTTTCCAGAGGTGCCTAGGGGAGCGTGGCACCTGAATCCCATTGCCTTGCCTACTTAAATGGCAACCAAAAAAACTGAGTGACAGCCCTGAAGCACACACACCCCCCAGTTTTATGATCCTCCCACCGCATCCTTTCCCCAGGACTAGCTTCGCCGCTGCCAGACTGCATGCAGCACAGCACAACCACGTGAAACCCGTCTGGCCAACTACAAGGTTTCTGGTTACAGAGCCAGCTTCAGAGTGAACTTGGCCCCTGCTGCAGAATTAATTGGAAATTTTTGTCCAGCGAACTTGCCTGACGGATTTCATGTGCTGTTTGATTTCCTCATTCTTGGTGTTTAATCTGTCATATCAGAACGTGTGRCTTAGTACAGTTGGTTGGTACTGTCTAGAGGAGTGGGGAGGATGGCGGGTGAAGCCAGCAGACGGTGCAGCCCCAGCGAGGCGAGTCCCATGGATCCTCACCTGCTGGCAAGCCTGACGGGGATGAGGGGGGCGAGGTTTCGGCCAGAGATTTTGGAGGAGGAGAGTTGATGGATGGCTGCCTGCTGATAGCAGGCACTGGTTGGATCATTGGCATTCAGTACAATGCCCTCCTTTGGGTAAAAGTGATAGAAGTAGGATATCTCTGTGCAGGATCATTGGCTGATTACCCCAGTGTAATTGCCAAGCAATCCTAATTGTGTTTGTTCTTTAATCCAAAATGTTCTTAACCAAGTCATCTGAACTCTTTAAAGTAAAAGTATTTGTTTCGTTGCTGCTCTAAAAATAGGTAAATCTCTTCTTCCTTGCTCTTTTTAAACTAGTTGAGCAATACCTTGACTTTGTTTTAAAGCTCTTTTGCCAAGTTTTTGTCTTAGCACCAGTGACAAGAATATGAAAGGAATTAGAAAATTATTATGGGATTAAGAGAGAATCTTGCTCATACACAAAAGACATGTTGATTCCTTGTCCTCCAAAGAGAGCAGTGTAGGTTCTGCAATTAAATCTAGTGTAGCCAAATACAAAAGGAGCTCATGTGCAGTAATGTATGTAGTAGGTAGGAAAGTAATGCGTGGAACAAGTTTTGATTAAAAAAAACAACACCCCCCAAAACAGTCTTTAAAGGAATAGCCAAAAATCTCTTTCAATTTTTAGTGAACTGAAGGAAAAGTATTCTTCACCTACATTTGTGAAGAAATGGTTATTTTTGTCTATGGTAAATAGCAAAAGTGGGTACACTTCTGACTTACTGATTTTATAATGTGTTGTTTCTGTCTCTCTTCCTCATCAGCAAAGAGACGCTTTGCTGCATGGGCAGACATTTTTCTAATTCCATAGTAATTTCCCATATGGAGTAAAATTAGATGGGATACAAAAATAATTTATTGTTTTGAAGTCTCAAATAATTTGAGAGTTGTCCTCCACATCTAATTTTCAGCAAACAGAAATGCCCCCCTCCATATCTTCTTCCTTGTAACCACAGATATGTCCACAGTTTTCATAACAATGCCATGTATATCAGAAGGAAACTTTTTTGTGGAAAATGACGTACAGCTCTCTGGATTCCTGTTTGTTACAAAATCTGACCAAAAAATAATTACTTTAAAACTCTACTGAGTGGACTTCCAGCTATTTGAAACTCCCAGCTAACTGATGGTCAGTCTTAAACCATGAATTCTAAGCTTAGTGCTTGTAAACCATAAAGTTAATGTCAATGGGAATCTTGCATCAGGGAGGACTTCAGGATGTGGCCGTGTGCATTACTCTGTTGCTTATTCCAGTTCCTGTTTTCTTCTCCCTTTGAAAGCCCCGTTTGAAGTTCCTTCTTAATCTCCTAAGTTGTTGACTTGAAAGTGCATATCGGCCCTCTTAAGTATGAGTCACACCAGCCCTCAGTCATCAGTATTGTCCAGAAATGTAATGTTTCCCTTCTCATCTCTTCTTACCCCCTTAACCAAGGGCAGCTATGATTCATACTGTAAAAGGGCTTGATTTGCATTTGATATGAGTCAACAACTAATTCAAGATCAAGAAACAGCATCAAACAGGCCTTACAAAAAGGGAAGGAAGCTTTCTTGTTTACTGTGGCTGATTCAGAAGTAGAGGCATAGACATTATACTTGAAAAATCAAAAGGTAGATTACACTGTCTTGAAAACCACTTTGCACACATACTACAAATGTTTGAAGAAATTAATGTTAAAATATACTATGTTCCAAGCAAATCAAAATGTTGTTTCTTTCTTAAACATCCCTGCCAAGGAAATATTTCTGCTTTTATTTCTTTACGGAAATCTTTGTGCTAGACTCTTTGCAGGCGAGCAAAACAAGATGAAAAAATCTCCCATAAGAAATCCTTTTAGGAATGCACTTAAAGTGTACAAATCTCATCTTTATTTTAGACATAAGTAATTATGTGCTTACCTGCTATTGATGTCTGTAGGCTTTAATCACCTCTTTAAAGTTAAGTACATTTATAAATTATTTTCTTCCATTGAGGTCTAAATGCACAAAATAGGGCAGAGATCTAGGGAGGGGTCAAGAGAGGCCAAATGGCTATAATAAAACCATAGGTCTCTGCTTGCCAATCTAGAAATTTACTTCAGAGATCTTGAACTACTACCATTGATCAATTCTGGATGAGTAATACAGCTGAGCGGGAGCAGACCTTGTGGGATGACTGCACCCCGTAGTCTCGGGGCAATTTTCCTCGGAGCAAATTAATATACGCACTGTGAAACTTGTCTGTCTTTTACCCTCTCTTTTTCAAAACTTACTTTGCCCAGATGACCTGTTTCTTTAAACCATCTTGAAAGAAGAGGCTGGAGGAGGTGGAAAGGGAAATTATTAATAACATAGTAAAGGAATTAGTATGTCTGTTTTCCCTCTGCTTGTCTTTTAATATTCAGCTTCTGTTGCTCTTCTTTTCCCATCTGCCATCATCATGGTTGTCTCCCTGAACTGTAAGTTCCTTGAGGCTAGTCTTGTGTCTTTAGGTGGTGGCCAACAAACCACTTGGCATTTTCAAAATAAGCTAATGATTGCTCAAAGGAAGAGTTTGGAGAAAGGAAGATGGATCCCTGATTAAAGTCAGGCCGCATAGCTGTAAACTAAGTAGAGAAAATAAGGTGTTGGACCTCACCGAGGACCCATTAACCTTTTATTTCTCCATGAAGGAGGGGAAGAATTTAAGTGACGATGCAGCAAATTCTGCATCGCTCTCCATCAGGCTCTGAGCTGGTGCTCCTTTGCTTGTAGCTCTCCACAGTGTTTTGTTCAGTCCTTTAAAGCAATGTTGGCTGATCCCTTCTCTCTTTTCTAGTCTGCTCTGGTTCGGATCTTGGAGCCTCAGGATGTTTGTCTTTCCTCTTCCTTTTGTGCAAATTTAAGGTGGACACTATTTGTGTGGACTTTCTTAGTAATCTCCTCAGAGAAATGAATAAACTTGTTTTACAGGAAAAAATGGATTTTTATAACTGCATTTGCTGTCAAATACCTTGTGTGTGCTATTTTGTGACTATAAAGACTTTAAGTCATGTAATACACTATCACAGTATGTCTTCTGCTTCAATTTGTTTCAATATATTTATAAAAATTTACAAAAATGCACTAATAGCATCACTGGTTCTCCAAGGCAGGTAACTTATATGCAAACACAAATTTTATATGTGAGATCACGTATTTCATGGTTGCATGCTCTAATGGTGATATTTCTGGAAATCAGGGATAATAATCCACAACCAAAACATGAATAGTTATTCATCTATGTATGTAAACCTATATACACCAAATGTGGCCTATAGGTCTAACCTTGTTTAAAACTACAATCAGAGTTTCTTTTTTTTCCCCCACAGTTTCTGAATATTCCTATTTTTGACATTTGTTATTGTGGTGTTGGGGTTTTTTTCCTCCCTATATCTGCATTAATTCTCAGGCAAATGCCACATGTTTCTAACTAGTCTTCTCCACTCCTGGTATCCACACACCTTTCATGTACTCACTTTTGTATTTCCTACGTTAAAATTTTACACACTACCGATCTAGAACCTTTGAGTAAAGTACCATCTGCAACATAAATTTCTCCTCCAAAGCTGTTGAAGGGAGTAGGTTTATGTTTGGAAGGCCAGCCGGCCTTAATCGCTGGTATTACCTTTTGCAAAGTCTCATTTTTGCTTTATGGTCTCTTGCAGTGACAGACTGCATCCTGTCTGAGACCGAGAAAATTTTCTTGAATCTATTTACATGAACAACATCAGACTCTGGTGTTTGTACTACCTCTCTTTTATTGAAAGCTCAGACAGAGCGTCTGCTGACACGAGGTCTTTTCCAGGTTTATATTCTAGCTATAAATCATGCAACTGCAACTGAAAGAATAACCTTTTCAAGCAAAGTTGTGTTTGTGAAACCCTTTTCTCTGCCATTGTCATAAGCAGTTTGCAGTCTGCTTATGCAAAAGAGGAACTGGTTTTTTCGTGCATGCATAAGCACCGGAGACTTTTCGTTTTCCTGTCCGTATTCACTGGCATTCAGCTTAAGTTAGGTTTCCTGCAGCATAACTACAGTCTCTGGCAATTCCCATTGTTGCAAAAATGTTGTCGCGAGGCCTCGCATAGCAGGGTCAGTTGATGATTTTGTATAGCAATTACCATCAGAGAATCAAAGGAAGGGCATCTTCTTTATAAACTGTTCTTAGGCGAATTGTTATGATTAGCATCTTTCATACACTATCCATTTTTTGCAGATTAAAGTTTTTAGATCAACAGTTATGGCAGCCAGATTGGATATAATTTTTTCAGCCGAATTTATCATTCCTGTGTACTTTCCTTCTCTGTAAGTAGAGAAATATTGATAACCATCTATAACCCCCCAAGGCCTAGCAGGGCCCCTAGATCAGTCCTGGTTTTTCTACATAAGTTAATTATTCACCCCTACCTTTACACTGCTGCCTGTCAAGTTTCAAGCTTACACCGCTGGCTCTGTGTCCGTGATACTGTTCCCTTCTTTATACTCACAGCAAAATGCCATTGGTAAATTTACTTCAGTATCTTCCCATGCTTGGATATCCTTTTGTGAAATGATACGGGTGCACAGCGTAGCCTAAAAGTTATGGTAAAGCACTGTGTTCAGAGGGCGTAAGTTAAAATTTCACAGACATGAACTGTCTTTCTAAAGAAATTTTCCACAACCCGGTTGTAGTACTTAGGATGAGATGAGAMGGAGAGGGGCAAAATACATTTATTAAGAAACGTCTTCCCTGGTAGATATGTGGAGTTCTGTACACAGGCATTGGCTCAGCCCCTTCAGAGGTAGGTGTAGGTAAAGAGTTTCCCCTTTCTCTTCTGGAGCTGGTAGAGAAAAGACCCCTTCTAAAGGTGCATCAGTACTCTTTGCTAGATTCAGAGCAATAAGTCTAATTTCTTCCTGAAGTTTTTATCTAAGTACACTTCTAAGTATGTGTTGGCACACGTATAACAGGGAAAATGAGTTCTGTTAACTTTATTTTGTATTCCGTTGATAGCTTTTCTATGCCATTAAAAACATCTGAGAATATATTTTCTACCTTTTAGTGGCTTCTGTCCTCCTACTGTATTCACTTTCTTAACAACATAATATCTGGCATTTTCACCCCTTGGGTAAGTACTCCCTTTCCTGAAAATGTTTTATAAGAAAACAATTATAAATGTTATTTCTTCAAGATTTTCTTATACTTTCACATGGAGTTCATATCCACACATAACGGTTTGATTTCACTCTAGTGTCATCAAAGAAAGCTTTTATCAACTTGTTTTCATATACATAGGTTTTCTTTTCAAAACTGGTTTTGGAACTTCAGCTAACTAGCAGCCTCTACACACTCTCTGGGTGTGGGAATAACTTATGCACCAAAGTCTAGCCTATAAAAACATGATATTTCAGTTAGTGGTTGTAGCTGTGTATGAAGAGAGTCCTACTACGTTTTCCTCTCTCTTCCTCTTCACAGTATGTGCATGCACACTCTGTTTCTTTTTGTCCTGGGGTTTGACTATGTCAAAGCCTTGCTAAAGCCAAGGTATACAACATGCACTGCCTTCCCCACCGCCTTTGTCCACAGGGCCGATCACCTTGTCAGAGAAAGCAACGAGGTTGGCCAGCATGCTTTGCCCTTGCTAAATCTGTGCTGACTGCTTCCAGTCACGTTCTTGCCCTTCTCACGCCTGGAAATGGCTTCTATGAGGATTTGCTCCATAACCTTCCCAGGGACAAAGGTGAGGCTGATGATTGACCTGGACCATCCTCCTTGCCACCTTCTTGCAGAGACGTGTGGTATTTGCCTTTTTCCAGTGATCAGGAATCTCCCCCGACTGCCATGACCTTTCAAAGAGGACAGAGAACAGCCTCACAATGACATTGAGCTGCTCCTTCAGCACCCTTGGACCCATCCACTCCAGTCCATGGAGTCCTGTATGTCCAAGTGGGTTAAGTGATCCCTAACTTCATCTTCCTCTGCTGTGGGTACTGCTTCATGCCCATGGACTCTTCTAGGAGRCTCAGGGACCTGGGAGCAAACTCTACCAGTGAAAACTGAGGCAAAAAGGCATCGTGTAACTTAGCCTTTTCCATGTCCCTTGTCACTAGATCCCAATGAGCAAAGGGCCCATGCTGTTCTTAGCCTTCCTTTTGCTGCCAATGTACTTACAAAAAACCCTGCTTGTCCTTCACATCCCTTGCGAGTTCCAGCTCCAGCTGAGTTTTGGCTTTCCCAACTCCATCCTTGCCAGCTCAAGCAGTGTCTCTGTTCCTCCTGGGTAGTTCGTCCCTGCTTCCACCTTCCATGGACTTCCTTTTGGTATCTAAATCAGATCAGTCTTCCTCTTCAGTTTTGGTTCTGTGATCCATAGAACCAAAGAACCAAATCAAAATCTGATTACAAATTTAAGCAGTCACAGTCAAAAAATTGTTATAAATACCTCAGAAGTCTTTCCATCTTTTTATCTGTCCTAGGAAATTTCTATCCCCGTAGCTTAATTTTTCCTAAAACTGTATCATTGTGATTTCTGTAATTTAGGATGACAACTAGTTTGCTCTTCTCCTCAATAAATCTAGTGCTTCTGACCCAGTACTATGAAAATAATAGCTACTTCTGCCTTCCCCCCACTCATTGTCTTCATGAAGAGGAGAATGTTGCTTGAACCTCTTCCAGTTGTGTGCCAGATGTATTGGAGCAGTGCTGTGACTGACATGAGCCCTGCACTTACCCCTTTATCTTTTCCTCAAGTTCTAAAGGCCACCTCCAAGTTTATGGTACCAGATAGTGCTCGGGAGTGATCATCACTCCAGTGAGAATTTCACATTGCAGAATTGGTGAGAAACCGAGGCAGAGAGGGCTCTCAATGAAGTCAGCTAAATCTAAGGACAGGATAAAATTGAAATACTCCATGCCTTTTAGAGTTCTAGTTCTCTTGCAGCGTGTGTCGTCTTTTGCTCTAACCCACAAAAACGTTGTCATCATTCTCACAGGAGCAATAATATGGGCTTCTTTTTAATCATGTTCCAGTTACTCTTGTGCTTGATCTGGAAAGGAAAATACAGGAGGCCAATACTTGGCAAACTCTTTTTGTATTGCAGTTAAGAATAAATAGATGTACCATAGAGGCAATAATCAGAGAAAATTTATATCCAAAGCCGATTGTGAAAATAGGTATTCATTTTCTGAAAATGTTTCCAAACTTACTTGCCTTCCGCAATATTTCAGAGAAACTGTGTTAATTCAGATTTCCCCAGTTTTCTCTGTGAACCACTTTCCTCCCTGAATAGTCCACAGACTTTCACTGAAGGTACTGATACTTAAGATGACGTTCTGCTCTTTGTCAGGGACTGCTGCTTTGACAGGATTATTTACATTGCATAGATTATACTTTGAATGTTTTTCAAATGCATTTCAGAAATTATTTTATTGCAATATTCAAGCTTTTGGGAATTCACCTTTTCCCAATAAGCTTTGAACTGCTTAAATATTAGTTGAAGGACAAGAATGAATCATAAACAGAATTGAGTAAAACTTAATTTTGCATTTCTAATGAGTTATTTACTGATCATCTCACCCACTTCTGCAGTGTAGAAAGGGGGAGGCACTTACAGATAAAAGCTGAGTGCCTGTAAACTCATCTTTTATTTGTATAGGATAATGCAACTCTGATTCTCACAATTTCAGAGGAGTGACACAGAACAATTTTTGTATATTTGTCTGTAAAACACAGCATAGGTTGTAAAGCCAGACTGATTTTAATTAAAATAAATACAAATGAGAACAGGTTGAAGAAAGAGATCAGCAAAACCTGAAAAGTTTTCTACATCAGAGCATGATTCAGGTTTTACAATATATCTCTGCTCTGATGGCTACAGAGTTACGCTTATGCATTGCCCGTGATCTGTTTGGGTCTTGCATTTTCACTTTAAAGAAGTTTACAGAAAAGGTTTGATTTATTAAAAGATTAGCGAGGATCATACCAGTCCCATGGAGCGTTCAAAGTACTCAGAAGTTAAATGGGTAGCTTGAAAAATGCCAGGTGAAATGGCACCTTTCAGTGTTCACAGCTGATTTTCCTATGTTTTGGAGCAATGTAACTCTAAGCCAGTGTGTCGCAGTACATGAAGTTCCTATGAAAGTCAGTCAGGATATATCCTGTAAGATTGTTATGGAGCATGCAACCACAAAATATGGATCAGAAACGTAAAAATGGACCCAGAAATCTGCAACTAGTTAGGGCTGTGCAAGTGGTCCACAATGAAAACAGCAACTGCATGGGATTTGTTTAGTTTGAGGATTTGTTTAGAAATTCAGAATAAAAACTGCGTTTGTCCGAAGGTTTGCCCAAGTTCACTAACTTGCCTCCTGACTCTAAATTCATTTTCAAATAAACCTGGGTTGATTTATAAACCGGTATCAAAATCACACTAAACTTGTGGTTTCGTACGGTTTAAACTGGCCATGCTACTAAACCAGGTAGAACTCGGTGGTTTTGGCTGGGTTTTGACTGGCTATTTCGAGTTCATTAGAGCCCCAAGCTCAAGGTGGAAAGCCTGGAGGTGCCAACCCTGCCCCGCTCCCCCCCGGGAGCCTTTGGCAGGGCTGCAGGAGTCGCGCAGGGGAGCCAGGTCGGCTTCTGCAAGGGCAGGACTGTAAGTGAAGGAATCCGTCTTTCTCTCGGGAGCTGAGGCGCTTCTGCGCTTGATCGCAGAAGAAAGCGTGCGTGTGTGTCTGTAAAGAGCTGCAAAGCTGATTTGGGGAGTATGCGTTCAGGCAGAGGAGTTACTGCTGCAAGTTCAAGACTTATTTTTCCAGTTGTGAGTTGAGAGTGTTTCTACTTGCGTTATTATGTCTACTAGTATTAACCTCTTTCTTCAACGCATGCCAGATTTTATCAGCGATATATGTTTTGAGAGACGAGTAGCTATTTTTGGAATGGGGCTTGTGTTTCCGTGACCGCTTCTTCTGCATCTGTCTTTGGTGATTCGGGAGCAAATTCATCCACTTGTCTTCTCTGAAGTATAACCCGCCGTGCTTCTCCTATTATGTGCGTGATTTCACATATTAAATTTACTCTTTGTGCTGTATTTATTTTAAAACTTTATTCAGTCACGTGTCTCTGTGTGCATTTAAAAGGAGCCACAAATATTTACAAGGCAATTTTAATGCTTACCAATTACTTTTGTGGGGCTTGGTATTAGAGTAGGTACTTTAATAGCTGTGGTTGTATCAGCCTTGGCTGATATTTCCTAATTATTCATATCTAGAAGTGTTATCAGCCATCACAGAGCATTACCAGCATCATTTTAAGCTCTCTTCACCTTCTTCAGTCTGGGTTTTATTTGAAAAGCAGACATGCAGTCCCCAGTGAGAATTAAAGTAGAAGCATTAGCTTGCAAAATATATGCCAATGACCTAATGATTCTGACATTTCCACAATACAAGCTTTACAAGAAGGCATGCAGACAGCAAAGTCTGTTTTTCTATCTCATATTTTTTTAATGGCTAAATGTTTGGAGGAAACAAAATGGATTTATTCTGCTCAATCCAGGGTATAATATCAGGACTTATCCGGTTCCGGGCCCCAGGGCTTCAGACAACTAACAAAACACATCTTACTTCTGCTCTGCTAGTTCTCTGTTATGCTTTTCACATGCAGGAAGAAAGAGTAAAAGCATAACCCAATTGAATAAAGCAGCATGGCCTGCTATTCTTTGCTTATGAAGCATCACATGATAGACACCAAATTAAGAAGAACCCCCACCTGTGGTTAAGTATGTATGCAACTGTCAAGCCGTTTTATATAATATAGAGGGAATTTTACCATCCCCTTCGCTGCCAGAGTCCAGGAATATGTTAAAAATGTTAATGTCTTACCAAAGCATACTTCATTATTTTTGAATAATCCAGTGATTTTACGCCATTTAAATAAAATCAAAGATGCTGCTCCCCAATTTATTTTGAAATGCTCCAGCTTTTCAAATCTTTTGCTCTGATATATGGAAAGAAAACTAATCTGAGGTTCTCCTTGTAGAATTTAAGTTGCAATTTGTTTTTTGGCTATTCAGTCACTGTTTATGTAAGGATGTATTGGGATAGGGCTGTCTGCCATGATATGGTAAAAAAAAAAATCATCTTTTCTAATAAAAATAAGATGCGATTTAAACAAGAAGTTAAAGGAAATCTATCCTCTCCATTGACCTTTCAGGCTGTGGTAAGCATAGAACATATAGTGCCAATTTTATGACACAGTCGTGTCAAATAGATTGTACATGATATATTTTAGCTGCGATTTCAAAGAAGGTTTCGATCGTGAGAGTTAGAAGGAAAAACTCATTCAAATGTGTTCTTGTTACTTTTTGTACAGTAACTTCAGGGACCAACCACCTAACACCTAAGGCATGCCATATGCAAGAACATTCCCTTAACCACAGGGTTTTCTGGTTCATTTGCTTGAAGTACTCTAAATTTTTCCTGTCATTGCCCTGAGAAGTTACAAGCAAATCTGATGGCTATGTCAAAGTCTTAGAGGTGTCTGGCATTTGTTCGGATACTGGGCTGGCAATTTTGTCTTTTGTGGTTTTCCTTCCTCTCCCTCTTTTGCAGGCTTTATCTGCCTAGGTGATGAGCTAGTTGTGGTGATTTCTCGTACCTACGTATATTAGGGTCCTTGCAGCAAAAGGGCTTAAATTTCAGAGGTGGCCTGTGTACGTCAGAACCCTGTAAATTTGGATTGTTTTCTTGTGATACAGTGTTCAGTAAATAAGCAATGAAGGAATCACTTCAAATTCATTAGAAGGATCTGTACCACAGTTGCCGTTGCTGACTTCTGTGACAGAAATATTTCAAATATCTGGCTATAGACCAAGGAAATGCAAGCTTCCAAAGTGGCTCGTCACTGTGTGTGAAAACCCAGTCCTTGCAAAGCATAAGAATCATTAGTTGCTTTAGGCTGGAATTAACATGACTCTTTTTCTGCTAAAATTTCTTCCCTGCAGATGCTGTTTCTCTCTGTGCATATAGAGGAAAAGCACTGCTAGTGCCATCATTAGCGTATGGCATCTTTCTTTTCTTTTTAACATGGGYTTCTATTTGCCGCAGAGGTGAAAGCTGCGGAAGCCTTCTGCCTTTGAAGAACTACTTAAGATGAAATGGTTCTGAAGTGCATTTAAGGGCGTTTACTTTAGGCACTTTATTTTTTTCTTTATTTTTATTCCTATTGGAATTGGCTAATGTTATTCATTAAACTAACAATTTCTCCCCTGCCTGTTCTTAAGTGTGACTTGTGACCTTGCAATCTGTGTATTTTGTCATCACAATGTGTTACCATGGAACTGATTTTGATGTCATGAATAAGGGCATTGTGAGTTTCCACGTTCCCAAGCATATTTGAGACACAGGTTTGGAAACAAAAATGACTTCACCAGTTAAATATTGTTAGATCCTATAGTATATCAAAGGTAAGAACACTTGTGCCCTATATTCCTTTACATAGAAGAATCTAAGGTTAGGAATTTCAAAGCAGGTATATACAAGAATGACACTACAAATAACATTTCACAAGATTAAATATTTTGTGAGAGCATTGAACTCTAACCCTTTTATGTTACTGTAGACAAAAATCTTTCATATTGTTCGTGGAGACTTCTCAGACTGTCTAATATGGAGCCTATATAAAGAGGAAGAAACGCTGTGTGCATAACAGCACTTGGATGCTGCTGGGACTTAACTCCTTCAAGACAGTAGCGGCCGAAGGGAATTTTCCGCCTGAGATTGCTGACAGGCAGACAGAGGGCAATGTAACATTGCTGGTTTTGAAGCTGAGAGTAATATTTGGGCATTTTTCAGAAGAGCGCCTTACACAATGCACAAAGGAAAAATATACTTTCCTTGTGCAGCAGAGCGCGTGTATTGCGTGCCTTAAATTAAAAAGAAAGCAAGTTCCCTCGGTGATCTACCTACCATCATGAGGTTAAAAGAGTTCAATTGAATCCCTTGTCAAGCTGTTCCCCAGGGTGTTTAATTCATCACAGTTAAAGGGTTGATAAGATTCTGTAATAATGAAAAAGTTTGAAAAGCCTCAAGTGAGCTTAAAATCCAGGGTTGCATAAAAAGTGCTAGTATAACAGTGACCTCAGATATACATTTCTGTTTATTTGCTCTGCTTTTTTTTTTTTCCAGTTGAGACTTACCCATCCTTTGCATTTTACACTCTAGCTCAGTACCATTTTGCTCCTGGCACCAGGCAAATATGTCCTCATTAAGTAAAATTTATGCTAATACCATTCTGATTAGCCAGCAGTCATTGATATTCACTCTCATTAGCTAAATTGGTTCACTGGAAGACATCCCACTGAGGATTTTTTTTTTCCTGTTTTAAGTGGAATATAAAATGTATGGATTCGCAGAGATGACAGATGATGATAATTATACCCTGTGTTTACTCGAGCAGGTTTTTTTTATCCTAAAGGCTCCCAAAGTACTTTGCACCATTTACATCTGCAAGGAGAGAGGAGACTCTTTTTTTTCCCCTTCTGAGAAAGAGCCTCTGTCAGAAATATGGAAGCCATTCTGGTTTCACTGTTATTAGGACAGATTGCACAAAGGAATCTTCCATTCTGAATTCAGGAGCACTTTTTAATGAGACAGAATGCAGGTCAGTTCATAGGAAATCTAGCTGGGGAATAAACTCAATTCATGCAGTAATGGGACTTTCTACGTACCACCTTTTTGGAGTAACCTTGCGACTCTGACTTAACATCTCTGGGAGTTTTGCCTGCAGTAATACTGCAAAATTAGCCTCAGTGTGAACCTTTCATGAAAATTACAAGGATTCTGTCAGCCCACTCTTACACATCTTGGTTGAGAGGACTGATAATTTCAGCTGAGAATTTTATTATGTTTTCTTGTGTTAAAACATATATGATTAATTCAAGCCATGGCTTAATACAGTCTGGTATGATGCTGTGATGAATTATCATCCATTTTCTGCTAACTCTCATAAAGGGCTCTTGTTATGCAAGGATGACCAAGTAGGAAGCTGTTATTGCCAAGGTGTGATAATCTTGTCATTAACACTCTTAGGGCTAAGAATATGTTTCTTTGTATCATAGCCTCCATTTCAAGTGCCAGATGGAAAGCAGTGATCTTAATGCTTTACATTATTAGTTATATTAAAAAACAAAACTCTCAGTAGATATCTATCTCTATATGCAGGCATATCTGTCCTTTAGAAACTCTGCCCTATATTCATCTGATAAAGCTCTTTTAACCCTTAAATATTGGTAGTGCGTATACTCTGTTTTCTTTAAAGAGGGAAAAAATTTCTCTGGTCCATTCAATCCTTGACCTCACTAGAAGGATTATAAACAAGGATGTCTCTTCACACTAATTTTTTACCTTTTGAATCTGTAATCAGTACTACTTCATGTAGGCTGCCAACCAGCAAGCAGATGGCAGCAACCATTGACCATCGGCAACGGCAAGATGGGAAACGCTGGCCTAGAGTGACCTTTGATTGGGCTTGAAATTCCTTGGTTTGTCTTTGAATCTCCACTGCTGAATAGTTCACATCACTCCTGTGCAATAAGTGCAGTGTTTTCACATGTGCTCTTCTGTTTCAAATCGTCTCGCTCTTATATTGATCTGATCTTTTCTTCAGTAATCAAAACTAATTTCACATCCAAAAGATGCTTTGGAGGGGAGATCTGTGACCACAGACAGTAACGTAAAACCACCCAGATGCAGATAAATTGCCATTCTCCCTCACCRTGCAAAGAAATTGTGTCCTAATAGTATGGCAATTACTTTGTTTCCATGGTGATGTGTGTGTGTGAGCGCGAGCTATAAATTATGTTTGATGTTTATAAACAATTCAGTTTATGCTGAATTATACATACTATTTGTATGCTAATATCCGAGATGCACATCCAGTTATCTCACAGCAATAGAACAGCGAACAGAAAGCTGAAGTTTTGGGAGCACTGCAATGAACCATGTGATTTCCACCTCCCCACCCCCCTGCATTTACATCCAAAGGAAAAACTACATGAGCTGAATCTATTTCCTTATCATATGGTATACACTTAATAACTGAAAAAAAAACCTAGAAAAAAGAACTCACAGAATTAACAGATTTTTTTGCTACTCATCATCATTACTATACCAGGGTTTTGTCCCAGAAGGTACAAAACATTTTGGTTACAGTTCAGCAAACCATTTCTGTGCATGCTCATTTTTAAGCCTGTAAACTGGTAAAATATCTTAGTTCAATGTTTTAAAATTCCTTCTTTTCCCCTGTTATTGTGTAATAGCAAAATACTTTCTGTGTTTTCTTTTTGGCACTGAATTTTCATGAATACTGCAAAACCAACAAAGAGCCATCAGCATTTGCTCGAATAAGGTAATAAATTCACTTCAGTAGAAGCTTGTTTGCTAGTCACAAATAATTGCCAGGGAAAAAATGGGCTATTACTGCTATTTAATATGGTTGCAAGAATAGTTGCAGTGAAGGCAAATTTTAAGAATACGCATGTGAATATCCACTGGCAGGTAGAAACGCGCGGACAAGGGCGCAGCTCTAAAATGAAGGAGCGCTGTCGATAGCAACACGTTAGAGGCATGAAGGGAATTCCTTCTCCTTCCTCCTCCATGGCTGGGGAAGCACAGTTCACTTCTGCAGCTCCTTGGCCACCGGCCAGTGCGATTAAAACACTGCACCCTACCTCAGCGTGCTTTAATTGCTGCCTACACACTTTGCGAGTGGTGTTTGTACTTGTTTAGCTTGGGACCTTTGATAGGCTTAGCAGCCAGGCTGGAAGAGGGAAGCAAACACAAGCGAACAAATTTATGTTAACAGACGGTAAGTGTTCGTACTGCATAACACCTGTGGGCAGACACGTAGACAGCGGTGGGTATGCCATTTAAACAGCAAGAGAGTGCCATTTACCCATTGTTTAGGAGTAAAAGAAATACATTGCATTAAATTTGTTCCTTGGCAGTCATCCCAGTCAAACTGCCATGCTGGTTAGCCGTGGACGCCCCTGTATTTACATTAAAATAGTTTGGAAAATTTCGCCTTTATTCTTGCCCTAAGCATGCAAACATGATCTCCTCAGCGCGAGCTGCAAGCGAGGCGGCGAGGTGTGCTGAAGGCTGGGCTTACGCCTCTCCGGCTCCTCGGTCCGCGCTGTGGCTGTTTGGCTGGTGGCAGGGCAGCCTCCCAAGGGCAGCAATCCCAGTCCGGTCCCCTGAGCGGATGGGGTCCCCTGTGCCTTTGAGTTCCTGACACATGCCACTGCCAAAACGACACGAATGGAATATTTACTTTATCAGCTGGGGGGGTTGTTTGTTTGCCTTATCCACACTTGGAGTGACTCTGCAACCTGTGCTGAAGATGTGTAACAACACGCTGTCATGGCAGCATGTTTATTTTGCACTGATTTGTCACTGGTCTTGAAAAGAAAGACACTTGCCGCCGGCTTTTGGGAAAGCACCAAGAAAACAAATACGACCCAAGGCTTTCCAATTAATAGAGGCTAAATCTTGTGGGATTCAGTAGCGAGCTGTTAGCATTATGACAGGGCTGCAGTGTCACTTGAGAAGAGCTCTGTGCTTAGGCACCGACTGCATCTCGCTCTTCTCTCTCAAATAATTTCTCCATCATTGGCCACTGAGTGTTCTCCTGAGCTGGTGCCGCGATAAGCAGAAATGACCGCACCAATGCCAGAGCGCTGGTTGTCCAGCAGTTCRCCTGTAGCTCCCAAAATCAAGCCTTGGAGACTTGCCTTCTGCCCTCTTCTCCCCCAGAGGATGCAGAAGCAGTCACCACCCRACGGTGCAGAGAAGTCGAGCACTTTTCATGGCTGAAAATAACTCTAGCCGTGAATTGCCAATGGTATGGCTGTTGGTATGAGTATTTTTGTGTTTTGCAAATGGCTGTGGTGACGTTAAAAAAGCCATGCTAGTCTGTGCATTGCCACATCTGGCGTGTGCTCCCTGGCTTCCCAGGTTTGATTTAGTCTCCCTGAAGTGTCCTCTGCTACACCTGACCTCAGGATTGAATTCTACCAGGGTTTTCTGAATGAAGAAAAAGGGGAAACTATCTAGTCGTTGGGCAGTATTTCATAAATGAGATCTCAAGTCTGGCCAGTGAGCTCTTATTTAATCACTTGTGTTTATTTTAAAGCCGTGAGAGAATATGACAACCTGGCTTTGTTTTAATATTAGGCTTCTACTATTTAAATGTTGTTTTCTGTGTTTTTTTTTTTTTCTTTATATTCCCACTACCTTTAAAAAAATACTCTTAACACCCTTTGGCTTTATATATTTATCTAACATGAAGATGACGGTATATTCCAATTTTGTTTGTTTCGGGTGTCTGAACTTGGAAGAATGACATCTTATAATATATAGTATATAACTGAGAAGGCTTAGAGAGAAGAAGAAGAAGGAGCTGTGTTCTTTTGGAACTGAAATATGAAACTCCGCCACTGTCACGCGGTCGGTCTTTTTACCAAAGTAGGAGGGTAAGAAAGATTATGGACTTTATTTGAACAGAAATGTTCAAAAAGATAACATACTCCTTAAGCTAGGAGTAAAATGATTTCCCATCACGCACACACACAAAAAAAGAATCCTGAAAAGTGTTCTCTTTCCAAGGGAGCACAAAAATTTATAGTTCTGGGATTTCTTGGATCTAAGATAGGGTCTGGTTTGGACCAGCCAACTTATTTCATTCTGATAGTTGTGAAATCTTTTTGTTTCTTGTTTCTCTCCCTTTTTTGAGCTTTTAGCTTAAATATATTGATATATATAATTAAAATTAAATAAAAATTAAGAYATTGAGGAAGCCTACTCTAAAAAATTTTCTCACTTGCTAGTGTCCCATTTTTATGATCAATTTGAGAGATTCATCCCAACTCCACCTTATTTTGGTCTTGATTAACCTCTCTTTTTTCACCAAAGAAAATTTTTTGCAAAGTTCTCTCACAGGTTTGGGGTTTTTTTCCAACCAGTGTGTGAACCTGTTATAGGGCAGATGAATGTGTGCGACCCTGGCAGCCTCATAACTGTTGCAATTATATACTGAGTAGGATCTGCGCTAACATTACTGTTATGCGCAGACTCCATCTTTTCAGTAGTTTCCATTTTTTAAGCTTCATGTGACTGCTTTTTTTTTTTCTTCTTCTTTCTGGTGCTTCTGTTGAGTGTGTGAGCTACATTATCATTTTGAGACTAATCCTGAAAATCCCTTGGTGAGAGATCTTTTTTTTCAATAGCTGAATTACTGAAAGGTAGTAAAACATGGGAATTATGCTAAACACAAAGCTTTTAAACAAAAAGTGTTCCAGAATTTTCAAAACTGAAATGGGATATTTAGGATGAGGTGTTCAAAAGTTAGAGTCAGAGGGATTTAATCACTTTTGAAGCCGGACTTAGAAAACCCTCTCATTTAGGTCACRGCATCCTCTAGTCCAGCCCTGCTGGACGTAGAGTCGGAGGTGAATTTGGTGATAACCATCACCTTTGGCAAGTTTCAGGTCGGGAGCTTGAGCAGGGCCAGATTTGATTTATTGCTCCTTAAATTGATGTGGCTTACCTTGCAGTCATCTGTGGTTGAAGGGTAAGCTCAGTTCCCTCCTCTTTCAGCTGGAGACGATGGGAGCAGGCAAACACTTCACTGCTCTGAAGTGCCAGCAGAAAGGCTTTCGGGACTGTGGCCAACACCCTCTACAAGTACTTTTTGGATCTGTCTCAGCTTGAGTAGAGACATTTGAACAAGCATCAGATTGTGAGGGAGTGTAGCTAACTAAAAAGCTGAAGCRGAGAAAGAAGCTCAAGTGAACCCATCTAGGGAAAAGAGGCGTCTCTTGAATGCAAAATGTTTTAAACAGAAAACTGAGGGTACTGTTTTTAAAGGAAAGCAAATGGAGGTCCTCGGGCCTCCATTTGGCTGTTTTTTAAAAAATTTGATTTCTGTTTGTTCTCTTTGCTGGTGTGTAGTTAGGGATGGGGAGAAAATTTCAGGAATACCTGAAAACAAAAATTGTCAGTGCTGGTACTTTTACTAAATGTGTTTTACATATACATGAGTTGCTCATACAGAGTCAAAGACTACAAAAACAGTTCAAATACTAGTGGAGGGCATCTGACTTACTAAATCTTAATTTCCACTTCAGACAACCATCACCAAAGGGGTGTATGACCTCTTATTATCTGCTTGTAAAAATGCGTTGAATGAAAATGAGTACTGCCCCTCATTTTAAAAAGTGATATGATTTGAAAAATATGCACTGATTAAAAATAAACGTTTTCCATACATACATTATCATTTTAATATTCAGTTTGCAAATACAGTCAAATCATACAGTAGCACTACCAGCAAGTGTTTATGGCTCATAGCTTCCTACTTCAGATCTTTGGGACTGAAAGTTGGTATTTACACATACCTCTAAAATGGTGATACCTCTAGATGAGCTAATGGGAGTATTATGTGCAGTCAGGAGTTGCTGTTTTATGAACCTGAAGACTAGAGAAGCTGAGAATGAGTAAAGTCCTTGGGAACAAGGAAATCTGATGTTCTGGCCTGATGCCTGTATCCTTTGCTATTATTTTTTCCTTTTATAAAATGAATTTGATAATTTTATTGGATATCACATTCTATTTCATGGAAACTTTTCAGCACAGAATATATGGACTGTTGCAAAGGGTTTGGAGATGAAGAGCGCTAGGGGTATAATTAGTCAAAATTAGTGTGGGTGAAAAAAATCCAGGATATTCAACTTCTGTAAAGAGACCTTCAACCAGAATAAAAGAATCTTGTTCAGAGGCTTATACCAAGAATAAAATGTATTATTAATGCTTAGGAGTGGCTCTGTTTGACTAAGAAAATGCCATTAGAACTAAGTATTTATGACTAAACACACTTGAATAGAAAACATGCAGAGAAAACTCTTGGTAGTTCATTTGTCAAAAGCTGGCTGAACTGTAGCCCTGTAATAATTATGTACTGGATATCACAGGCAGAGAAGCTGGTGACCGCAAACTGACTTCCTCATTCCTTCTCCTTCCTCCAGGAGTGGTTTGGATTAGGTAGTCAGCTGAAACTTCCAAAGCRCATATTTTCTTACCATGCTGCTGCGACCATCTCCAGGTATTTCTTGCTTAGATTCTCCCTTGATGGTTCCCACACACACACTTTTGTCCATGAAATGAAGAGTTTATTAGTGCATTGACTTAGTTAAATGCTCCCAAAGTCCCCCTGCATGCACGCGCACAAACGCACGCACACAAATGCACAGAGAGGAAAGCAACCCATGCACTGAAAAAAGACAACTGGGCATTGCTGAACATAATCCAACAACTCTCTGGTTCCTTGTCCTGAACAACAGACGTTCTGTATCACCTAATATTAACAAACAAAAGACTTTTTCCCACGCCATTATATATTTACATTAGCCTACTGTTCAAGCTTGGCATGTTGGCTTCCTAAGACTATTTGATCCCAGATGCAGCTCTGTGCCAGAATTGCTGGAACAAAATGCAGTGGGTGGACAAACCTGTCCTGCCGCATTGCTTCTAGCCTTTTAAAAACAGAAAGCATTTATCTGACTCATTACTGTAAATGTACTAACAGAGCATTCCGGTGATGATTTTCTGACTGAAAGTGCCTGCATCTGCTCAAAAGGTTAACACGGGTGCAAAGTAAGTGCATATCATGACACATTTGTTGATACCAGCCAGGGGCAAATATTAAGTAGCTTATCTTTTAAGGGGAGAGATAAGGAAGAAGGGTTGTGAGGTGCTTGCCAATAAATGTATATTCATCACAACTGACGTTCCCGTGCATTGCAGTAACCACGGTGGGTAGGGCTGGTGATTGGAGCCCTGGACCGAAAACCAGGACATCTGAGTTGTAGCCCTAACTCTTGACTTTTGCTGGGGCCTTTGGCAAGTGATTTAGAGCTAAATTAGGCTGCCTCCTCTTCCTGAGTAGGTGAAGGGGAGGGGGGGGAGGTTTCACACATCTCCACTTTCTCCAACTGCAAAATGAGAGCTTTTTTGCTTTTCTTTGAGACCTACAAACAAAAAGACCTACAAATGAAAGCAAGAAGTGTTATCAGATGTTATTATGGTGCTGATGACACAGCACATCTGGAAGGAAATGTGGAAAATTTATATCCCTGTATTTCAGTAAGAGGCCACAAAATCCACTCCCCTTGGAAAGGGAAAAATTGAGGAAGGATCTTAGAGAAATTACTCTGAATATCTGCAGTGTGTATTTTTCAAATACGCACACACATTATTTATATATTTTTAATATATTTGTATGTGTGTGTATGGAAATACATGTATGATGTGTGTGCATATTAGGCTTTTTATTTGGGATATACGATGCAATTTGAGGAGTGCCTTTTTTCCTCTCTCTGGGTAGGTTAATGTTTTTGAAGTAGTTATGTATATATTTCTTTGGCTTTAAAAGATATAATACTTACTTCAGAAAGGTGTTGAGACAGGTAACCGTATTCTGTGTGATGGCTAGCGTTACTGAGAATATGTGACTGTTAAATTTCACTACCTTTTTAACAAGCCTAACCTGTAAGCTGAATTCGGCTTCAGCRGCAGGGTGCAATCCATGCAGGTAATTGGGATGCAGCTGCTGCGAGAGCCTTTTGGCATAGCCTGATGTGCTCAGGAACAGCAGCCTGGATGCGCTCTGATGAAATAACCAGGAGAGCATTACAATGCATACCTGTTAGGATCCTTCACAACCAGTATCACAATACTATTAAACCTTCACCCCATGGATTAAAGTTCTCTGCACAGTGCAAATCCTAAGAGAAGTCAAAATCATAAATAAGCCGCTTTRTAGGAAACCGCTTCATCAAATCACTGGATAATAGCCTGGCTTTTACAATTCTCTTTGAAATCATTTTTGCAGCAAAATAGTTCATGCATAAAATCAGGAGTCGGAGATTGGTTGGAAGAGATGAGAACAGGGTGGCAGTAAAAAGGAAAAGCAAAGCCAATTTCACTGACATAATAGAGTATCTATTCCACAACACGTAAAATAATAAAGCTTGCAGTTAAAAAAAAACTAAGGAAAATATAATTAGTGCCCAAGAGCGGCTGAGGCAAACGGTAGAGGGGAAATGGGGGTTCATTCACACGACACAATTTTTGGTGCTTTATTTCAGCAGATAAATTATCCCGGCGTGTCTTCCTGGGGTTTTTCTCCGGTTGAGAAGGAGGAGAGGGTCCATCTAATGCCTCCCCTGGAGCAAGTTCACTCTCCCTGTTGTGGAGGCAGCCCAGAGAGGCTGTCAGCTCACTTAGCCCATCTTTTAGTCTTTTAAGTTGAGTGGTGTGAATAGTCTTCAAAATGCCTTTGGGTTTCCCTTTACCCAAAGATTGAGGGAATGCTCCTTTTCATTCTCAGCCACAGGAATTAAACAATAAGATCAAAATCTCATAATCTCCTTGGGAATTCCTTTTAGCTGTATGGGATCTAAAATGCTGGTTTTCCCCTAAATTGCTGGGCAAACGAAGGCAGAGGCTAATCATACAGCTGGCTTTCGATGCAAACATTTGCAGTGTCTGGTGCAGTGACATTTGTTTGGGATCGCCTATGAAACAAATATCTTAACAATTTTTAACACCTATGCACCAGTTTAAATGTCATTAAGCTGGTTCCTCATTGATCTTATGGTCTGTTTACAGGGAGAATAAGAGGATCCGAAACCAAAGTAAACTTTATTATTGCCATTTTTTTGTTCTTTCATAGTACCAACTTATGGAAAGGATCATCCTATAAAATAGAATCGCACTAGGGTCTCCAAACAGGTAATATTTAGTGTATTGCTTTCAGTAAAAACAGCACGACTAAAGATTTAGAAATTACAGCAGTATTATTCCCTCTGCCTCAGCGCTCTGTGGAACATATTACAAACCACCACCATGTATTATGTGAAAACTGCCATCTTTATTCTTCACCAAACAAAGCTTTTAAAGCACATATATCTGTACTGCAGGAATGTGCAGGGGAAAAAAATCCTAGATCTTCGTTTAAAAAATGAGATGCAAATTTTAAATTTGCAACTCCATCTCCCTTCTCAGAAAATGATGCCATGTAATTTCCTAATAGCAGCTAAAACACCAAAAGGAAAATACTTGCCAGCCTTTGGGCGTGCCTGTTCTCCAATGAAACAGTCTGAATGTGCAGAGATGCAGATGGGGACTTTGGATTCGAGGGGAAAAAAGTTTGTGGGTGAAGTTCAGCCTACAATGTGGTTTGTTTTGCGTGCAGGAGGTTTCTTACAATATCAGTGTCACAAACTGAAACTGCTTACAACTTCCCCTGCCTTTCCAACTTTGAGTTTTTTTTCCCTTAGACATAGTTTTAGTTGTGTATATCCCACATCTCCTTGTGGCCGTCACTCGGAGAGAAGATTGTTGGGTCTTTACTGTACCACTTACTGCACCACCTTCGCTGTGGGAACTGTCATTGCAACAAAAGGTCTGAAGAATTGGAAAGGAAACGTGCAGTCATTCTGTCCAGTTATGAAAATTGCTATGAATGCAAATTATCTCT
Source organism: Phoebastria nigripes (assembly GCA_035582835.1). NCBI lineage: Eukaryota > Metazoa > Chordata > Aves > Procellariiformes > Diomedeidae > Phoebastria > Phoebastria nigripes. Next base: position 1,271,757 of record JAYKAV010001033.1, on the reverse strand, counting down.
AGCTTTATAGAAAGAGTTTTCYGTTGAACGCCAATAATGCCTTCAATAGTGAAAGGCATATTGAGTTATTCGCATGGGAAAGCTGGTATAAGGGATGGTCTTGATTTGTTATGTCCAGTATCACTTTGGGGTTTTAACCTTAAACTAAGAAAGAAATACATGTTTGAAACTTTAAGTGACCTACTCGCAACACACTTTAGATTTGTTAAAAGATTTGCGAACCTTTTGATGAGTTTCATCTATTTTCCAGATGTCATCGTAGAAATGAATGTAATATTACCATTTGCTATAAAAACTTCCTGCAGCTCTATTAACAAGTTTCCCATGATGTAATTAGAAAGAAGGTGCAGTGTTTTCTTTGGCATCCGTGGGTAAAATGCTGTGCATACTTATACTGCTATAAACCCAGGGCAACTCAGTTCATTTTAATGAAGTTATTTTGGACTTAGTTCATGTGGAATTTGGCTATACCTTTATCTATAGCTGGATATCTTCCCTGAGGGGCAAATACAACAAAGGTTGTGCATTTTCTTTAGATTTCGTATAGGAAGACACTATTCTCAGTATCAAGGAGGTTGCTACTATTCTGACCAAGGCAAATGCTCTAAAATCTCTTAGGTCCAGATTCAGCTAGGTTTTCAGATGTGTCCATAACATGCTTGAATAAGCTGGAGCATGTGCAAGTGCTGAAGTCAGGGCCCTCTCTTCTCTACACCTCTTATTCCCCTCTCTTCGCTAATCTGTTACGTGAGGTCCATGGTTGAGAACCATTTTGGAGTCTGATGCTACATTTCTGTCACAAAACATTTATCTCCTCTCATTTGAGCCACCCAAAGTCTCTGGTAGTAGCAAGGCTGGTGCTAGTGCCAGTTTCTCTGTACCACTGCTGTAGGTGGATGACTTTGGACTTGGATACCAAACACAGGCACATTCATTACTGTTTCTCACAAAATACAAATACTGCTTTGGACTTGGAATCTGCCTATCATTTCTCATCCAGAGAAGCCTGTACACAAATGGCCTTTGCATAAGGCCTTGTTGCCCTCTTTCTTTTTTCTAAATAAATAACGACCAAAAAGAAAGGGAACTAGAAGGGGAAAAAATTAAGTTTTAATGGAAACACATTTCATCTTTTGTTTTCTGCTTGCCATAAAACATTAACATAGTAAACAAATTGATCTTTGCTCTTAAATTCTTTAATAACATACAGTATTTTGAGTTTTATCATGGCTAAGGTATGGTTAAACCACGTTTTGTTGCTGGTCGCATTCAAACCTCTATTGTCACAGTTCTTTGACATCAAACTACATTTTTTAAAATGAAAGTTGTGTGTAACCCACTTCTGTTCACAGACACCTTCATTAAAAGGTCACCATCTTTTTGGGGATCTTTCAGTACATTAGTGGTAATGGTGTTTTCTGACCAAAACTGCTTTTTCTTGGGACGTAGTTCAAAGTCCATGCATTTTTGTGGTCAGCCCCTGCTTTGTGCCATACAGTACCTTTCTGAATGCTGCACCCCCACATGAGCAAAGCTTTTATAGGATGCTCTGAAACGTTATATTCTAGACAGCTAGTCCAATCGTAGGTCTGTTACAATGGTGTTACAGCAGCTGACAGAGCTATTTGAAATAGGGGTATGTAAAAAAAAAAAGAGAAAGTGTCACTTTGGTCCACTTTTCAGAGTGGTTGGTGTTATAATATATAACCTTTTTTTTCTTTTTTAATGCAGTGTAGTTCACAATAATTTAAAATACTCTATAGACATTTAAACGATATACAATAATATAACTTAATTGGATTCCTCAATTGTACTTAACAAATACTATTCTAATATATTTACAGTATCTAGTACCATAAGACTGTGCATTACTGTGCTTGGGAGCTTTATTTGCTTCCTGTCAAGAATGTAGTGAAAGTACAGTATCTCACTATTATTCAACAACGATACCCATGAATCAAAGGGACTTTAAATTATATGGAGTGAGTCTAGCATTTTTGGGGGCCCCTGTTGACTTCTGTGGAGTTGCACTCGTTCACACCAGGGCTGGTATTTAGAAACCAACAGCAACAACGAAAAAAATGAGCTCTTCAAGTTTGGATTGCTCCGTGAGAGACTCATCAAAGGGGTCTGATTTTCAGAGGGTAAGTGCTTGGGGTCAGAAAGGCAGGTCCTCACGAGTGTTCGAACAAAAGTCCCCAGGTGTTGAGTTACTTGTGATAATACAGGTCCATAAATTACGGAGGTAATCCTGGCTCATTCACATATCCAGCATGGGAGCTGGCGGAGCGGTAGCTCCACCAGCCCCTTGCCCCAAGAGCACCGTGTGGTGTGGCAAGTGCTCCCATGTTAGTTGGGGAGGGCTCATGGCTGTGCAGCCCCTCAATAAAAGTAATGAAGTGAAACAAAAGCTAGAAATGCAGATATGCAGATATGCAGACGTTAGGAAATTTTTAATCCAAGTTTTCAGAAAATCAGGTGGGGACCCTTGCTACAAGCAAACATTTTCATGATTAAATGTGCTGTGTTATAAGTGGGCATATCTGGCTCTTGGGGTTAAAAACACTAGATTTTACAGTAGTAAAATATCTGAGGATTTTTTTTTTAATCTCTCATAGGGAAAAGGTGTGTGAATTATAATTGAGCGCTGGTGTAAAAAGTCAGCTTCTTTCTTAACATTCATCTATTTACCAGGGGGTACATTTTTGCCAACCTTAGAATAATGACGACACAGACTAACCCAAATTTTAGCTTTCTTATGCTCATGAAGCCACCACAGCTTACAGGTTGCAGCAGCCTAGAGCTCAGCTACCATATTTTTATTAACTTCTCAGTTCACACTGAGCATAAGTTATTTAAAACTATTGGTAATATTAACTTTCAACCGTTAAAGGCAAAATGCGATGCTTGGAAGATCCTGCCAGTGCATTTGACGGCAAAGCAAAACCTTTGATATTTGTCGAAGCATGTCTTTGTATCCTAAAACTCCCTATGAGGAGCTGAGGGCAGGTGCTCCACGCCTGAAGCCTGAGTCTAAAAAGAGTCATTCTTATTCAGGAGGCAAGCAGGAAAAGTCTTTATCAAGCATTTGTAACCACAGTTTCGCGTGATCTTTTGCTCAGTTCTGGTAATTGCTTAAGGCCTACAGTAATTGAACTCTCTAATAGTGGAGTGACAACAGATCAGTAGCATTGAAGAACTTAGGGAGAACCAAATACAAAAATCATAAAGTCAGAGTTCCAATAAGTTTACATTTAGTACAGAATTAAGACATAGCTACCCGTTAGTGCTTAGAATTTTTTGATACTATTAAAAACATAAATAATCATTTTTAATGTTCATTCAAAGAGTTCCAGTGTCACTGGCAGCTGATGTAATTTTGCGAACGTTATTTTTTTCCAAACTGATAGTGGAGTATTTCCGCCATAGATTCTGTCTCCCTACCAGTTGTTTCCTCTCTACCTGCTTTCTTAGAAATTTAGGTTTTCGCAGCAAGACTGCTGTGTTCTAGTCAGTGAAGATTTCATTTCCTTAAAAAAAAGTCTTTATTTGCACAGGGCTCGGTGTTTTTGTTGTTGTAAAATAGGAGGAAGTGTCTTTTTCTTTCAAATTTCGTGGGAGCTGCAATGCAATCAGCTTCTCTGATATGTATAACTTAAAACACTTACTAGGAGAACTCTACAACACCCAGACTGTAGTTAAAAAAAAAAAAAAAAAAAAAGAGAGAGAAAGTATCATGTGGTCGTCAACATCACCTTAATCCTGTTGCCCTTGTTTCCAAAGCAGTTACAACAGCCAGCCAGCCAAAATGCACCATCCTTAGAAGTGTAAGTAGGGGGGAGGGATTGGTTGTTGTGGTGTTGGTTGTTTTGTTTTTTTTTTTTCCCAAAGAAGATTAGATGTGCAAAATGATGCTGTCGTCGTTTGTTGTACTCCACTTTCTTCACTCGTGGTGATTTGTTCTGTTCATTTGCACGTGATGCCATTATTTGCAGGTGAACACCTCTGTCCGCTCGCTACACGTGTTGCACTTCACAAAGCAGCACCAGTGGAATTTGCAATTACATTGCCACACCTTGGTGTACTGGTGTGTGTTGTACCCTCTTCCACAGCACATCATGTCGCACCCATCTGCGTTGGGAGAGGTACGGTTGCAGAGTCGTCCCTGGGTACCGACGCTCCCCGTGGAAGCATCTTCCTCACAGTAGTTGGGTGACTTTTCAATATACACTAAATCTGTTTCCATGGGTTTCTGGTAACTCTTAATCTGCTTGATCTTCAGGAAGGTTGGCTGTCTTAGTCTACTGGCTCGTACCACCTCCACCTGCACTGCGGCATTGTATTTCTCTTTCAAAATATATCCAATCTCTCTGAATTTAGGAAGCGTGGTCCAGCAGGTCTTCGTTGTACAGGAACCTGAAACTCCGTGGCACTTGCACTCCAATTTCATTCTCTCTTCGAGAACCTATGTGTACAGACATTTGCATATTGTTACTGCAGGAAAACGGTATTGCAAGCTTGCCTAAATCTCAGTCTGTTTAGTTCATATGAATATTCATTACTGGTGGTTGAAATTTTTCAAATACATGCTCATAAATCTCACCTCCCAGCAGAATGCTTGTAAAACATTTTGTTTTACATGGCTCTTGGTCAGAAACACAGTCTTTTGTCATTTTATTAGAAAACATTTGCATTCTGTTTCCAAATATTGGAGAATATTTACTTAAATTTCAGAAGACATGTCTTTAGAGCCGAAGTAATTCATGGGACTCCAGTGACTTAAAAAAATTTTTTCAAACCATTTTCATTTTGAAAACAGAAAAAAAAAAAAAAGAAGTGTTTTAAGATTCAGAATATTTAATCTTAATTGCTTTAAGTAATGTTCAAAGAGTGTTTAAAATATTTCGGCTAGCTTTAATATCACAGAACAATGTATACTGTGTGGCTGAAGAGGCATTCATGTTCACGGCATAATTAAAATTTTGCCTATACCGGCAGTGGTAATACCAGCATACCTATTAACTATTACACAGTGCACACCATCCCCTTTAAAAGCAGCACTCCTTGCAGTATTTAGCCCAAATATCAAGCAAACATTCAGCCACAAATACRTTTTTTGCACCAGGGCAACGATTGCGCAACGTTAGAGGAAATAAAATCCACTGAAGGGTCCTGCTAAGCTGTGAGCCAAAGAGAAGCGGGAGTACTTATTATTGCTATTGCTAGAGGAGCTTAACCTGGAGGAGGTTAATCCAGCATCAGATGGTCCCTATAAGGGACCCAAACTGGCGGGCGCTCAGGCTCACGCTCCGCTCCCGACCACCCACCTCTGCTGCAGCCAAGCCGCGCCATGCCTGGAACATCCCTCCTTCCCCGGGCCAGGGCGTATGCCCAGGGGAAGGCAAGCAGATGCCCACCCGCTCCATGTGCACGGTGGAGGGGAAAGCGGCCTCACAGAAGCGCACCTCTGTTTTTCTGCCCTCGCGCTACCGCTTAAGCCTGACCACAATTACACCCACCGTCATCATTAGCTTATGAAAATCAAGGCCTAAGAACAAAGCAAACTGATCTTTCCCCTTCGCAATGGGATGCTAACAAAGAAATATGAGCTACCGAGCTTGTCTTAAAGCATTACTGATGCTGCAGACCATCTCCTGTAGTGGTTTCATTGCAGATCCCAGAACATGACTGAAATGGGCAAAGGATAAAAGGGCCGAAATCTGAGTACAATGGCATAATGAAGTAGAAGGGAAGTAAAAAATGCTTACTGCTTAAGAAACTGGCCTTAAAATAAAAGCTGTACAGATCTGGTTATCCCTGCAAATAGAGGGCACCCTCCTGAGTTGTTCGAGTTTCACTTAAATTGTATGTTTTGTTTTTTCCCAAATTTCTAGGGTTTCAATATTAAAGAGAATATTTGATTTTGATTCTCCCTTGCCAACATACAGTAGCAAGTACAAGATAGCTGAGCATCCTATTCAAAAATACCTTAGACCTTCTGGAACAACAGGCTTTTCCCAGGTCAAGGTCAAGTTAGCCGTTCAGAGGCAGAAAAGGTGATTTCCAGGAAGGTTTACTGGATTAGGGAAGAAGCTACTATAGCTGCAACTACTCTAAAAAGAAAATCAGGAAGGCTATGATGAGCTGCTTTTTGTGGACACTGGAAAGGCCACTGCTCGCCAACAAACTGTATCACCTTCCTGTCTTCCCTACGGAAAAAAAAGAAGCTGGAAAACTTGATGCCTTCTGCTGTGGTGGCTGCATTTCAGTAGCAGTGAGTAGAGGGATGCCTTATGAAATACTCCAGGGTCTTTCAGGATTCCTCTGTCTCTACTTCATGCCTGTGCAGAAGGATGTGATTTTTCAAAGACCCCCAAACAAGATTCCAGTCCTGTTCCATAAATCTGGGTTAAAATAATCTATCAATATTTAGATGTGCGTTTTATATATTTATATTTATACATATATATATTTATATTTATATATATTTATATATATAATTTATATATATACATAAATTGCTTATAAGTTTTGCTTGGTATTGCTGAAATAGATTTTTTTTAAACTAGCCTGTTTCTACAGCTCTCTCTCTCAACCACTGATCAACATACAGTTGCAGCCACAAGCACAGCAGCAAAATCCATGACAAAAGGTGGATGGAGACAACCTTCTCTACACCTTCACCACAAAGCACTACAGGATCTAAGGACTTCCAGGAAAGCATTACCAATGGGGTGGATCTGCTCGTCTTCTCCCTAAGTAGTAAATCTGGGTGAAGAGCAGGCTTGTCGTTTAGCACGCATTTTGTCAGGTTCTGCACGTGTTTGTGATGTCTGTTTTTTGGTTGAAAGGGTCAAGTCAGTAACTTGCTCAGAGTGGGAGGAGGTGAAGCTTGTGAGGCTCCTTATTCTTGTGTGGGCTTAACACTCTAGACACTGTTCCAAGGAGCCTCCATCTCTGTCATTGATGTGCTTCCCTGCTACAACAGAAAGTGTCATTGGTCCTGAAAGACAAAGATATCACCCATTCTGGTGTCCTAGGTGATACCTTTGTATATGTATATTTATATATGGATGTGCGTGTGTACATATATGTTTGCCTGTGTGTGTGCGTTTGGTTGAGATGCTGCCATTTATATACAGCACTGCCTGGCACCCTCTGTAGTACAATCTCCAGCAACTTTATCCTAAGTCTTGATTTCTTTTTTTTTGTTGTTGTCTTTCTGAAGATCCAGTTTCGTGAGTCATTTTGCTGTACGGAAATCTGATTTCACTGCTGTATTTTTTCAAAGGTTCCCACTGTTTATGATGGTGAAAGAACTTGCAAATGCAAGCCATGCAGGCCCAAAAAAGCAGAAGTTTCAAAAAGTATTAATTCATGATCCTGAAGCCAATCTCACAGGTTTTTTTATTTTTTTGGAGGCTTCTCTCATGAATGTGGAATGCTTGGGGTTACAACACTGAGCGCAGGCCCAATCATCAGGTAGTTAAATTCCAGAATGCTATAATTTGTGTGCCCACAGTCAGCTGTGGGTATAGAATTGTGCCCAAAAACTTGGAGGTCAGGGAATACAAGGCCCAAACTAAGCAGATTCTAAGGAAGATTTTTTTTCCCTCTTTCCACCCAGACGCTGCAGAGCATTCCTCTTTGCTGACAAGCCAGCATGCTCCAGCTTTCCCAGAGGTATGTCTGTAAAGCCCCATGAGGTGCCCTGCGGAGGTCCCCACGTATGCCCTGGTGCTGCTRCTTTGCAGCTTACCGTGTAGGTGGCAAGCCGCGCCTCGCTGCGTGGTATCTCGAGCAGCTTTCCACTTGCCAGCAAGGTGCCACTGGACCCTGGCGAAGGTGGCAAGATTTGACGCTGTTCACTCAATACTGTGAATGAAGAGCAACTAATGTTTTTCTTCCTAAATGTCCCTCTAGCTCAGTATTCCTCAGCAAAATTCCCATCAAAGCTTTGACCCTGAGCCTTAAAGGTACTTATTTACTCAAATCTAATACATTATGCCAAGCTAGGTGCCTGTTTAAAGATTGAAAATCATTAGCTCGTACGACCCACTCTCTCAGCAGTTTAATTTGTCATATGTCAATGCCTCGTATCTAATCTTGAATGGTTTACAGCAAGATCTACCTCCCAAAGCAAATTCCCATCGTTGGACTGTGCTGCCTCAGACTAATCGTAGGAACATTCCTTAGGTCCCTTTTCCACATACAGGCCCGCTCCCACCCCAGTATCATCTTGCCAAGTAAAATTTTCTAACTACTGCTACTTTGTTAAATGAATTGTGAAATATAATGTTAAAGCTTTCTTATCCCACATATTTTTATACCTATATAAATCATACACTGAAAATGCAATTTGAGGGTTGTCCGCTGCCAGTTAAGTAGAAAAAGACTTGCGAAGACTGAAATAAAACAAAATGATACGCATGAAAAGAAATTCATTTTTTCAAGTTCCATATCTAGACCCAACTGCATAACATCAGATACAGTTTCTGTACATATTAAAAATCCTATCTGGATAAAATATGTAAAAACAATAGTAACATTTTGTGTGTGTTTGTTTTGGCTTGCCTTTTCTGGTTTGTGTTTTCCTTAGTGGAAATGCACATTTTTGGACCAGATGTTGAATGTAACAGAATCCATATTACTTTTTGACTGCAGTATCAAAAAGAAATGGAAGACTTTAGGAGTTTTCCCCCATCAAATATGCAAGTGATCAACTTTTGTTTTGGGTAATACCAGTACCAAAAGAGATGGATCCTGGTCATAAGATGTCACCACCCCTTTGATACCCGAGCGGCTGCAGCCACACAAGCCGATGGCGTGTGGGCAGTGSCTGACCTTGGTCTCAGTGCAGCCTGGGGGCCACCACTGCTGACAAAATGCTGATCTCATGGACCCATCTGGGAAGGTTGGGTTTGTTTGGGTTTGGATTTTTAACTCGGATAGCCAGGGGTGTAACTAACATTAGTACGGTGTAATGCTACTCCTCTAATACAAATGTCCTGAAAACAGTCTTCATTAATAGCAGATCACAGAGTCCAAAATTGAGCAGTTCATGTCATGTCTCCTCAGGTTGTGCCCAGCCCTGTGAAGAGAAGCCATGGAGCCAGCAGGAGAGGAATATGGCTGCTTCAGCTGCATATTTTTCTTTCTGCTCCTCTGTGAGGCTGCTCCATCGAGCATCAAACCAGTATTTATACTCTGTGGGATGGGAGATGAGGAACTGAATTACTGTGCTTACTCCCTCTCTAGACACATCCCTATTTTTCTTCTTGTTTAGTTTGATGGGAGCAGGGAGCCTCTGCTTTGCAGCGAGTCGGTATCCAGCCACAGCRCGAGATGGCTTTTCCCTGGCACTGGCCAGAGCCCAGCAGGACTTGGGACCCTCTGGTGTACCGAGAGGCATCGATTCACCTCCTCCTAACCTTCACCTACCTCCCTAGGTAAGGCACCGACTCCCATAGTATTCCCACTGAACGCATTAAAAAAACTGAAGGCGGCCCACTGCTCTCTTTACCCAAGTTCTCCTCTTGGCTAGCAGGAAAATAAGCCTGGGATTTTGAGACCTGCTGCCCATCAGATGAAAGTCCCTACTATTATGAGGATGGGCTATAGAGCCTAACCTATCTGTGCCTCTTCCCTACCTTCTAGAAGAAGAGAAAATATCTCCTAAGTTTGAGCAATAAACTGCTGCAATTGGTTAAAACTTTCTGAATCTTATTTTTACAGTGAAATGTTGCAAAAAGCAAAAATCTTGAAAAGCAGCCTTTAAATCATTCCCAAACCGAGTGCAATTGCAGTATTTCACTCTCATTTCTATGGAATTTGCTGTAAAGCTTGAAGGTAAAATTTTAAATATCACCTTAAAGGGTTAAAAATATTTCATTGCTGGTTTTATTCTGTCAGGTAGTATAGAGATGTCAAGTTTGAGGGGGTGCAGTAATCTTTTACTAGATGGATGATATCTGTCTTGCATACATTGCATGGTATGCATGGGCATGTGCATTTCTAGAATAAAACCATTTAGCATGTCCTAAAATATTTGGCTATTCCCCCCCTCTAATTTTAAAGCAAAATGTTCAAAAAGTAGGATAGTACCAGATGTAGCTTCTGGCAGTCAATGTTAAGGGTGTGTTTCTGGAAGAAAAAAATAGGCTAGTAAATCCAGCCCAACTGGAAGCAGGAGAACTATCCTCATGAGATTTTGAGCCAAAGCTTGCATATTCAGGACATATGGATAAGCATTAGTTATCCATCCAACCCACCCAAGCTGTAACACCAAACTTTTTGAAATTGGATTTATATCTGTCTGCAAATCAATTTAACTGGGAAAGTGGAAAGTATGCCATGAAGCACAGCTATCAAAAGCTTTTCTTTCATGAGTGTTCTCACAAGGGATGTGCAGTGAAATAGTTTATCTCTTTTAGAGAAAGAAACTTTCAGCAAATGATGGGCTCAGGGCTGTAAAACCTGGAAAGTCACATTCTTTAAATCGCTGAAATTACTTAGGAAACAAAGTCACATTTTGAAGAATATTTTAGGCTTATAAGAGCACAAAATCGGTTGGCTTTCAGTTTTGAAACTGGGATTCAGCCTCCGCTGCAACTTTGGAGCATTTCATCCAGAGTCTTCTTCTAGGGATTGCTTCTAATTTTTATGTCCCGTTAGGTGACAGTGAGGGCAGTTTGCAACATATTAGGACATGCCGTGCATCTTGCAGAAGTGAGCTTATTAATTTAAATATTTCAGGTGGGGTGAAGTGAGCTAACACTTTCTTACATATTTTATGCACAAACAGACAACACATAAATATGTATAAATCTACATAATTATGTACACATACACATACCCTACATAGATATATGTGTGTGTGTATGTATATATAATGTGAATGGTGACCAACCAATCACCTCATTAGCTGTTCTACCGCCAAAGCATGTCAGCAAAAAAACCCTTCCCAGTACCACAGTCCTGTGGCGCCAGGAACTGTGAGAACGAGCCACGGCTTAGATGGAAATGTTGTCCCAAGTAATTGAATAATCTCTTCTAAAGAGAGTCTGAATTTTTTTTTTTTTTTTTTTTTTTTTTTTTTTTTTTTTTTTTTTTTTTTTTTTTTTTTTTGTCCCCACACTCGTATTGTTTCAAGTGTAAAATAAGATGTTGTCAACTTCCAGGCATTCCAAAAAAACAACAAGAAAAAGCCATTGATATTACAAAGGAATAAATATTGGGATGGTACCAGGCTGAGTTGCTGGCAGTCAGTGTGATGGGTGTGTTTCTGGAAGGGAAAGAAATAGGCCAGCTTTTTCTCCACATAACCACAGTCATTGTCTATCGTAAGAGCCTAATTGATTGATAAACTGTTAGAAACATTTCTTTTCTTCTTTTTGGTAAAAGCTGTGATCTGCTACCAATTTGTCAGCTTGTTCTTTTAGCTCCCCCCTTAAAAACAAACAAACAGAAAACCCCATTTTTATAATTGAGATTCCCCATGAGAGCCGATCATTGTTTTGAAGCTTTCAACAAAATGTTAAGATTAATGGTGTGCGTTCCCAGATGTTACTCTTTCTAAGTTCGTTTATCCCAGAATAAAGATACTTGTTTCTAAAAATACATGGTAGAAAGCTGTCTCATAAAACAGCGTCAAAGCTTACTTGGTTTTGTTGGTATTTAATTTTTCATGACTCTATCAAGATCTCTCTGTAATCATTCAGATTTGCAGCAAGCCATTCTTTCAGTTACATTTGCGTTAGACTTACACTAGTCTTCCTTTGGGGACTTGTTTTCATTTACCACACTTGTACTTTCCATCCTGAATCATAGCGGCCATTTAAAAACTGATGGTGAAGTTAGCTGCTTCGCTCTTACACACAGCATGGCGCTGTTTTGCCGCAAAGCATAAATCTTCCATCAGTAGCGTCTCATGTCACCAGGAACCGCTAAGCATTTCTTTCTTCCAAATGGCACTGATGGCAAGTTTATTATTTTGTCACTGGCGCTATTTATTACAAATTTACTAGAAACGTCACAAATTTGCCATTAGCTGAAATAATTCTTAAAAATGCAACGCAGAGCAATTAGGGGATGCAATGCGGGGCAGTTAGGGGCTTCATTCTTTCCAGAGTCATCAGAAATTTCCTGAAAAGCCTAGATATCATCTGTTTTCAAGGAGGTACTTTGTCAGAGTGTTGTGCTGAGCATCTCAGCCCCAAACTCAAGTTAAAGAGCCCCCAGAACTATTTCCCCCCCATCCGTTTGCAAAGTTTGTGCAATTATTTATACAGCGTGCTGTTTTTTCCTCAAAGAGAAATTCCTCAGGCCTCTATTTTTAACAACAGTGAAATAACAGCAGGCCGGCTTTTGAGAACATCCCTATGAGAGCAAAACATTATAGTCACTGCTATAGTTACAAATGCCTCTGACTCCCAGGCACGTCTGGGACAAGTGCTGGGAGAGATTGAGGATGGGCAAAATTCCTGCCCCGGGGCATGAAAAATTCCATGCGATACCATCGCATCTGGGGGCAAATCTGCTGGTCAGAGTCCTGGATAATGATCCTAGCAATCATCTTCTGGGCACCTGGTAGAGGTCTAGTGAAGTCATCAGGGGCCTTCCACTGACTTCAGAGCAAGTTGGAAATAACTGTAGGTGGGGTTGGGAGGTCTTTGCATCCTTTTTTCCTCATGTTTCTGTATTAGGCGGCTCTGGGATTTAAAGAGAAGACTAAAATGAAGATAGCAGATTTATTGGCTGAATATTGTTGTTGTTCTCTAACTTAAAAAGCCCGTTCAGTATGAACTAAGTCAGGACTGAATAAGAACTGTGAACCTTACCATTATAGATGTAAATGTGGGGGGGTTAATAGTGAAAGTGCTGTGAAATATAAGACCTTGGGAAACGGACCAGCGTTCATATAATCAAGTTGTTGGATTTTTTCCCCTGTACCAGTTTTGATAAGATTGAACTGTAACTAAGAAATATTTTAATAGTTGGCAGAATCTCTGTAGGAAGCTACAAAAGCATGTATTTCCTTTACTGTCTTGGCATTCCCACCCTAAGGTTGAAAAGATTATTTGAGAACTTCTGAAGCAACAGAGAATTAAAAAATAATCTGAGCTGCCTGTGGTCTCCTTCTTACCTTTTATTCCTATTCCTAACAAGGGAGTGAGATCCTTACTTTGGTCCTTAATAATAGCAGTCATGAACCAGAAGCTTGGCTCCAAACTGTTTGCAAATTTTAAGGCAAGTCTCATGCAGATCGGCAGGATGGTACTGACAGAGTCTTACTCAGAGAGGTACGAGCTTTTCCCAGTTGTGTTGTGAGATTTTGGAAGGGGAAAGGAGGAAGCTGGAGGTTCAGTGTTGTGATTCAGCAAGTGTCCAGACATAAATGCAGTATTTCTGACTTGAGTGTGAATAAGGAGCATGTGGAGCATGTCAGAATGATATCCACAGATAAGCAAAATTTCCTGGTTTCGGATTTTGTTTCAGGCTCACAATCCGAGTTTACGCAGGATCCCCAAAACTGCCCAGTTTCAGGTGGTTGTAGGTCAGATTTCAAGTTTGCCTGGATTCTCAGAAGGGACTTGTGATTTCACATTGAAATTGCACAGAACTCTGTGGCTGCTTTCTTAAAGGTCCAACCCAGAAAACAAAGAAAACGTATTCTTGTTTCCAGAGTTTTGTTCTAACCTTAAGTTTCAGTCAGTCTCAAATTCAGAATGTCTAATTTATACAAATAGCAGATGATCTCAGATGAACCAAAATCACTAAGTATTATATACTGTACAACTTTGCATATTCATTTCATGGGAATGTATGTCATAACACCAACATTATTTCTAAACATGACCCCCAAACCATCTTTTATATGAGTGCATTCCTCAGGATTTGATGGATTGTACTTAAAAACAAAAACAAAAAGCTGCACCAAATCCTTTCAGTCATCCTTAGCTTTTGAAAGCGATATGATGCATTAATGATTACAAGGAAAATATATGGGTACAAATAACTACTGAAAACTGCCAACAACAACAAAGTGGGTAAATTTCAAAATACTATTTATAAAAAAGTGTACTTGGGGAAAAAAACCCTATGTTATCAGTATTTACAAGCCCTTTTATTCCTGTCTCAAAAACATGAAAATAAGTGTTATCATTTGTTTTTCAAGAACACTTGCAAAAAATGAATTTTTTAGAAATGTTAAAAGAAACGCATTTGCATGAATGCTGCTACCAGAAATATCTGTAAAAACACACACTTCACACTTCTTTGGTTTGCTTATGTCCCCCTGCTTATGAAATTCTGATGAAGAGTAAAAATATAATTTGCTTAATAAGAATCAGCAATGTGGTCTAGTGGTTACTGGACTATATTTAGAACTGGGGGACCTGGAATCAGTGCCTGGCTCAGATATTGAGCCGCCTTCTGTCCTTGGGCAAGGGACTTCACTATTCTCCATCTATGCATCTGCTTTTGCTCTTTTGTCCCTCTTTCACATCTAGACTGTAACATGTTCAAAACAGGCCATGCAGCATCAGCATCTCCGTGGGGGTGGCACAGTGCCCACCACAGTGGGTTGCCAGTTTAAGCAGGGATCGTAATGTATCTAGCAGCAATAAATGCTCCATCGCAAGTTTAACATGTGACTTCCACCTTACTTTGCATCCAAACGCAATGTATGATGACGAGGTAAAACGTCCAGGCTAAGAGCAGTGATCAGACCTGGAGCTGGTCTTCCAAGCTGCAATACAGCAGTATGAGGTGTTCTTACCCCCTAAACAGAGCAAGTTTTGGGAAAAAAGATTGTGCCCCTCTTAAGGATGCTTTTCTGTCTGGCTCTTCAGTCAGCTGTCTCCTTCACATCTGGAGACCTCAGTATTGAGCATCAATCAAGTATCAATCCTGCCTCTACACTTGAGATTATGCCCCATAACTGGTCTCTTTCACCATGTTGAATTTATATAATACTTTCATCCCAATGGGTACCTGCCCATACACCACCTTCAGTTTCAGGGCACAACCGGCTGCAATCCCCAGGAGGTTTTGTTGCATGGTCGGGTTGTTAATAAGCCTTCTCCAAAATACAGGCAGTGAGATAATTGTACTGCTTCTGTCACCACCGATTCAACCGTCTCTGCCCACCTCAGCAGCTAGTGCTCGGTGTAGGACTGAAAGCACACACTGTTTTAGAGGAGAAAATTTCAGTCTAACTTTGGGGGCTAGGTGTGGAGGAGTGGTATATTGGAGTCTCCTACAACACTGGAGGGCAGAAGCAGCATTTTTTTACCTGGGGGAAAACACTTTGAAGGGTATAGTAAAATCTCTCCTGAGGTAGGTATATATTATGCAGAAGGATTTGTTATACTTTTTAAAGGGCAAGCTTTGAGAGCTATGAGGATTGTTATTCGATGGACATAAATTGGCATAGCTCCATGATGTTTATTGTTTCCATTGCAAGCAACTCAGTCATGGTTGTAGACATGACACTGTTTCTTTTTCCAAAGTGACACTTATGCAGCCATTTGTAGCCCGCCAGTGAGAAACGGACAGTTGTGCATTTGCTATGAAGTGTGTATTTCATTAGAGCTGTGGTCAAAGAAGTGTTTCGGTTTTGGATGGAATAAACAGCTGCAAGTGCTGTGGGAGTTCAGCAATGCAGAAACTCAGTCCTGTCCCATCACAAGCCCCGACATCTCTTGCTAGATTTTTGCAAAGGAGATGAAAAGCAAAGATTTATCGTTATGCCAAACAGCTCCAGCAAAGTCCTCTCTGTTGTCAGTGGGACTGGAAGGAAGGCTTAGGAAGAAGAAACATTTAGAGGAGCATCTATAATACATGGCCAGCTCTGAATAAAAAGAAACAGCAACAAAATGTAAACATTAGATGCCATCAGGTAACTTGATGTGGGCGTGGGATAACAGCAAAGAGAGGGGTAAGTTCTCAGGGAATGCGTCCTGCCACCAAGCCAGCCTCCCCCCATCCTCCAGCGCACACATTTCCCCATCCCTCATCCTTTCTGGAATACCTTTCTTCCAGCCTCATTGTTGTGCAAGTTCATCAGCCTCCGTGCATTCTTTTTGATTTCTCGGGCATCAACAAACCTCCGGGAGAACTCAATGCCGTATCTGATATCCGCAGAGCAGCCTCCCCACTTCCAGCCCTCCTCCTGGTTGTAGTAGCCCTGTTTCTCTCGGTCACAGCCACAATTGCTGAGGTTGCCCTGGCTGCAGGCGGCCGTGACAGCGTGTGCAACCCCGGCAGCAGTAATGGCATAGGTGAACGCAGCTTCCCTGCTTCCTGTGGAGAGAAGCCAAAAGCTGATGGGTTGGCAGAAAGGCAGCACTTACTTACTAAAGAAAGTACACACATTATCTACAGCAACGGTGTCAGGCAGGAATGCAAGGAGGGCATCACTTCTGGTGGGTAATTCTCATTCTTACAGATTTACATACATACTTAAAATGCTTGGCTCAACTGGGGCATGTTACCCCAGGTAAGCACCAGCCATATGACAGTCCCACCTAACTCCCTTCACCAGAGGGGAATTTGGCAATGAGTCTGGACAGTGGTGAGGAGAGGCAATAGGATTTGTTTTCACACTGTCTAGTCAGGTTTGCAAGCTGAATTTTATCTATATCAGATGAATAACAAGCGAGTCACTGGCGGCAATGCTCACTGGAAAACAATAGTTACCTCTAACCGTTGGCACTGCATGGAAAAAGAAAGGTGTTCAGACAACGTAAGAAATACCAGACCCTTTCAGATGTGCGAGAGGGCTAGGATACAAA
Source organism: Phoebastria nigripes (assembly GCA_035582835.1). Taxonomy (NCBI): domain Eukaryota; kingdom Metazoa; phylum Chordata; class Aves; order Procellariiformes; family Diomedeidae; genus Phoebastria; species Phoebastria nigripes. The sequence goes on along the minus strand of JAYKAV010001033.1, from coordinate 1,254,961 downwards.
CGGGAAAGATTATTAATCCACCTTTATAAATGCTCCGGTAGCGCCCATTAGTGATGCTGAGTGTAAAGTATTGCAAGAGAGGCCTATACAGACAAGAGCTGGGTAGGGTTTGTTTTCTTTCAAGGTAAAGTAGAGGCTACCCCTTTCCCCTGCTGACTTCTCTTGCGTATTAGTTTTGCTATAACGACCCTTTTCCACTCCCACTCTGACTCAAACCTCTGCTCTACCTTGGCTATTAGGCATACAGGGTGTATGGAAGTGCTGTGGCAGCATTATTTCCTCTCCAAAACAAGTGAGAGAGATACTGTCATGGAAGCAGTGTCTTTCTTGTCTTTTTAGAAAAAAGTTCTTATTTTTTTTCTATGATGCCACTAATTGCCAAGGTTCCTCATTCCCAGTTCCACGTTACAGCTGTTGATATGGAGTATATGAAGAGAGACAAATAAACCCCTTTTCTTTACTAGACATTGGTTGGCTGAGTTGCCTGTGGGATGCACATAAGCAAGGAGATACAGAGGCAGAACAATCAAAAGGGATGCTACAGCCCATTCCTGCTCTCACGTGAGACTGCACTCTGTCACTGACTTAATGTAGGGTTGGATCATGGCCCTTGGTGTTTTGCTGTTCATATTTATAATGTTTCCCTACAAGTTCCCTTCTCAGCGCTATCATCATTTTCCTCTGTGTGTTTATCTGGTGATAAACAGACAATCTTGTAATACCGCAGCCAAAGAATAACTGTAAAGAATTTGCAGAAAGTTGCTGAAATACTTTAATGACCACACACAGAGCTTTAACATCGTTAATGGATTTGGGAAGGAAAAAAAGAACAAATTTTCCAGAGGAGAAAAAAACCAAAAAGCTTAGAAGCTATTTTTAATTTTTTATTTTAGGATTCACAAATATCGTAACTATTCTGGAATGACCAGTGCACGATGTGGGGGTTTTTATGTTTTATATTTCTTATTTTCATAGATAGCTTCCTGAAAGTTTACACCACTGCCAGATACAAGAAAGATCCTACAAGAAACAATCATAAACTGGTTTTTGGCACCGTTTACTTGTTTCTCCAAAGCAATAAAAAAGAAACTTAAGGTAAGAGAAAAATAAAAGGGTGCTGTGTTCTTCAAGTACCAAGAAGGTTAAACTGACTTGTGTATTATTTGAGTACATCGTGCAGCAGAAGGACTGACTTTGCTTTCAGACACAGAAGTGTTTTGCTGGGGTGTACGATGTGTGTAGTCTGGTTCAGTGGTTCCCAAACCGTGGTCTGCAGAACACTGGTGGTCCAGGAGGCCACGGTAAAGGGTTCGCAGCTAATCCGCAGAGCCATATTAAACACTGTTTTTAATAGTGTTTCCAATTAAAAGTTTGATGATAACGATGCCTGGTGGTCCGCAAGAAATTCTGAGGGTTGATAGCAATCCAAAAAAGTTTGGGAACCTCTGTTCTAGTTCCTAGTGTGTTCTCTAAAAATGCGTATCGATATTCACTCCTCTCTTCTTCACCTGCCAGCTAAGTCAAAGCTGAGACCCGTGTTTTAAAAGGTATCCTGTTGACTTGCATGATTTCTTTCTTCCTCTCCTTTCAAAACAATCTATTCTTAATCTATAAATTGAAAGATTGGGAATACGAGATATAATAGAAACTACATATATAGATACATTTTTCTTCCTCTTCAGGGTGAGAGTAAATGAGAGTGCCAGATCAGACCCAGGAAGATTTTTGAGTTCAAACACCTTTGAAACACATGTAGAAATGCTTATAAACAAGCAGAAACATATTCCTGTCAGGGAACATAGCAGCTGTGAGGCACAGTTCAGTAGATTTACTCGGAGATTAACCAGAGAGAGGTTGCTTACATTTTATGTTTAAGCTCAATGTATTCCACATGTATCCAGAGTAGAAGGTAAGCCATTTTGTCATGGCCACTGTGTCTGTGACCTGTCCGTGAGTTTTCACAAGGTGCTTCCCTTGATCAGTTTTGTAAAACTAAAGAATATCCTGTCTTTATCTGCCTTTCGCGCCCCCTCGTTCCCATTATAACCCTGATTACCTTCAGGAACAGAAGAAAATCTCTTTCCTTCACCCCCTTGAGAGCTATAGCAGTGATGGAATTATCTCAAGTCATGGGATAATACCAAATGGAAACCATATTGACTCTCTGAAGAGATTACTCTTCTGTTTCAATGCAGCTCTAACATAAGAAGGGCTCAGAAATAAGATCTGGCTTGAAAATCAGATTCCTTTTGCACGTTAAGTTGTCCTGCTAAGAATTAAGGGTTTTTTTGGTTTTAGGTTTTTTTAACTAGAGGATGTTCCAAAACTTCTCTTGAACTTCAGCGTAAGCATTACCTCAGCAGTTCTYTAAAGTCCTAGGATCAGTAGAGTCTATCAGAAAATGCTGATGGAGGAGGGAGGGGAACCTCTGTGCTCAAATAATGTGTCTGCTGTACACAAAGCTTTCCGTTAGCATGTCATCACTTGGAGTCAGTTCTAAGCAAGTTTTTGTTAGGCAGCTAAAAATATTTAAGTAATGATTGCTGTGATACCTGAATGGAGAACAATAATCTCTTTTTATGGAATTTTCTGAGATTTCAAAAAAAATTCTTGTTCTGCAACAAAACAGAGACAAGTCCTTCCAGAAATGTTCATGAAATGGAGAAAGATTATAAATAGCAGAAGATTTGGGATTTGACCCAGCTTTGAAGCTAGATTTTTCTTTTTCCAGTGAATATCCTGGTCACCTAGTTATTTGGCACTATATATGCTCGCTATCTGTGTCTCAGAAGAAAAATTCTTACTTGATTTTTTAATGTTTTCTGTCAGATAGACCAGAATAATTCTGTCGAGATTTTATTTTGGTGGAGAAGACGCTTTTTTGTGCAACTCTTGGATTCATCCATTTCCCTCTTAGAAATGCCTGCTTTGGTGTCAAAGAAGACAGTTCTGATTTAATTCCCAACACACAGAATGAATGTTTTCATGATTAACGTGAATGTTACTCTGTCTGATCTAATAACTGTCTGATCTGATAACTGTCTGACCTAATAACTCCAATAGGAGATCACCACCAGTACTAATTGAAGTGAAACCTTTTGTCTTTGGCGAAGGTGCTGAAGGTCACTTCTTCAATCTGCCAGGCCATGAGAGAAGTCTTGCCTGTGGTCTGCCGGTCTGAGTTGCTGCCATTTGCTTGAGTTCATTTGCATTCTAACTGAGGGCTGCTCTAATACCCAGTAATGCAGGCAGTTGCTGCTCAGACAGGCAGATATTGGATCATTGCTTCCTAAAATGAGCGATTTCTGGCAGATAGGGTGAGAGGAGCCTATTTATCCATTGTTGGAGTTGTGGAGCAGCCTATACTTTACCCCTAATTTAGATGTCATTCTGACTAAGTTTCAGACTGCTAACTGAGCACTAAACTTAGTATGGTCTGATGTGGAAATTATTACAAGTTCCATAATTGCGATAGTTTACTGCRCTCTGACATGCATATATTCAGCAGTGTAGTTTCAGCATGTAACCACAGTCAGCTGAGAGTCATATATGCTAAATACATATTTTGATCATTCAGCTGTGAGTGCGGGGTTAAAGATTTAACTGTTTYGTAGTCATTAGCAAGGCATCTATTTTTCTGAGTGACTAGTTGAGAATATTGCTATTCCACACATCATTCTGAAATGTCTTATGTCAGCAGCTAGATGAGTAAGACTGCCACTGAATGTCAGCTATTACAACTGTAATTTAACTTGAAATATTAAACTGTAGAATATACACTGTTTAGCCAGTAATTTGCTAAATCTTAGATCAACAATGATAGAAAAAAATACTACATGCTGCTGTTAAACAAAACAAATTCCTCATGTACTTACACAAGACACCAGATTGATTATATGACACAATACAATATAGGTCAGTGGTAAGAAGAAATGAACCACGGCAGAAGTTTGATTTTTTTGCCAAACCTATCCTTTTCAACAAGTCATCTTTTGCGAGTGAAAGCTGAGGACACATTGAGTCATTTTTTATGGGCAAAAGACAATAGATACATCTAGATGAGTAAACTAAAACTCAGACAACAGCACCCTAAGTAGGGTTGGATGAAGAYTTTTACAGACAAGTTTAGTTCCTTTGTAATTTTGTGTTTTATTCAACACACTCATTAGCAATTCTCAAGGAAAATAGTACAGGCTCTTCTCTTTGGGTTTGATCCAAGGGCAATACAAGTCAGTGAGAGTTTTCTCGCTGTCCGGAGCAGATCCTTTCTCTATTTGCATTTTCAATGTAATTAATTTTGGGCTTCTTGGTTTATAATCTAAAAGCAGGCATTGGTTTAATTTCTCTATCCCTCTAATTTACTATACCCGGTGCTGCATGTCAGAACTACAGACCACCGAAATCACTTTGGATAAGCAGAAAAAACACCGCAGGGCTGGCAGGAACCTCAGGAGGGTCTCTAGTCCATCCCTCAACCCTAACGTAGGCTAATAACACAGGTGTGCTTCACAACAGCTTTTTATTTATCCTGTTCTTAAAGATCTTCAGTGGTGGGGATTCCACAGTCTACTCCAGTGCCTCAGGACCCCTCTTGGTACACGTTTTACTGATAGTAACCTGAAACTGTCTTTCTGAACGCAAACCCACTGCTTCTTTCTCCACAGATGCTAAGAACCGATTGCTCCCTTCTTCTAGCAGCAACCTTTAAATATTTAAAGACTTCCACCCCTTTCTAGATGTGTTCTACCGTCAGWCCTTGCAGAGCAGTTTCAGGAGCTCTGATCATTCCCCCTGCTCTCCCCGGGATCTCCCAGCGGGCTGGCCTGTGCCTTGTGGTGCGGTGCCGGAGATGCGGCAGGGAGCTCCAGCTGAGGCCTTGACTGCTTGGGGCTACAGCAGAAGGAGCACTTCATATGTATTGTATGCTACACTCCTGTTTACTCATGCCAGCATGGTGTTTTCACAGCAGCAGGACATTTTTGACTCTTACTCAGTTTGCAGTCGTCTTCTGTGCAGCTGCTATCACACCAGATGTTTCCCATCTTGCATTTGTGCAGCTGGTTATTCCCACGTATAGATCTCCATGTATTTGTCTTTCTGATTTGCCTCCTCTTTCTTCTTTTTTTTTCTTTTTTCTTTTCTCTTCTTTTCCAGACCATTTCTCCATGATCATTTTCAATTTTGACCCAAACTTCCTCCAACTTCCTTGCAGTCCCTCCCAGCCTGACATCATTGGTAAATTCAACGTGCACAGCTTATTCCCTTGGTCAAGTCAAGAGTATAATATTGACTGGTACCAGATCCAGCACAGATCACAAAGGAATCGCAGTTAGTACCTCCTTCCATTTTGATAACTACCCTCCAAGTACGATTTCCAGGTAGTATGTACCCATTTGGTTAGTTTTTTCCTTAGTTTTCTTATGAGAATGTCATATAAAGCAGTGTCAAAAGCTTCATTTAAGTCCAAGATATATGGTATAAACTGCTGCTTCTCTGCCTCTGAGGCCCTGGGTGGTAAAAGAAGGAAATTAGATTGGTTTAACATGATTTGTTCTTGACAGATCCTTGTTGACTGTTACTCATCTCCTTGTTCTCAGTTATGAGCTTACAAATGGGTTTTTGTTCCCATATTTTTTCATTTACTGAAGTTAAGCTGATTGGGCCTATAATTCCTTTCTTTTTTTCTTTTAGACAAAGGCAATACATTTGTCTTTTCAATTCTTCTTAATTAGAGTTCTCCACAACTTTTCAGCGCTAATGGCTGTCAGGACTAATGGCTCTAAAATGGCTTCATTAAATGTTCTGAGATGAGGGACAGCTAACTGGAAAGCATTCAACCTGGACAAATACTTCCCTCTATCTAATGCTGAGATGGTATTCCTCTGTCGATGATGCTAGTTCTATAACCATCTGCTCACCATTGACCTTTTTAGTGAAGGCTGATGCAAGAAGTGCTTGGCCTTTTTGACATTATCCTTGGTTTACACTCTCCTTGGGGGTCCACTCCACTGAGTAGTGGACCAGCTTTTTTTTTTTCATCTTCCACTCACTGACAAAGTACCGACTGAATGATTACTGTGTAGCCTGTTGTCGAAAAAACAGATATAGTCATCCGTGGTCGTGAGGTTCCTCTTATAGCACCTGTGCTCAGAGGTGCTCCTGAATGATGCAACTGGTGCAGATCGAATATCTGTTACTCTGGCAGGACTTTCTGGTCAAATCTGATGGAGTCTTCCGATGGTCACGTTGGGTAATGTTCTCTTTACAACATTTATTCGTTTCCCATTTCCTCCCTAAAATCTAATTAAAATAGTCTTGTTTAATTTTGCTTCATCCAGATAGAGCTAGAGCAGGAGTTGCACATGATTTCAGCAGCTTCTTCCTAGACTGCTCATTATGTCTATTTCCGATTACACGCGGCTGGGACAGAGAACATTGCAGATTTCAAAGCTGAGAATGTGTAATGCTATGACATAATGGTTTATTTACAGATTCTGCTCTTATTCAGCATTTTTCATCTCTAGACTCCCACTAAGTTTTTATGGTTGGAGGTGCCAGAATTTTGGCCATCAGTCTAGAATCACTCTGTCAACTGGATTGTTTTCTGTTCCTTATGCGGGTTTGTCAAATTTTCTTTTAGAATKGGCTGTACATGAGCCAGATTTATTTCACACTTGCCTTTTTGCAGCTCCTTGCTGTCACTATTTATATACTTTTGGAAGCATGTCTATTAAAAAGACCTATTTACTATGCCTCTTTTTTCACATTCTTTCAAGCATTTTTCCRATTTCATGGTTATTTTCTAAAGATTTGGTGGTACTTTCCACAGTGGTTTCTGTAATGAGGCTTCCAACAATTTACAGGGGTTTTTTACTTAATTTACCCYCTAAACATTTTAAGTTAACTCCTGGCAGCCATAAACAATAGCCAGCATTTCTGTTCCAAAGTGAGCATAATTCTGTTGTGTTTTTGACTGTCTTTTGGCAGCATGTCCCTTGGTGGAGTTTTCTGGGACAGCTCCTGTGAGGTTAGTAAGTTAGCTGTGATCTTTGAAAGGATGTTTAGAAGTGCCCAGAGAAATATGAAATTTTTGGGCTCTCCCCTGTAAAACTATATTTGTTGTAACAAATATTTCTTACTAACTCAGCCCTAACAAACAAGCTGTATTTGATTCTTACAGAAAACGGGGAAATTGAGTTTTGATCCAAAAGCACCACTGCTTGTTTTTGTCATGTTTAATCAGAACATGGTGCTAAGCACTCATTTAAAGAATGCACGAGAGCATGGCTTGAGAAATACACAGTGCACAAAGCATGAGGTGGTAGTTCCCAGATACACTGTACCATTGAGAAAAGCCTGTGCAGTGTCACAGCCGGCTGTGTTTTCACAATGCTACTGCTAACACTGTCAAAGTAGTACGTGGGAAGCAATAGCTGGAGCASAGAGATCGTCTCCTGCCTGTGTTCTCCTCTGGACCTACTGACGTCCCATTGTGGGACTTAATGATTCCCTGCTGAATGTTTGGTGCTTTTTCTTTTCAGTGATGACTAGTGGTTTGATATATCGTAATATGTGAAAGCTCAGCTGGAGACATCTTGCAGCTTACTGGGGTTTTAAAAAGTTCTTTGCACCCCTTGTCGGAAAGCAAGGACTCCTGAAGGCATCTCAGAGAAACTGGGTCCTAAAGTGTGCTAACATCCTAATATTAAATGGGGCTGTGAGGAACCAGGTGTTGTTATAATTTATAATTCAATCACATCAGTCTATTCATGATAACAGTTCTTATGTGTAGGATTTGCCTATGCATTATGGTCCCTTTTTTAAGGGCATTTCACGGGGAGAAATAAAAACAGTATTTAAGAAAAAAGGAAGAGAAGCGACAGTATGGGGGCACATATTTTTCTTTTTTTAGGTTTGCTCTTGATAGTGCTGTTGCACTACAATGTGGCCTGTTAAAGGTTTCTGAGAGATCTGTGTGGTGCTCAGCAACAGAAATATTGTCCACTCTGATTTAAGAAATAGAAAATATGCTTGCCACATCACTTAAAAAAAAAAAAAAAGAAAACACCAAAAAATAAACCTCCGCTCTGAACCTCTCAGGGAAATGGAGGACAGTACTACCACCTTTTTAAAGTAAATTTGTTTTCAAGTCAACTTCATGCTCCAATTCAGTAGGATGCAACAGCAGGGTAGGTTGCTACCAAACCATTTTAGTCACTGAGATTTTCCTGTGTGTGAATTTTATAGACTTGACCCTGTAATGAGTGAATCAGTTCAGAATGGATGTTCTCCTTGGCTGTCAGTAGAGGATCCTTCCAACCTAAATTATTCTATGATTCTGTCATTATATTTGACTTTGCTGTGGTCCCAATTTCACAAATACTCTGTCATCCCTACTGCCATGCCCATGAATATTAAGAAGTCATCGCCTTGAAGAATCAGACCTTCTCAGTGGACTTTCTGCTGCAGTATTTTAATTAACTCGTTTCAATCATTTCAGTGGCCTGACATAAATATACTGTGTTGAAGAACATTTCTTTAAAAATAAATCTGCACTGCCATTTGCATGAAGTCATCTTTTCCTGTATTATCTTATGTCACTTCTAACCTAGATAACAAATCCCTGAGGGCAGTGGTCATGTCTGTATTCTTTTGTAAATCACCGTGCRCACCTGTGCTTTGCTGTAGAAACATGTTAAATAATAACACCTTTTAAAGGGTTCACTGAATTATGAGTAGTTGTAAGCACTAAGCTCCTATACCTGGGCATGCCAGAGTGTCTGAGGGTGGGTGTCTGTGGGTGCGAATGTCTGTGTATGTTGCAGATGAAATTTCAGCTCTTGCTTCAGAATTTCTTGAGGCGGTTTAGTTAAATCATGAATGTTACCTCAATATATTGTGCAGAGCCTGTTAGTGGGCCATAATTTGGCCATATAACTTTGCCATAATTATTGAATTACAGATATACTCAGTGATACCCAGCTGAAATTGGTGTTAGACACAAATCTGTTTATGCAAGAGGTAGTCCTTGCCTTAAGAAGCTGCGTCTTTCAGCTGGAGAGGGCAACAGAAGAGAGATAGTATCAGCTCTCTTTCACAGGGGCACAAAGAAGTTAAGGCATTTATCCATATGGCAGAAGGACCCATAACAGAACAAGCTGTCCTCTTGCTGGATTCTCTTTGTGGGGAGGCCACAGAGGAATTTAGCTGTAGACTTCTCAACCGACAACTGAAACACAAATTCAACCCTGTTTTCAGGGAGGATGTCCATGCAGCTGCATGGAGGGAGAGCTCCAAGAAAGAAGCAGCAGCTCCTGGGACTGGGACTTCTCTGCTCTGCTCTTCCACATACCGTTCTAGCATAATATTGAATTAGTCATCTACTGCCAGAGTCATAAAGGGATTTGGACACAGGCATACTCAGCATCACCATGCCTGCCAGCARCGCAAGAGAAGTACACAGCACTTAGAGCCTGCTCCTAATGTTCTGCACTCACACCTCCTCACATGCCATACCTGCATAGCATTAGATCCACATCCTTCCTTTACTTTTAATTTGAAAAAATAACTAATTTAAGTGTCTTGCCAGAGGTTTTGCTGAGGTTGCATTTGCTTCTGTTTCAGAGAGATGCTAAATGTTTTCATGTCCCCATTTGGAGTTGATGACATTTCTTGACTACTAGTAAGACATGTGCAACTTTAAGCAGGATCTTAATATCTGGCTTCTTCTGTGTGTCAGCATAGACTTTTTGCTCGTACTCGCTTCTTACAGTTCCATGTTAGCCAACACAATTGTTTGGTATATATAGGCATTAATCTAGAAACCCCCTTTTGGAAACACATACAAAGCAAGAGCAGTAGCAAGCAAGCCTAGCCCAAGACATTTTGCAGGTATGAGGTACTTTTTTCAGATTAGATGCCAATGTTTACAGTACACAAAATTAATTACATCTATAGGGCAAGAGCTAGACACCTGGAGCTAAATCTGCAAAGGGATTTTGGCTCTAAAGCCTGTCTTTTAAATGTTCTGCCACCTAGTATTTTCCATGTGGCTGGGATAGGAATCCAGCCTTACCAAGTACTGAGAGAGTTAGACACCAAAAAAGCAAGACTTCTAGAAGCTATCAAGCTGCATGGGGAAGCCCCGAAACTGGGAGTAGAAAATGCAAAGAAAGGGAGAGAGTCTAAACTTATCCCATCAGGGACTTAAGCCAGATTTCCCTGCACAGTGAGCCTTTCCAGCTATGCTGGCAGCAGTCATCTAAGTGTAATTGCTGAGGGTATATGGTGGTTTTAGAAAAGGAGATCCCACCCTTAAAATATTCCACTATCAGTCCATTATCCTGTTTTATATTCTGACTGGGGAAAAAGGATTTCATTACATTAAAAGCCAGAAGATGACTTTGTTGGTTTCACTGAATAGGGTGAAGATATTGTACTGAACACAATATAACTTCTTCCAGTGTATTTTTCTAGTTTTTTTCAGAGTGTCATTTAACTTGATTCTATCAAGTACAGAATTAGGATGATTTTATATAAAATAAAGTACTAATTCTACGTCATGACATTTGTAAAATAAGGTTTATGAAAAGCAGCAGTATCTTTTCTTAAACTGAATCGCATACACTAGGCATCTTACTTGGTCTAGACAAGATCTAACAAATAAATATTTATTGAAAGTATTTGTCAGATTTCCAATCTAAATCCAGAGAAATATCATAAAATGGCATAACCATCCATCACGTTGTAACTTTTACTGCAACAGCAATACAAGAGGAGTATTATGTCAAATAACTATGAAATAATGACATCTAGAAATACYTTGATCTACACACCCTTTTGTGGTAATAGCAATGAATACGGAGGAAGTACTGCCTAACCTCAGAAATGGTGACAGCCAGGCTGGGGGCTCTGAAAAGCATTTCAGACTACTGGTCATGGAGAAACAGCTCCTGTGTGCCTGGGATAGCACTTTCCAGGCACAGAAATTGTTATGCTTTCGTCTTGTCCAGTGACTCTGCTCTTCAAGGTGACCTCAAGATATTCCTCAAAACTGTATAGACATAGACAAAAGACTATTTCCTATGCTTGACAAAAAAGGAAAAATAATTTGTATCAAATAGAGTATCAGAATGTTGCCTTTTTCTGTAAAATTCTGCACAGGGAYGTAGCAGAGAGGTTCTCGTTGCATTTGCTGGGAATTGCTGTTGGATTGTCTCCTGGAGGATAATGCTGCATATTGTTCATTAAGGTTCTCCTACAAACCTGTTGCTCACATAAATTCCTGGCATGGTTTCTGATGCCTGGTAGGACACCTTGGAGGACCAACTCAATATGTCAAATTTCACAAGCAAATCTGTAACATGAGCACTATCGCTGGTGACTCACCACTCATCCTTTAGGTGTGKGGGCTTTAATGTGTTTCTCTGGTGCATTCTTGGCAAGGTAAGGTTTGATAGGTGAGACGCGGTGAGTCTTGATGTGGCTGTTTAGGGYGTTACCACTCCCTTGATATCTCCCATGGTAGCAGAAGGACCATGCCTCATTGGCTTTAGCTTACAGTCCAGCCCAAACCAGCCCTTCCTTGGCGGCTGCAGCAGAGAGGCTGGGTTTGCAGATTGTCAGTATGAGCCTGCGTTCTGCTCTGCTAATTCTGCTGCAGAGATCACATCTTCCAGGCGTAGGGCAAACAGCTGGACAGTAACCCCATAAGTCCCCTGTCAGAGCTGAGATTTTGTGGAAAGCAAATAAGAAATTTCTGGTGAAAGGGCTGGGTTGAAAGTTGCTTTCGAATTTGCTTAAATATTTTCCAAATGCTCTTACACTGCTTGTGTGCCTGCATTCACATTTCTGATACATTTGACTTGCCTGACAATCCTTCTGGGAGGAGAGCTAGTTCAAGTAATGATGTCTACGCTTCTTGGTGTTTAAAGGGTCTTGGCCTGGTAGTCAAGTTTGCAACCCCAGTGAACAAGACACGGCACAAATCACACATATGAAAGAGATTTAAAAGAGTGAAGAGCTCAGAGGGTTTTGGATAAATACACAAAGTTTAGATTCTGGTCCAAACCTCTCTGGTTTGCAAAATGAGTCTGGACGCGTCACAAGAGCAAAGTCGTCTTTTTCAGCTCTGGAGTTTCTGGTCCTGACAGGAGTTGGGAAGTGACAAGATTCATATAAACAAGGAAGAATTACATGAATCTTCTCAGGACTCATGAAAGGTACTGAATCAGTGCTTAATCTGAACCTGTCCAGGTAACCCTACCAGTCAGGTTATCTTATCTGGTAGACTAGTGGTTGTTATTTATTGTTTGTGTTGTGCTAAGCTTGTGTTTTGCCAGTTACTGAGCAAGCTCACCCTAAGATGCTGATCCACACCTGCAAGGGTTTGACAAATGGGTGGATGCCGGCCCTGTGAGTTAGTGGCCCTTTCAGCTGAAAAAACTAAATGTTAGGAGGATAAAAAGATCAAATTTCTAGCCCACAAAGAGCTTCCATTTTTTTAAGTGTGATACCCTAGAACTGAAGGATGAGTTTTAAACAAAGATCAGAAGAATCTGTAGGTTTTTAAGGTATCCAACTTCAGACCAGGATCCAGGCTTCGTGACCAGGAAAGGAGGGACAAGTCCCTTTCTGCAGCATAAATACGGGAGTATTTAAATAGATAGATTGGTATTAACACCAGTCTTCAAGATGCTGCTTACATAAAAGTACTTTTAAAAAACGCTAGCAAGTGTCTCTACTGCAAATCCACCATTAAAACGAGATATGGGCCTCATTAAATAATCTTTTCAGCCTCCCACTTTGTAGCAGCCCGTTTCCAGATCTGAACTTTGAAGCTGACCCCTGTCTTTGTGATGGGCCAAACCAAAAGCCAGATCTGAACACCACTGAACTCTGGGAAAGTTCAAATCTATCGTTTGTGGTTCAGGTTGAGCTCTAATTAAAACAGACCAGTTAGAAAGGCAAATGTCTTAAAACCAAAACAAAACAAATGTTTCACGTGAAAAGTCTTGGATTAGGCTATATGGTACCAAGTAGTGTTTTTGTCTATCACATGATGTCACGTTCCTCTGGCTAACACAAACTGACAGCATGCACATGCTGCTATATGAGATATTCCAGGCAGACACTTTGAATTTAACTTTGAGCAGGACACAGTATTCACGGAAATACTTCATGCTGTGCAAAAACCCATCAGCAATCTTACTGCCACTCAGATTTGAGGGTAGTCTGCCGCCTTTCAAACTTTCCATGCCCATCCCTAGTAGCACAGTAGTCCAGGGTCCTTTAAAAATCAGTGTCTTGCTTTCTTTGAGCAAAGCCTATGCCTCATTATGTCAGCAGTATGTGGAATATTGCCACTAATCCCTGAAAACAAACAAGAAAGTGGCACCGCAGAAACTTCGGTTGTGTAAGAGGGCAGGGAAATCCCAGCTAACTCTCCTGCTAAGAGCTTCTGTTTGTACTGTAGTTAATACTACAGTGTCTGTAATAAGGCAACATGGTTGATCAATGGACAAGGGAAAAGCAAACAAAAGGGAAGGGAACTTGGTTTCAGCATTACTGAACTGCCGAAGTAAAAGAAAATGGGAGACAGCAAGGAGAAAAAGAAAGGGACGGAGGGAAAAAGTGTTCAAGCCCCATTGCTGGTGTCAGGATGTCACTGTGCACCAGTAGCTAGAAAAAGAGGGCCTTGGACAGGAAGATTTACTCAAAGAATCACAGCACACATACAGTGAGCGTACAGTAAGTAACCACCAGTTACTCTCCCTGTGGGCTTTATTCTCTCTCTTTTATGTTACATGTAAGTATTGCACATGTAAGTATTTTCTCTTTGCGAAATTTGAGTTTAGGCTCTTTGTAGACAACTACCTAAAGTTTCCAAACTTCCTTCTTATGCAAACTCAGCTAATAATCTTACCAGGCTTATTCTATTGAGATTTTTCAGTATGGTCTTTTTTCAGGCCTGGACTCGCTTTCTGGAAGACCAAATCCCTCCACGACATTTCTGGCCTTTGCTTCCTGTTTGGATAAGAAGACTTTAACAGCAACCATTTTTGTCTGAGGATCCCAGAGTACTTCACAAATGTTTAAGTGGAGGTTAGTCCACATTAATTAAGCCTTTCAATTCCCCACTGAAATTAGTCATCTTTAGTCTCCAGGCAGTGAGGTATGAAGCGACTTGCCCAAGGTCACAAGAAAAGTATATGGCACAGCTGGGAACAGAGTCCAAGTCCATTATCTCCTGCTCCATGCTTTAACCATAAAATGATAGTTCTCACATTGAACTAGGAGCCACAGGGTATGTGAAAAATGATAGGAAGGGAACTGTATTGAGCTTCTTGAGGTGACGCCTTCCTCTCAGCTTGGACAAAGAGAATGAAAAATTGTTTTATCCGTTCAGAACGAGTACTTCTCAGGTTAAAGAATATGCAAACATTTTCATTCTTTGCTCAGAGGAAATTTTCAGTTCAGATGTTTCTTTACTGGTCAAGTTGAAATTAAAAGAACAACCTTTCTAATTAATCATTCTCTAGCAATATATTAAATTCTATTGACGGCATCCTTTAAAACACACCAAAACAATAGAACGCAGTAAAAGACACATCTATGCAAAGGAATGAGAGACTCAACATATTTTCTTCTGCATCAATTTTGTAATGTTCATGAAAGAGGCTTGCCAGGAACCTACATATTACTTTAGAATTTTCTTTAAAGCAAGAAGTAGAGTAGAATGGGAAAAGAGATCCACTCGTGTCCTACACATGATAATGTATTGATTTACAGCAAATCTACTTGAAAGAATCACATGGTCTTGTGACATTTTGAGAAGTACGGCAGAAAATGTATGCTTATCAACTTGTGCTAATCTTTCTCTGAGTATGGAGTACCACAAGCGCTTAGGAATGAGAAGCAGTTAGAGAATAAAAACCACTTCACTGTTTAGGAAAGTTCACCACCTTTGCTATGCAGTTAATAAAATATCCCATGTGTTTTCGCCTGGGATACTGGCATTGGCAGTTTTCCAAAATACTGACTTATACATCAAGACTATCCTTCAGAAACACCCTGACCTCAACCTTCTTCCAGCTACTTACCATTAATAGCCAGAACGAGCCCGACTTAATGAAACAGCAATGCACAGATGCTCCGTGGTGACCACTTCTGATTTTGGAGCCTGCTCTTTGCCATTCACCATTACCGATTTTTCCTGCTCCCGGCCCATCTCTTTTTCTTTCCTTCTCCCTTTACATGTATTCATAGATCTGCTACGCTCTTTCCCACTTCCTCATGTCCCTAGCCAGGCAGTTGAAAGGCTTCCATCACAGAGATTGAAAACATACTCCATATTAAATGTAACAGAATAGTATGACCAGCAGGTCCATGTTTCAAACACATTCAATTTATATCACAGCTGAGAATAAACAGCAGGGGAAGCACTTGATGGGTTGCTGGAGGCTGTGGCTACCCTTTCTTGTGGAACATGTCTCTGCCACTTGCTAAATAGGTGCACCATCTGGTGGTAATTTTGGACTCCCACTTGTTCTTAAATTTCCAAATAACAGTGGTGSAGTTATGCCTGTGGTTGCAGCATTTTTTTTTGCCAGTATCTGTCTGAAAGTCATCAGCTAAGACAACTTTTGCAGGTACTACTGGTGAATGAATACCAAGAATAGCTAGGACTTTAAATGAAGGTCATGTTTCCGTGTCTGCTATGTGGGGCAAGCAGGTATATTAGAGGACCTCATGCTGCCCTGAGAAACGTACATGGAGAGGAAAAATTTCACAGACAAACCAAAATTAGATATTAACTGGCTTGATACCTAATTAGGGAGTTTAAGCTCCCAGGATAGCCAACTGGGACCTCCAGACAGTCATGCAGTCAAATTAAGATCCAAATCGCCCTCTGGAAGTGCTTCTCTCTCTTCTTTGACCATACAAGGAATACAGGCTGACAAGGTTCCTATCTTAGACATCTCATCCAAATGCCTGGAGCTATGTGGTATGAAACTGGGCCAAAGAAAAGAAGTGAGGAAGGGGCTCCCCATTTTTCTGCCTCTGTTGTCTGAAGTCCTTTGGTTCAGCAACAGAAACAGAAACCACTGCTACCTCTTGTGCCATTCCCTTCAGAAACTGCAAGGTTGCATTGACCATGTCAGATGGGACATTGTGTGGAGACATCTTCTGAAGAGGATGGGTGGAGGCTGAATCAGACAGAAAACAATTTTCCGCATTGTCATGAAGAAATGAGTGAACAGGTATAAATAAATCATGATCCATGAGTAAACTTTGTTCATTTTAGCAACTTGAATAGAGCTTTTCAGTCTACAGCAATTCAGTCCATGCCTGTTGAGCTTCTTTCTAGAGATAGAAGTGTCTTGTCCCAGTGCACCAGTGAGCTTTCTGAGGAGCAGTCTACTTAAAGACTCCTCAGCCATCCAAGTCCACTTTTTACACCGACACTGGTTAAATCTTAGGAATGATCTTTCTTTCACAGTCCCAGAAATTGGAGGTTGAACCTCTGCAGTGGAGAGAGCATCACAGATTGCAACAGATCACACTCGTGGCTAAAAGTTGTCTCCTAGATCCACTTTAATCCTAAGGCCAAATCTGATCAAAACTGGGTAGGTGTGACACTTTTTACTAGCTGAAGGATCCATTGTCAGCTTGATCTTGCATGCTGGCTTTCACTATGACTTCTGTTTTCTGCAAGCCACTTGGGCATGCATTTAAAGTGAAACACTTTCAAACACTCTTTTACTTTAATAGGACTTAAAATGGAGGCTTTAAAGTTAAGCACATATTGGGTAAGCAGAGCACAACTAAAGTTTTTGGCCAGTTTGAATCCTGAGAGAATAGCTACCTTAGCACTACCATGCTAGATTCATTTTTTCAAGCCTTCAAATAATAGATTATTTAGTCCTCTTGCTTGCTTGCTTGCTTCCTTTCACTTTAATTTGACTCTTGTATCAGTAACTATAATATTATTCTTCACAGTTATGGACATACAATATGTCAGTAAGAAATAAACTTCAGTCACGGGTAATTTAATCCAATGCTAAAAAGTCATGCACGATACTCAGGAAGGAAATTTTGTCAATTAGAAAATAAGATATTTGTCAGATGTAATATTTTGGAATATGCCAGCCACTTCATTAGAAAAAGAAATTGCTCGTGACTAGAGGCAAGTCAGCAAACTGCATGGAACCGTGATCTAAGCCCGAATACTAAAACATTTGTTTGCAAACCAAAATGTACAGATCAACAAATACTGTGTTTTTCGTAATGTTTGTAAATGCCTCTCTGTGCATTTCAAGCTTTTCAATTTAGAAACAGATGGTTTACCAAACAGAACGTATCCCAAAGAACAGAGGAGGAAAGGGAGGGATGCTGCTACACATGTAACTCTGAAGTCTAATGTTATGTTTAGCCTGTCCTGCTTGATGTAGAGGTTGAACTAGATGACCAAACCTATCATCTGTAATTCTAGGGAAGAGATTTTGACAACATAGTTAACCGCAGGAGTAAAGCTCAAGGAATCTCCAAAGTCATTAGAACCCCAAGTTATTACAGGCTCGCATACCGGCAGGTTAGCTGCCATCCTGCGCTACCTGTCATCTTACGTAAAGAACTTTCCTTGCAGTGGCAAGATTTGGCAGCACCTGCCTGTTTGCGAAGTTGCTCTGTACTTAAAAAAATCAAATGTTGTATAGCTGATTTCCATTTAAATAATTAGGTTTTAGCTGAGTCCCTCTTATGAAATTCAGCTCCACTTTGAACTTCTGCTCGTACCCAAAAGCCAGGAGCCTTTTAGTGGCTGTAAAACCCTGGCTCTAGTGAAAGCAGTGGCAAAATTTCTACTGACTGCAATAGGACCAGAATTTGGCCCCTGTTATTTTGGATTAAGCCCACCACCACTTTATTTAACTTTAAATGTTATTTGCCTTCCTGTTTTAAGCATGCATTACGTCGTAAGTCATTGACCAATAGGACTGGGACACYGGAAGTAACTAATTGAGTTAGCATGCTATGGATCATTTGTAGCCAGCAATTTTATTACAAAGTGACATGAAAAAAAATAACATTAAAGGAACATTAATGTTCCAAGTGAGGCACTTGGAAGTAAGGAAATGCTGAACTTAATGTTGCTACGCAAAGTTAGCCCTGTTGTGTCCAAACTTTGGTACGGTATTCAATTAAATAATAGCCTAGAATTTGCATACTATCTTTTCCACAGGACCTCTGACTCACTCATCCCAAGGCAGACCAGTAAAGTAACATGGAAAATTTTATCCTGAGTAGCTAAAGACAAAGTTAAAAGCAACAGAAAATGAGGATTTTTGTTCTGGCCGATGCTGAGCAGGAGATGATCAGAGTTACAGGTCATTACAGACTCTGCCTGTAAGGCCACATTATACGTAACAGTACCCTTTTCCACTACAGCTAATTACATATTTATTAGGATGATCGCAGAATGCCAAAAACCATAAGTACCCGACCCTCTCCAAAAAAATGTTTCTTTTCCACATTGACACTTAAATGGAGCTACTCCATTTAATAAAAAACAGGTCCATTTAGTTTTGAACCATTGAAACAAAGTATTAAACTGCATCCCCACGTCAGTCCGTTGTTTTTTTGAGAGCATAATGGCCTTTTTTTAACCTGAGGTTTAAGGTCACAGGAAGGCAGTGTGTCATGCTATGTGATGTCTCTTATCAAGCTGTGCAGTGTGTTATGGGACCATATAGCTCAGAATACATATGGAAGCATGTGAGAGCAGAGTTCATGAGATACGGAGGCTTGAGCCTCCCCAGTTACAGTTCCCTGCATCAGTTTACATCAATGCACTGAATTAATCTAAAATTAAGTGCACTAACAAACCAAAATGGAGTTGTTCAGAGTCAGGAATACCAGTGTATTTTAGTTTGAAAATGTCTACAGAAAAACATCCGTTCCAAGAAAAATCTTCATTTTTATATGTAAAAATGGAATGAAACAGAAGTTTAAAAAGTTAGCACTTCCCTCAGGATGGAAATTCCAGATTTCATTCAGGTCAACATCTATCATTTCTCATCCAGCTGCAAGCCACGCAGAGTTCATGAAGTAATTGTATTAACATATTAGTGCTATGTTTAGAATAAGGATGTCTGCCTTTTAAAGCAAGCCTGCTGCCAAAGAGGTAAATATTTAAATGGCAACAATAACATTTTAATTTAAGAGAACTTATACTTTTCTTCAAACTCATGACCCGTGAGGGAAAAGAAAACACAACTGAGCTCCACTTGAACTAGACAGTAGTACCTTACAAAAAGACTAGGGAGTAGAGAATATAAATTGGGAAATACAAAAATTTGTCTATTTGTGGTTGGAAATTATTATATGCTACAGATTATATACGCTAGACATTTCTTTTACAGGGAGACAAAGAAAAAAGATGRTAAAATGAATGTAGCAAAGCAACATTTTTTCTAGTAAAGTCAAACAAAATTTATTACTGTCAACTTATAATTTACAAATGGTACTGTCCATTCACATTTATCTTTTCATCTATGATTTGCAGTGTGTTTTGAAAACATTAATTAAGCCTCACCAGATCATTATGAGGCTTGGCATCTAAAGACATTTTTAAAGCACAGAGAAATTATCACACACATTTTTGAATTGATTCACTAAGCTGGGAATCCTCCATCCTTCAAAATAGGATGTTTCTTTAATACGACAGTACTTCCTTAGAATAGAAGGATATTTTTATTTTTCTAAAAACCTCCAAGTGACAGAAACCTACTAAAATGAATAAGAGTCTGAACCTACCGCTCTCACAATAGGCTGTCTCCTCAGTTGAAATAATATAAATTCTTAGCACAGTAGTTGTTTCATAACTTTTTTACCAATCCTTCCCAACCTCAGCTGCTGCCAGCTGGGAGGTTTATTTTCTTATTCTGGTTTGGGTTACTGTCTTGTTTTGCTACTTGTGATAGTAAAAAGCCCACCCTTCTACAGCCAGAAAGTATGAACTGTTTGAATCAATTCTTTAATTTCCTCCAAAGATGATAATGCAAACTAAGATAGCCCTCTCACTTACTTTACCTTGTAACAACTAGATTATCACAGGTTTTTTTCCACTGTTTAGCTTTCCATCAAAATGAATTGCACTGGAAAAACTGTCCTTGCAAGGCAGCTTGCGTACCTTATAGTACTTACTTTACTGCCTGTAGGGTAACTAATAGCAGTGCGCAGGTCTTGATGTGGAACAGCCCAGCTTTGTTCCAGCAAGGCCCTTCTACCTTTGTAAAGCAACTTGTGGGATAGTCACTGGCATAACTGAAATCTTTCTTCAATAATATATAGCTAATAAGCTAGAACAAATATACTGGATATCCTTAAGGTTAAGGATATTTTTGTTTCTCCTTCCAGCAACAACATGTCAGTTGTGAAAAGAAATGCGCTGTTTGAGACAGTTTAAGAGAAGGCTTTGCAATGAGTGTTTGCAGTTGATAAATCTTTCCTGCAAAATGAGCACACTGAGGATGTCCTCAGATTTGGGTTTTTTTTCTCTTTACCAGCTGCCTCTGCCTGCCTGCATGTCAGTTATCCAGCTGGTATGGGTGGTAGTTCGCTATGCATGTCTTGTTGTGTTTTGTTTTTTTTTTTAATTCAGCCTAATAATGAGAAAATTCTCTCTCTAAAAAAACAAGAATTATACATCTTGTTATACACTGCTGTGCTTCTATTAAAAGCTATCTTTGCATAAGTCACAGCTCATTAAATTTGCCGTGGTATTTATAACATTTACTAGTTTTGCTAAACCACACTTGCAAATGCAATGGCTCTGCATGACGTTTTGTGAAATGGACATCGGCAGTCACTCCAAGGTAGCCACATGTAATAAAGACCCGGTTTGTATTGGTCCTACGTGTTCTTCTGGAAATCACATACAGTCCTAGTACAGATTTCAGCTGATTGAATGCATCCTGTGTACCTCTCTCCTGGCATCCCAGGCAGCCTGCTGCACTAGGAGTCGAAAGCTGATGCCATCCCCTGAGAAGCCACCTCTCACACTGGAATGATTTTTACCGTATCCTAGCACCAACACAGGCATCCAGTTTAAATTACTGAAAACAAGTTTCTTTCTGCTCAGTTGCTTGAACGCTCAAAGGACACTGTTGTCTGGGACCATGCTATATGACAACAACAAAAAACCAGAGATTTTTCCACATTAGTCCAAAAGCCACCATGCAATTGAGGTTCACAATAACTGACAAATGCCTAAACCAATCATAGCACCTACTGCTATGACAAAGATAATTACTGCCTTTCCGTCAGTGAAGTGTGTACCCTGCTCTGTATCATATTTAAAATAATCTAATTCCAACTCATTTTCCCCCTCCAAATTGTTTCCAGCTGTACGATTCCTTTCTTTCCCCCGTATTGTTTTTATTGGATATAACRCAAGTCCGTAAAGATAGATTTTCCCATAATAAATACACAGATGTTAGAATAATAAACATACAGTCAACCTGATATATGAATATTACTAAGCATTAATAAATATATAACTAGCAACATAAATCGATTAAAAAATTGGAAAATGAGAACATAAAGTAAGAGAAAAAGAAATGGCAGGAGGAAAGAAAGGCAAAAAGTGAGATAGAAATGTACTTACTTTAGGCAAACTATCTGGATTCATTTATGGTTCCCTTTATTGATTTGCTGATAGCATTAAAGCACAAGTATGGTTGTAAAGCATTCCTAAAAATGCCGCCTGTCTTCATGTATTGGAAGTTTTCTGCTCATACTGAAAGTCAAAATTTCCAAGTTGGCCAACTCATACCATACTAGACACTACTGTGCTAGATTAATGTATCTGCTTGGACGCAAATTTCCATTTTTGGAGAATAATGAGCCTCTCTACTCCTCCCATTTTTGGTAGGAAGTTTTTATGAACATTTGGCATCTCGGTTAAACCACCATCGTAGCCCAGAATAAAAATGACTGGATTCATATGTGAGTCTGAATCCAAATTTAATTAAGCCTATATATGGCCTGAACCAAGAATAATTTACTGACTGACACCCCCTCAGCATGTATGATAAGATGCCAACCATTTCTCCATGACGCCGTCACTTACATATCTTTCATGCCCAATTCCCATGTTCTTTCAGGCCTGCAGCTAAAACACTGGGATCCAATGTGGACTTAGTTACCTGTTTCCAGTACAAATATCGAAAGAATCACTTTTTTTATGAGTATCTTTCCCTCAGAAGATGTTCCTCTCCCTTTCTTAGTCTTCCGTTTGAAATTATGCTGTCTTCTTAGTGGTTTATGTGTGCATCTGTACGAGTGCATGCTTGTATATAACCATGACATTCAACTTGATTTTCTGATTGTGTTCCTCAAAATAACTTGTAAATTCTTCTTCACCTGTCAGTTAATAAAATCCATGCATAGATTTTGTTAGTCTTTAAAACTGTAGTTTTCTCTCCCATCCCTCTCCCTTTCTGCCTGGAGAGTGGATCAAAAGTTGAGCAAATACGTGGTGACAGGAAGCTTCTTAAGATGCGGTTCTTCTCCTAAACCTCCCACAGCAAGCAGAGCTTTAACCTCACTTCAGATGCATCCTTTCAAYGTGTCAGAAAACTACAAATCAATACAAAAGGTGAGTGACTTTTTTTTAAAACTTCAGAACTCCCTTTGTTTTGGGGAGTTTGCCTATTTGTTGATTCTTCCCTGTCAGGTGTCCAGTTCAATGATTTGCCAAATCATTGTATCAATCACACAGCCAAATGAATACTGCTAAATCACGATCATTTTCCGCATCATGAGTCTGGCAAAGGAGACATCTACAGATTACTTGTGATATCTTGACAGCTATATTTTTCAAAACACCTCATTTTTGCCCTGGATTTAGCACTGGTAAGAGCACTCTGTTTATAAGCACTTCAATTTGGAGAATTCCAGTGGAAATGGTCAATGCACAAATAATTAGCCAGAATAATCCACTGTCAAAGAACAACAGTAGGTTTCGCTTCCGTTATTGATTCTGACTCCATACTTCAGAGGCTGCACTGCTTGCTTCTTGCGTGGAGTTATTTGCTTCCGACTGTTATTAATGATCTGTAACTTTTAGAGGTACCTACATGATAGATTGCTCCAACCATCATTTTGGGGAATAGAGACCAGTCCCTAATGCTGGAGCTCTTTTCCATCAGTAAGCTGATAGGACCAGAGGCTTTACTTTTCCAGATCAGGGTCCTTGCCTTCACAAAGTTAGAAGGGCAATTATCTTTCAACAGTGGTTATCAATAATAACAATTGATATATCATTAACCAATTAATTTTTGAATCCATTTGTTAAAGAGGTAATCTTTAAAGAGGTAATTTGTTAAAGAGGCTTACAGCAAGAGGAATGAGTGGAGAGTGCAAAAGATGACTTTATGTGAGAAGCTGGCATGAAAACTAGAGATGAGTGCAGGAAGGTGACAAATACATGTACAGGGACAGGATGAGTAAAGTGAGTGTAGTAGTGACTTTTCTCTGGGGA
Source organism: Phoebastria nigripes (assembly GCA_035582835.1). Lineage (NCBI taxonomy): Eukaryota > Metazoa > Chordata > Aves > Procellariiformes > Diomedeidae > Phoebastria > Phoebastria nigripes. The sequence continues at coordinate 1,231,416 of JAYKAV010001033.1, read as the reverse complement.
TTGCATGACTATGGAAAAGCTCCCAGCTATAAATATACCAAAAAAAGCTATACACAATGCTTGGCTAATTCATCCCATGCCACATCCTTTGTTCATGCTACTAATTTGGATCCCTCTGTCACTTTTTATCTCTGGCTGCTATAAATCTTTCACACCAACACAAATGCCCCATGCCTAACATAATTTCTACAGCTGTGATTCTGTCCTCTGAACTATTTCAATTGTTTTTAATACAGACTCCAATGTATTATGTAGGTGGTACAGCCCTCATTCAYTGAAGTACTTCTTTGAAGAAATAGCTCAGCACCAGTCCAGCTTAGCTGGTAACTGCTAACTTAGTGGGGATTTCCCTGGCACAGTAGGATCCCCAGAAGTCATGAGGGTGGACGTTTGCTCCTGTGTCATGCCTTCTGGCTGCTGCTTGGTTGTGGTGGGAAGACATGCATAGTTGGAGCACAACGGCACCCAAGAGGTGGTGTTGGCAACAGATACATAGCTGTTGGAGAAACCTCATGTTGGGTGAGTCTGGGGGTTTGCTTTGAATTTGGGAGCGAGGAGTGTTGCATCAGGATATGAATTAGAATAACCCTAAATCTGCACTTGTCAGTGCTCCTGGTAGAGCCTTGGCCCAGTGGCTAAAGAGTAGGTTCTCTCTTTCCCATACAGATAGAGAGCAATTAATATCATGCTATCATAGCTTACTCGCCCTCTCCTCCCTATGACCTGAATAATTTGCCTTGATTGTTCATCTCCCTAAGTGATTCTGGGAAAAATCTAGCTGAGCTTTCCTTTGGGGTGAAGTACTTAAGTACTTAAGACTTTTTTAGTTTAATCCTTTCTTCAGTCTGTTCATGCAGAACCAAATGTCTGGTTTAGTGTTTCTGTATGTGTCAGACACGGATGTGTTTTGTTACACATGTGAATATTTATGCTTACAAGTATTTTGTACCTTTAAAGTTTTTTTTTTTTAGCTTTGTCCTTTTTTTACCTTTTTCCCCTCACTAGTGTAATAACACCACTTCCTAAACCCTGTCCTTTTCCTAGATACTGACCACATCGTCTCTGGGTGCTACTCCACTAATAAAACAAATAAAGACATGTGGATTATGGGATCCTTTATAGACCTGCATGGAACTCATCTGGCTCAGCTGGCAGGGGTCATGTAAACCTTCTCCATCCGTTACAGTTTGTGTGGTTTCACACCCAACAAATGTCAAAGCAGAACTCAGCTGCAACTGCCAAGTTTCGTCTGTGTTTGGGTTAAGCCATAAAAGAACCCACCAAATTCCACATCAGTCATTTCAGAGTTGCAAGAAACCACCCAGGTTCGGTGAAGAGGTGAAAACTCTGGTGAACATTTTGGCAAATATGGCCTGAATGGTGGCTCAAGAAACCCATGGTTTTTTCAAACTTTGTATTGTCTGACCAACCTGATAGCTGGTCCATCCTGATGCCACACATTTTTTGTTCCCTGTAGCTCTTATTTTGTATAGAAACATTCAGAATGAAAGCACAGGCACGACTTGTAGTCCTCTTCAGGCATTTGGACTGCACTCACTTGCAAGGTTTCTGAGGATGAAAGGAGTCTCTCAGTGGTGAAGAGGATTAATACTCATGAGTACGAGGATGGAGCTGATGAGGTGTCACAAGATTCCTAGCTTGAAGAGGAACGCAGAAGTGGTGAAAACCTTTTCACCAGGAAGCTTAGTGATGACACGGGCTCTGGTACAACCCTCCAGAGTGTGCCTCTTCAAAGGACATAAGTGATCTCACAGAAGTTAAGAGGACTTACTTGTCTAAGTGTCAGAGCATGCCTGCAAGCTTTGGCAGACCAAGACAACATAGCATGAAGAAGTACAACGGTAGCATGCTTGGCAGCTGTATATTTTCTGGCAGCAACATCATTTTGGACATCAACTTAAGACAAACAAGCRTAAGACCAACCAAGGAGGACCAGACCTGTGCTTCTAATAGTCAAGTGACTAGATGTTTTTCTGGTTCATTTAAAGTTGAAGGTAAAAGACAAATGTTAAGGTACTTCCTGTATATGGTGTCTTGAGGATATTTAATGCCCTCCACTTACAGTCTTTTTAAGAAACAAAAGTTAGGCAAGAAGTGTTATCTAAACAGAACTAGAAATATCTTAGGACAAATGTGGGAAGAGACATTGATGAGCAAATTCCTCACCACCAGCTTTTCAGCATCAAAAYCAAATTCTACCAAACTTTTTTCTGAAGTTCAAAAAGTTCAGACTTTTCTTTTGCCATTAATTTGGTTTACTGGGTCTTTTTACTATTAGTTTTAGCTCTCTCCACTTCTGTGATTTGGTGTGGAGTAATGCTCACAGAATATGACAGATTCTCTGCGGGTGTAAGACAGTTCCCCTGAYGCCAGTGGATTTATTTAATTACAACACTTCACAGCTGGGCCACTGTGCCCTTAAAAAGCCCAGACCTCAGCCAGACGCTCAAACTTGCACATTCTTTGAAAAAATACTCAGTTCCATCATTGACTTAAGCATACCTCAGCTTTTGGCATCCATTTCACAAAGGTGTTGGGAAAAAACCCAAAGCCTTGATCTCCAGTAACAACCAAAACACCATGTAAGTTGTTTCCTCTTTGCACAGATGGGATGAAATGTTATACCTTTTTTTCACACAGTTTTGATGAGCTCTTATGTCTGACCACATTCAGTTGTGTTGGAGGCATAAGACTCACCCAAACCATTGAATTCAAGAAAGAGGTGTCACCCAAAGAAGAATCAGACACGAGAAGAACAGGCTACAACCCCACCTAGAAGCTGAATGGCCCTTGTGAGAGCCCCACACCACAAAATATTATCCCAAAACTGAGCAGCAGACAGCATGGAGGATCGTAAGTGGGCAGCCCTTGGAGGAGAGAGGGAAGGTCAGGAATAGGCTAAGGATACTCAGCTGGATGATGAGGAAAATAATGATCTCAGTGCTGGAAAAAATTTGCATAATCTCCCCTATGAAATAATATCAGACATAGGGTAAATGGAAAGTGATCAATTTAACTTCTGCCAGCTAACAATTTGTCAGGCCAAGGTCCTGTATTATTTTCTTTGAATAGGTTTCCTGCCTCAAATCACTTGCAGTATTTTCTTTACAATATGGTAGCAACACTAAAATGGATATGTATCACTGCTGTATATTGGAAGGCCAGTGTCGTATGCACTGAACTTCCATCAGTTAATTGGGACTCTCCCATTACTTAAGTTTTTGGGAAGTCTGCAGAGGTTTTTCTGGAGCTGATTTTAGTTCCCTTTTGATTGGTCATAATAAGCACCATGGTTATCATGGCAATTTCYAACAGGATGACAATTGGAAATATTTTTTCACAGGGTGTGATGACTGTGTCCTTGGATGCTTACACAGGCATCTCRGTCAATGCTGGGTATGAAGTTGCACAGATATGAATGACTTCATCTAGAGATCACTAGAGATCCCCTGTCTCTTGCCAGTTACTTTTCATTGAGTGCAAACATACAGACCACAGTTCCGGGAGCATCACTGTTCAACTCCAGTAGGCAAATACCAGAGGGATATAAACCTTTGCAGGACCACAGTGAGAAAGCTAAAACAGCCCCAAACGTATCACTTCAGCACCATATTAGAGACACCCTTACCTACTCGAAGCTCTTGTCCAAAGACTGTTTTCTCTCCCAGCGCGGAGCAGTTCCACCTCCCGTACCGAAACTGGTACTGGCACTCATTGATTCCCATTTGTGCCCCTTCCCCGATCACAATGATGGCATCAGGGCGGCTCTGGCAGATCGCTCGCTGCCGAGGGGCCAGGCCTGGGATTTTGTTGCAGATGATATTAGCTCCTAAAGCCACCACGGATGACAAAGCTCTGAAAAAAAAAAGCAGAAAGACACATTATAACCAAGTTGAGGCCATTAATTGCTTTTGCTGTGTGCTGCCGTGTGGCAGGCAAGGCACTGAGCAAAAGGGGAAGGGCTGGAAGTTGGCTTCCTATAATTATGCAGACTTATCCCAACCTCTCTGGTCTGGTAAATGAGGTTGGAAATCTTGCAGTAATTCCTAATCTGATTTGGGCCAGAAACAACAAACAAATGGAATTTTGGCACTTTAGCTTCCAGTCCTACATGCAGCCATCAGTTAATGAGATGTAGAAAGCAAGACATATTTAAAAGCAAAAAAATAGTGCTAATTGATTGTCTGTGAATCTTTGGAGCTCATGTCTGCTTTGAATGGCCTATGTAGATTCAGGCTCAGCGTTTTGGTTACTGCAGCCAGTTCATCCATCCCTCATTTGAAACCGTTGAGCACAATTTAGAGAATGACTTCACGCTACCAACCCTCTTGCCCATTATTACACTCAGGCTATTGAGTGATTAATGAAAGTTCACCAGCATAATCGTACTTTTAGACCTGGCAAACATCATGGAGCACATACGAGTGATCCTTAATATGTGCCATCCAGACTAGAAACATTTGTAGTTCTCATTCTTCAAGTATATTTTCAGAATTCATTATAAAGTTTGCATATAACTTGCACCTGCCATATGTTTTCACTTTAGTGCATTTATTTTTCATTTTTCAGCTCACTTTTCAACATCTTTACAGGCTCATTTTCCAACATCTTTACAGGCTACATTTTAAGTGGTAATATTTTGAAAAATAAGACAACATAGGTACACGTTCAGTGATGCCTCAGGTCACATCTACCGAGTACCAGCCAGGCCCATGCCAGGATGCTTCAGCTGGCTCTGGATAAGTCAGAAGGAGCAAGGAAAGCAGTATAGCTGCGTTAGTGAAACAAGCCTTGCTCAGCATGGTGTGATGGACCCTGAGACAACTACTCAACCAAAGCCTGGAAAAAACCCTGCCACGCTGCCCAGCTGGCTGTCCTGCTCCTTGGGGGAGCATCGCTTCTTCTCGGCACCTGCAAGGAAGTATCTCCACAAACCCTCTCCCCTCTTTAGCTTGTCCCAACCTGGTATTGGATCATACGGGTAATTTCATTTTCCCATCAAATGCTGTTGTTGACTGCCTCTGTAATGTAAAGATGCTTGCCCAGATCATGCTGCAGCACCTTGGGTTTAAGTGGAGTTTCACAGTAACAGAAGTCACCGTATATAAATGGGCTAGTAACAGGATACAGACAAACTTCTCCATTACCTTCCTCTCCATCTTGAACACTGAGTTAAGCCTTTCTTCTTAGTGTTAAAAATTTCCCACTGGAAATGCTCCTTTTGGAAAATGCTGACTAAACAAAATTGAAGAATTTTATAGGAATTTATCAACTTCATCGCAAAGGTAACTGCAAAATTACATAAATGTTGCATTTCAACAAAATCAGAGTGTTTCATTTTGCCATTTCAATAAACTACAGTAAAGCCAGAGCAAAAAGGGTGAAATGGAGAACTCTTCCCTGGCCAAAATGAAATCCCGCTTTTACTGTGGAATGGAAATTCCATAATGATTCACTCTGCCTTTAATAGGTATTTGTGCATCTTTTCCAAAGTTAACAATCCATGAGAGATTCGCCAATTGTGTTTTTTTATTTATGGGTTGGAGGGGTTTTATAGATATAGAGACAAGGTACTGCAAACACAGAGCATGCATGCCATGTGGTACTACCTATTAAAAAACAAAATAAAGAACAAAATATAGTTGCAGCTCCGACCACTCACAGTGTTTGGAGCAGGAGCGCTCAGACCTGTAGCTTTAATTCATATTCCTCTGGGTACTGAGCAGCAGAGCTGAAGCATCAATTGGGACCAGCGAGTCCCCAAGATTCATGCAGGTTTTGAGCTAAGGTTTTGTTTCTGGCCCACCTCTACTTAAACAACTGAATAAAATATTTAAATTATGATGTCTTTAAATCAGGACTTTCCAAGAGATATGATAATCTTCAAAAAAACATTATGAGTTTGATGTAGAGATAATAAGATTCTCTGACCTTTACAATGGCACTTTATGTATTAACTTATGGCTTCAAGAGTTAATGAAAATCACAGGGGAAATTATCAATATTTAATTTTTTAAAAATCAGGCACTTCTCAATACTGAAAAGTAAAAGTGTTGTTTTCTTTCACAGCTCATGGAGCTTTTATCTCTCTGACCTCAGCAACTTTCCACATCAAGTAGGATGTACATTCTGAAAATGTTGCCGTAAAATGCAAACAAAAGTATTTTTCCCTTATAGCTGAGGTGGTGTATTCAGAAATGTATACTCTTTGATGACTCTAAAATGCCAGGACCCTTTCCCAAATCGTGTTAGGATCCAGGTCTGGCTCTTCCATGGTTTTGAAGTTATGACAAGGGAAAGATATCTTGTACAGAGTAAGTAACCTGAAGATGCTGGGGGGACAGGGGACTCACTCTGCCATTACAGCTAAGTCTGTGGTTCTTCTGCCCAAAGGAGGCTGAAGGGAACCCAGGTCGGTCACTTGGTCTCTGCCGGGATGCACAGGCAGCGGGTCAGCTGAGGAAAGGGTGAATTTCTACAGCTGTTCTTCAGAGCAGAGCAACAGCCAGGGCTCCCTGGCAGCAACACCTCCCCGGCTTGCCATATGCAGCAGTTCTCCGGGTGCCTCTCAGGCTGTGCCCCATCCTTACCCCATCCCCTCCACCTGGCTTTGCCTGGTTCTCTGGGACAGAGCAGGTGCCCAAGCGCCCTGCAAGACCCCCCGGTCCAGTAACCTATTTCCCTTGCAGCACGAGCTGCTTCAGACACCGACCYGTCTAGGAAAACCTAATCCTGAAGGAATCTGGGGCTGGGTCCTAAGAAACAGACATGCACAAGCATTCAAAGTTTAAGTTGATGCTTGACACACGTGCACAAGACATGCAGTTCTGGTCCCCTGGCTGCCAAAYGGTCATTGACTTACTGAGGCCACGGGACCAACTTACTGATAAAAATTATATTTAAAAATTATTTGTATATGATATAAATATTTTTTAAAACTAAAAAATAAAAATACTGATGAAAGCTATGAGRTAACTTTCTGACATAATTTTTTTAAAAGTGCTGAGCCCCCACAGTTTCCACTAGCTATTATCTCAAGTTGAGCAGCAAAAACTTATGACTTCTAAAACAAAGGAAAGCAAGAAAGAGTTGGCTACAGTATCTACCCCACGTATAGTTCTCAGTTTAGTTACTTCCTTCATACACATTGCTACTGTCTCATAAGGTTAAAAAGTGTATTCTTTGGTTTCCCATTGTTTTTGGAGCAGGCCTTGGTCAAAGTATTTTAATACAGTGGGTCAGTTTATTCATCCAGAAAATAAGCATGATCATATCTGGCTCAGAAGGTATTGTGAGGCTATCATAATTATTATGTGTTTTTAAAGTGCTTTAAGACATTCCTCATTAAAAGAATTAAACTGCAATTATTGGGGGTGGAGGGGGTCTTAGTTTTTTTATTATTACTTCCAGGGACTTCCCCCTCTCTGGCCTGAACTTACCAGCATATTCCCTCAGACTTGTTTAGCTTACTTTTAAATCGTTACTATGATTTCAGTGCCAAATGAAATGCTGAATCATGAAACTGAGGTTTTGGAAAACTTTATTTATATTAAAGAAATGCACCCAACAGCATTTCAAGCTTTCTCTCCGCTATTTCTTGCGGCGTCCCTCAGTTTGTGCATCTGTCACACAGTCAGGAGGGTTGTGCCGTGCTCCTGCCTTTGGCAGGTTGAAGGCTACGTATTTTTTTTTTACTAGATGGAGAACGTTTCACTTTATAACTGTCAAAAGGCAGATCCCCATGCCACATTTTGGCATCTTCTCCCATCTAATCTTTCTCTGCGGTGCAAACTTCCTTGATTCTTATCACAAGGAAATCCCGAGCGCAGCGTTTTGTTAAGATTTCTGGTGCAGTTTACATTAATTGTAACCATCCCACACCACAACAGCCCGCGCACACTTCAGAGTTTTATGTTGGGTCATCTACGTGGGTTATCCAATTAAACATCATCCACATGGGTTATCCAGCTGAAGAGCGTTAGTGGAATAATGTCACATTTCCTAAGCAATTAACGGTCATGGCTGGCATATGGAGAGTCTTCACCTTTCTTCATCACTTAGTCATGAATCCAAGGGAAACACCAGCACTGAAATTGAGCCATAGTTATAAACAGAGTTACACCCAAATTAAGAAAACACTGATCTAGGCTTGGATAGGACCTTGCAGTTCAAACTTCCAACAAATTAAACCTGAGAAGCGATGTTTTGGAAGGCCTGGTTTCTGCATCAGAATCCTGAAACATCAAGTTTTTCATTCTTTGAAAAAATAACTATGACTGCAGTCATAGCAAGCAAAAAGTTCATGGCAGTGGGAGACAAGTTTCAGCTTATTTTCTGAAATAATGCTTGTTTAATTATGCAAAGACAGATGACTACTGTCGCAAAAAATGAAAATTCTCCCTCAAAATGTATTTCCTATTATGGTTGTGTCTTCTCTCCGGGACCTAAATAACTACAGCTTTCCTTTTCACAAAGTTATGTGGAAAGATCACAACCATGAAAATTATTATATATTCCAAGTAATTCATAAAAGTAAAGGTCTTTGAAAACACTTCAGAAATTAAACACTAAGGCCTAAAATCATGTGAGTTTCAAGAACATAAAATTTAATGCAGTTTTGCTTGTCAGAAGAGAAATGTACTCCTCATTCATAATTTGCTTTCTTGAGTCTCTATTTTATATTTGCAAATGTAGGCATTTGCTTAACTTGAGCACATTAGTCATTTCATTGATTTCAAATGTTATTATGTTCTTGCAATTTCAGATGAATTTCACATATAGGAAGGTCATCACTTGAACTGTAGTTTATAGAAGGTCTTAGAGTCTTTGCACAAGTGGAAAATACATAAATATAAAGTAAATCCTTATAACGGACAGTTGTACAGCCACATGCACTACATGAGGAAAATTCTGATTTTTACTGTTGTTAAACGAATCTGAATTTTGACAAAATTATGAAATAGAACTGTCTACGTATAGATAAAGAGCAGTAAGTAACCAGTCTTCAGAGTAGTCCCCAAGCTCCTGTACAGGCACAGATGTGTACTGAGATTTCTCTGAGGAGCTTAAAATTCAGTTCCGACAAATGTATAACAAAAGATGTAAAATAGATTAAAACAACAACACATTTTTACAGATGAAGCACTTAACCAAGTTGATTTTAACCTTTTGATTAAAAACAAAAATTGCCCTGAAAATTCTTCTCTAGCAATCCTTGCTCCCTGGGCAAATAATATTTTATTGCAGGCCAGGGGTGGCTTCAGGAGCTACACCTTCTCCTCTGACACCCTTGCTCCTTTGTATTGCTGGCTGCACAGCAGCACAGTGCACATTTCCCCCCGAGCCGCTGAGCCAGCCTTACTGCAAGCCCTTTGAATAGGTGCCCATAGGGTCACTGTGATCTCACCCCTGACTCTGCTACTCGATATTCACCTGAAGCTGCTGTTGGGCAGGGGGGTCATTTTCAGCAAGGAATGAAGTGATTTAGCTGCATGAATCCCGTTAACAGCGGAGGAGCTGCATGGCTTAAACCTCGGCGCACTGTACCGAAAAATTACCCCACCGTCTCTGATAAAAATCCCCATAATGGATTCTTTGTTAGAAGGAACCACCGAGATATTTTGTGGTGACACTGCGACTCATCTGAAACACTACACCACTACCGAATGGTTTACTTAATTAAGAATTCCTAAGCAAATATTTTGAGCGTGCATCAGTTGCAGAAGTTGGCAGGAGTGTCCCGGGCTCTGAATGCCATCTGCATATGTTTAGGCTTTCAATTTTGTTTTCCACCGCTGGCTTTGGGAAATCATTGTTCGGCGCATGTGTTATTGAAATGGAAATCAAATCGGGCTGCGTGGTACTGTCCTGCAGTGCACTCGTCTCTGCTGGGGCTCCAAGCCGAGCCTTCGGACCTGGGGGCCATGGACAGCAACATGTTCACTCCCATTAAATGAAAGGCAGAGATTTCTCTGAGGTCACCCAAAAAAAAGAGCCCGCTAGATTATATAGTGCGATTGCTGGCATGGTCAAGAATGAAAGTGATGGAATAGGTAAGCTTGAGGGATGACTCACACAAGGGCAGAGCATGCCTCGGGCTAAACGCCTGCTTTGGAGAGGAGTGGGAACAAGGACCCCATCCCTGTATGCGATAGTGATGGGGAGAACATCACCAAAGCCTTGGATTCACACCCTCCGCTACCCGCCAGCTGGGAGGCACAGGATGGCTGCTATGAAGTCGGCAGCGAATGATTAGGAAGGAGGGGAGACATTGCCTAGCAGAGAGATGTCCCCAGGTCACAGCGCCGGTGTGGCAGTGGCCTGCGTGCTGCCCCGAGGACCCACGCTCAGAGGCTGCACCGCAGCAGCAAGCACCAGCTCTGACAAGGGCTGTTCTCAGGGCCCACACGTTTTCAGCTCCTTGGAGATGACACTTTTATGCAATCCCTGCTGATGTGGCATTTACCCCACTAGTTTTCTAGTGTATATCAAAAAAAAGTTTACACCAAGTACCAGAAGCAGCAKTGCAGATGTGAACATTATGAGACAAAATGGAGATGGTGAAAGCCCCATTACTCAACAGAGCACCTTCCTCTACAAGAAGGGTTTGTAGCTTGCACTGTGCCTTTAGTTGCTGTGCAAAACCATAGGATTACCAGTGGTCCTGAGCCCGAAATGGAGGATACCCGGGGAGTGGTACTTGCTTTGGCTTCCTAATGCAAGAAGCTCCAACTGAAGGCCCAGGAGCCTCATCTATACAGCATTACAGGAGGGCTTGGGGTGGTTAGAGACAAAATTTGACTCTCCAACTCAGCAGCTGTCACAGATCCCAACAATGCTTTGTAGTGGCCTTTCGCTAATTCTTACTGGTCATGCCAGAGCAAGAGACAGCAAAAGCATCTAAGATTCAGGAGTATTTCTGGCACGATGTCTCCTGAGAATTATCCTCAAAATGGCAATCCAGTCTGATTGTAAGTTGACCCATAGCTTATTTGGTGCATGGCTGGTCCGCTGTAATAATTTTTATTCATCAGTCAGTGAGGCAACACTTGATACGTAACAGGATATCTCGAAGACCTGTTACATCTCTAGTTTACCTGTATTCAATTTTTTTACACCAAGGGAAGACTCGTGGAAAACAGAAATGCCTCACATGCCTCATATGTCTTATTGTATAGGTCACACTGGCAAATTGGACATTTACATTTACGTTGGACATTCACTGTCTCACAGCAGGCATTCTGAATTTGCATACTGTATAACAAGCTTTTTCTTTCTTGTCTCCAATCACGTTTTTCTAGGGGCATCTTGTTATATGGTGGAAAACATTCACATCTTGTATATATAAAAATCAATAAAAGTAAAATAGGATGTTAAAATATCTGAAGTGTGGGAAACATTGATTCCAAAGAAATTTGGGTTTCAAGAAGCGTTTGGTTTGCTAAACCAGAGTAAACTGATAGGCTTGTGTTGGAAGCTGCAGGAAGGCAACAGCTCTCCTGGCAAGTAGGGGGCAATTCGTGAAAGGCTGGAATATTCCTGCTTTGGTCCTACCAGTGGTGAGGGTGGTGACACACATGGCATAATTGAACTTATCTGAGTAAGTTTAATGAAAAATGGCGTGGACATAAAATGATTTGATTCCTTTTAAAAACCCAGGACCTTATCAGATTCAGAAATCAAACAACTGAAACACTTCTGTTTCATACAATTTTTTTCTTATGGCTATATAAACACAGTTAACAGGACCTACCATTTCAGTTCTGCAAGCATCCACACACCTGCGTTATGCCCTGCAAAGTACCAAGCAACTTCCACCATCAGTAACAAAAATGTCCATTCCTGAATGCCAAGATGCCTGCTGAGCACTTGCAGTTGGTATTGATGTCTAGCGCTGTTATTTGCCTTCCACCCCATTCCTGTTTTCCTTTAGCACTAGAAAGAGTCATGCTGCTATCTAACAGAAAGTTACAGAGTTGTTTGCTGAATAGTGATCCACCACAGCGGAAAGCAAAATTACCTTGCAGAATAACTGTGGTGGGATATTGCAGTTCCCCTGTGGGGGAATACAACTTTGAAATACCAAAACAGCTGGAAGAGATAAGCCACAGATTTTCTGTGTCTACACAAAAACAATTCAATATTATGGAGAAATAAAAATTTCACACTTCAAGATGTAAAAATCCATGCTTTTGTTATGTTTTTCATATAGCAAATAAGAATGAATAAACTCTCTCCGTTGCACATGACATACGCATAAATATGGGCATTTTCCAAACTTTATCAATTCCAAACCTTAATTAAGCATAACTGGAGTGCATATTTTGGCTTTGTCCAAAGTTTAGCAGTCTGCTCTCTCCTGTGAAAAGGTTAAAAGGGGAAGAGAAAGATGAAGTCCTCCAGGCAAAGTCCAAAACTTGGCAAGACCATACCCTGCTTAATTTGTGAGATCTGATGGAAGTGTGTCACAGTCATGGTGTGGCTCTGAAACTGTGGTAGAACAGCTCTCATGCACAGAAGCATATATTCCTTGGTTAGCTTGCTCTAAAATGTCCTTCAGCTAATAGCAGGTATGCACTGTGGGTTTAAAATCTTAAAGATGGACTGTGGGTGGAATCTATTTTAAAATATATGCTTTGTTATATTTTCCATTTAACATTTAAGTATATGATAGATCTTAATTTTTTGGCTTTGCATGCACAGGGCTTCCATGGATGCGATACAAAAATTGAAAGAGGAAAGCATGTAATAGTGGGTCTACAGGAAAGGAAGATACCTGCTTCCCAAAAGGAAATCATCTGGCTCTACTGCTATGGTGGTTCAGGTGGGAACTCATTTCTGTTAGCCAAGATCTGAGCAGTCAATGAGAATAAATTCTGAAAAATCTACTAATGAGCCATTATGCTGGAAAATTCAGTCTTTTGTGTTCATTTTCAGACTACACTGCAGTGGCTGTTAATCATGAGGATGAAAGCATGTATGTGGCTTTAAGCTACACCTGAAAAGCCACACAAAGTAGTCTCAGAGGTCCTTTTAAGTGAGGAAGGGGGAGAGGCTATATTGACCCCACATGCAATGCGCAATTTGGACTAAATGACCACTGGAGGTTGCTATTTGTGCAGATATATGACCACAAATCAAGCTCTCTGACTGGTCTTGAATTAGCAGCAGAAGAGAAAAAATTAAATTCACTTTGCCCATTGAACATTGAATGACATTGACATTGAATGACATTGAATTTTTATACACTGAATACACCAATATACCCTGAGTCATGATTTATTTCTTCTTTTCCTTTCCTCACCACTATTTTCATGGTGGTAAATCTTTGCTAAGGCCATGAGATATCAGGATAGCATCTGCAAACAAAATTAAAACCAAAACCCCATAGGCTTCATGCTGTCAGGTTTACTTACTGGCCTGTTTCTACATCTGGAATGGGTGCATTGCTCAAACCAGTGGCAGCATTTGTTGTTCCCATCTGCTCTAATTGTCCCACTGAAGGCAAGAACATTGTATGCCAACACAGAGGATGAAGAGCATAAGGTCTTCTCTTGATTTTTCTCTACAATTGATGAAGCTTTGGGATGACACACCATCAGGGAAGGGCAGCCTCTCCTGCACAGTGGTGCAGGGGGTAACGAAGCGAGTGTGAGGACTGGGCGCATCCTTGACAGCGCCCAAGTGTACCAGTCAGATTGTTGGCTCCTTGACATACTCCCAATTTGGTTGAAGAGCCTTGAGCCCTAGACTTTTTCCCCCTCAATGGCCCACTTTTACCTTTCCCTCAAGTTACACTGGTTGGTGTACACCCATTTATAGTGAACACACTTGCATTGTTTCCAAGATGTGGGAACAACTGGGAAAGAAATACAAAGTCCCAGAAGCAGAAACCCTTGACCTCTCCAGGTTTGCCATGAAGGCAGGTATTCTTTGCCCTTTTTCAGAGCAACTAATTACATCACAGTTTCTCCCGGGTGATCAGCTTTTGGAATCAAGATATTTTGTTTCTTCTAATATTTTTCTATTGATTTAGAGGCCTCACACCCATTCTGTGGTTAGTACTGTCATGTTGTTACCAGTAAGCAAAATGCCATGTCACATTACTCAGTGGCAGGTTGGCACAACCAGAAAGAGGGTCCACAGAAAATTACGCAGGCACAAGCTAATGGAAGCAGCAGAGCGGCATCTGTTCAATTTTAGGTGACATGGCAGATACAGCCTCCCTCCTGTCCTTGGTGTTGGAGACGCAGAGTAGTTGCACAGCCAACCCACCTCTCAGACCAGTGTACTTCTGCACCATTGCCCTGCCGTGAGCTCAGCCTCATGCAGACATATCCAGACTAGCTTTAGATGACCTGTCAGAAGTTGCAGCGTAACCACCATAGACCTGAGATCGGCATGGGCTGATTGCCTGGGTACTTGTCCTGCTCCCGGGACAGGTTTGGCAACCAGGAGGTTGTGCTATGGCTAGACAGGTAGCTTTAAATGAGGTCACTAGGCTGGCTGCAACATGAGCATGCTCCTCCAACAGAGGTGCCCTGAAAGTCCCCTTCAGCCTGCACAGCTCAGATAAGATCTTGCAAAGCCTTGATTTAAATAAGGAAAATGCTGTTAGGACCAGCATATTAAATACAAGAGATCTATCACAGGTTTCAATATGCTAGAGGCATAGTTGACACCCTTTATGCTTTCCTGGTCATGTAGTCTTATTTGCTTCAGCGGGAAATTTGCTATTAAGCTGCAAGTCAGCCTAAGTAAATGTATCGGAACACATCCCTGCATAAAGACTTCATAGTAAACACCAAATCCCAAAATGAATTGAACAGGTAGAAGCTTTGCACTGAGGCAGATACCTAAGAAGTACAGAGTGCAGAAACACTGCATTCGGTAGTTTTTTTATACTTTTAATAAATATTTGTCTAAAAACAGAAGAAAAAAATTGCAGCGTATTTTTGAATACCAAACTGAATTGCCTTTGTGAAAATATTCTTTTTAGTAGCCTATTAGTGCATTAACTAATCTTGCCTTTTCTCTTCAGAGTCTCTTTGGTGACCTTCATTTCCCAGTGACAAAATTATTTGCAGCCTTTCTGCACCATCATAACTAACTGTAAGCGAAACTGCTTGCCGTTTGTATGGAGCAGACCTGCATTCCTTGCACCCAGCGAAACTCCCACTGGCTCTTGATAATCATGCAAAGAGAAATTCTGATCCATTGGACAGATAATTTATGCTTAACTTCCTTACATGAACTATCCCATTGAAGTTGCGAGACAGTTTGTGTACGTGAGGTTATTCACGTTAGTAAGAGAACGAAAGAGGGTTTGGTTGTGAGTACACTACGAGACTCATCAGATCTTCAGATCTGTTCCCAGAAGTTGGCCATTACTATAAAATGGCTGCAGTCTGAGAAAGCCTTGAGGGTAAAAAAAAAAGGGGGAACCCCCCAGAAACTGTAGAAAATAAAAAAATATATTTCCTATGCAGATTTCCAAATATTCAAAATGTTATTGTATTCAGCATGTGGGTTTTCTGCAAACAGAAACACTGTGTCTGAACTGTCAACACTGGCGCAAAACAATGTAACACCCAACTGGGCTATCCATGAATTTCTAAGGTTTCTTTCATCTGCTTATTTCAAAATTTTAATTTTGAGTGATGTAAGAGCCATGGTAAACCACACAGTAACTTTTCTAGTTCCCTGGCTTGATGAGCTTATTCCAGGTGTTCAGAAGGATTAGCAAAAGCCATTTTGAGGTTTTTTTTCCAGAGGGAGTTTCTAAATTTGGTAGGCAGCCATAAAAATCGTGCATCTGTGTTATTATCCCAGTGGCCCATGTTGGGTGTGTCCCTGGCTTTTTGCAACTCACTATAGGCTTGTGAAAGCAGCTGGATGAAATATTTCTCCTTCTAAAATCTTCTTTCAAAAGATCACACACACACACTGACAATCATACATATGCAAGCATTTACCTGCATTTTTGTTATGGTGTATATTGACCCCAATTAAGCTTCTTCCTGCCTTCAAACTGAAGATGCTGTTGGCCGTGGGCATCTTGCATGCCTTCTTCCTCCAGTTCTCTTTCTAAATCTAATAATTTGAAGAAGTCCCTTTATGGCCATGTCATCCAAAGAAAAAACATATTTAAAGAGGTAAGTGATAATAAACGTTTGGGATTTACAGCTGAGCCAGCAGAGGTGGTACTAAAACAGCTACATAAAAATGAAGTATATGAAATTTATAGGGTATATAGGCAGATGGTGTGGCGCATGCAGTGTCAGTCAGCGAGCACCCAGAGCAGGTTAAGCATGGCTTAACAGCTACATCTGAGTCACACTCTAGTCTTCATCTTCTGCCAGCCTCACACTGTTAGATAAATCTTCCTTCACTGCTAACAAATACTTACTCTGGGGTTTTTTCCCAATTCTGTCACTCTTTTGCCACTGATTTTTTTAACCTTTTTACCCTTAAGTGCAATAGAAATTGATAGAGAAGTGTAAACTTTCTGTCTGAATACATTTAACCGTTCTAGAGGAGAAAAACTTAAACTAACAATAACATCATAGACTATAATTAAGTCTTGAAACTATTAAATTTTCCTAAAATCCTGCAAATTAAATATCATTAAGCCCTATGGCACTTACCCACTACTCAGAAGGTGAGGTTAGTTAAAAAGGGTTGTGGTTATAGCCAAGGATAGTCATGGACATGCTCTAAGATGTGAAATCTGCAACCTGCATTCCTAGTTTCTCCCAGTGGGTACCCAGATGACGTGACATGCCTTGGTATATGGTATTAAGACAAGCCTGGCAAAACAGAGCGCACACTTATCTTTAAGCGTACCAGCAGAACGCGTGCATCTAAGGATCTATAAGCACATGCCAAAGCACTCTGTTGGACTGGCATACGTACACACAGCAGTGTGCAGAGCTGGCCACTGTATGCTTACATTGAAAGGCTTCCATTAGGATATTACAAGACCACAAACACTGGAGACTGAATGAGATGCATTCCCCGGAGAGAGTCTTGTGAGAAAGCAATGTGGTAATCACTTCTGTCTGAATGGTGATGGGAAGGCACAGTATTAACAACAGAGGGGAGTAAATAGGACAGAAAGTGACCTGAAGGAGATGGTAGTCCATCCACCTTCCCTGAGGCAGGATCAGCTACACACTTCTCACCCCTGACAGATACTTAGTACTATTTATAAAAACACTTTAACTTCACTTTCCCTAAATTTCAACAATTAAAGCTCAGTGCTTCTTCTCTGATGCCCCATGGAAACAGAGAATATTTTGTCCCCAGAGGTCTTGCACCATCTTTTAAATTTTTTATAAATCTTCTGCAGAGTAAACAGTCCTCATTCAACTTTTCCTCTCAGGCACGAGACCTCCGATCATTTCTACCACTCTCTTCAATGTTCCCTCCCACTGGTCCATGTTTTTCTGCACAAGAAGCTGCTCAACTGAGTATGGCTGGCACTGAAGGAAATACACTCCCCTCTCCTCCTCACAGGGATACAATAATAAGATAACTGGCTTTGCTACCCCACACAGTTAGTGCCATTCTGGATGCTGCCTGCTACCCACTGATTCTAGGCTTAGCTCTAATTCAGGCAATACCCCAATGCAGCTGTGATCAGTGGGTATCATCTTCTATATCATGCTCTTCCCCTTCCTTGCTCACCAACATTACGTCCCAAACCAAGCCCCAAAGTGTCCCTCCTTCCTTCATACCACAGTCTGAAAAGGCACGTAGCAGAAAAGGCAGGAGCGCTGCTCCTCTCGGGTTTGGTCCAGCGGAGAACTGCCCTATACAAGAGGGACGACTGACTCCACTGACTTAATTAAGGACCAGAGACCTCAGGCCATCTGCAATACTGAGGCTCCCTGACTGCCCGTGTTAGATTAACCACCACACTCTGGGATAGCTGTAGGTGAGGGGGAATGAGCTGATTTGAGAAATCGTTGGTATCATATTGAGAGTGAAACTTAATATGTTGAGTGTATCAAACCCAATACTGGCTCAACACTGAGTATCCTTCATAGCAGCATAGCAGGAAAATGAAGCAAAACACTGCCAAATCTGAAAATAGGTACACGTGGAGGGAGGGGAGAAACAGAGTTGAGACCTGAAGTAAAGTAACTATTTAGTCCTCATTTTACAGTGACTTTCCATTCTGACTTCTTCAGTTCCTGCATGGACCCAGTGTTAGGGCTATCTTGCAGCTGTGTCAAATGGGCCCTGCAAAAGTATTTTGACTCCTTGAACTTGTGTCTCACCCCCTTATTAGTGGAACAGTAGCAGTTGTGCAATTATCATCCAGTTATCAGCACTCCTTTGATTTGCAAATAAGGGGAGTTGCAGCATCTGACTTTGAAAACGTGGGGCAGATGGAGGAGAAATACAGTAAAGAGTGTAGAAACACAATTTGCATAGATTATGCTTGATATTTAAATTAAAGCTTTTAGTGTCTGAGACAGGGTAAACTCTGCAAGTAAAAGTATCCTCACTAAATACTTAAAATACAAAAAGGTCGTGTTTTAAAAACATCTATTTTAAGAGTCTTAGAAATATTGCATATGTTGGCTCCCACTGATACATAGTCTGAATAAATCTAAACCAAGTTTTGGTGCAGTATTGAGTAGAATTACAGCAGAGGAAACTAGCTTCCCAGTGAGTGATAGCCAAAGGAGGCTTGACGTGTTTTGGTTTCATTGCACTTCTGAGAATCGGAACAACTGCACAGGAGAATTTCTTTAATCAGAGATCTATGAACTGGTTAAGAGAAATGAGGTGCCATCACTTCCAGCCTTACTGGGTCATTCTCTCGTATCTCAAAACAAAGTCAAAGAAGTTTTTGTTGTAAGGAATGACATGTGTTGGTGAAAAAGTGCCTTTCAGTTGCAGGCTGAAATGCAGTCTCTGTTTAATTTCTAGGCCAGTCTGTATGCTCAAGGGGCACTAGGAGTTAAGATTAAGAGTCCAAATCATTAGATGCTTCTGAATTTGCTATAATTCATGGATTTTCTATAGAATGTGGTATAAAACTTTCTACCCAATACCACTTTAAATAAACAGCTCTAGAATTAAGCCAGTGTTTACATTTTTTTATTCAACTTCTGAGCGTTTCATCCTAGTAAAAATCGAAGTGCCTTATTTTATTGGATTACCATTGCGTTATTCTATCAAAGTGAATCCTTAAACTCCACTTTCTCTAGCTCACACATAAAGGACTTGTACCGTTTCCTCGAGCTTTCCTAGCTTAGCCTATAGGATCCAGGATGAAAGTTTACTGTCATGGCAAAACAAACATGTAGCACAGGAAAGACATCCCTGTAATACAAAATTGTGTGGAAGCTGAAAGCCCAAGGTAACTTTGAGAGCTGGGTTTTGGTTTCTTTGGATCTTTAATCCCCAGAATGGCTTGATTTTTTTGTCCAAATTGTTCACCCAGGTCTAATGACCATTGAACAGTCTAGCAGGCACTACACATGAGATAGGATTAGGAGGTCATGGGTTCAGTCCGTAAGTAGGACCACTCACCCCTGTCACAAATCTACTCAGTTGACAGACAATTCTTTGTGATGAGTTGGCCACCCATTTGGAGGGTAAACAGAAATCTCGCTTATTTTGAAAATTTGACCATGAGACACAAACTGCCTTTCTGTGTGGGGAAGCCCACCCCACAGATGCCCAGAAAAAAAAATCACAGTTCATGCTGTTCAAAATCCATCCTCCCAAGGCTCTTCCTGTGGCAGCTAGTGTTTTCCAAGCTGAGTGCTTTTATTCTGACTTCTGGTGTGTTCTAAAAACTACTTACAGAATGCTGTAATAATCTTTATTTTAAAGGAAAAGCTAGTTGCAGTGGGTGAACACCATACGTATTTGTTCAGTAACTTTAATAAAGAGAATGTTTTGAATGCTTTCACAAAAAAGGTATTATAAAATAATACCTTAATGCCATGTCTTAAAGTATACTTTAGACCTCTCTTAAGCATCTTGTTTGTTATGCTTCAAGACTTCCTGTCACCCAAAAAAAAAAAAAAATCCACAGCATTCTTTCTGTCTTACAGAAGTACAAGAGTAAGAAAATCGCCCCTTTGGGGTTTTTTGTTTAGTGTTTGGAAAACTATAGCTTCATGAAGGATCTGATAACTAACCCATATGCTGCATGATCCTGATAATACAATCCAAACATCACAAACCAACTCCCAAAAGCTAACAAGAATCAGCGTCTTTGTTGTAGAACAAAACAATGCGATCCCATGCTAACCCAAAATCCAGTTCCTCTGGAGATACCAAATGCCTAATTCACAGTGAAAATAGATGGTGATAGATGATGACGCACGTCCTACAGTTTGATGTTGCCTCCCAGAGATGAAACAGAGGGCTTGATCTCTTGTGGTGTTAAAAATCCTCTGGCATTTTTTTGAGTCAGAGAACTGATGGAAAACCAGATAATCACACTTGCCTGTGTAAAATTCCTGTAAGTATTAACTATATGTTGTATTCTCCTCTTTCTGTTTAAACAGTTTTTCTGCATTTGGTCTGCACAACGACCATCCTAGCTTTTTTCTGGTAAAGCTGGGAGCAAGAAGCCTGCTGATTACTTGAGTAAACGTGATACCATTTCCTGCTGAATGGCTGATATTTTCCAGTTCTGAATTGAATGATTCTACCTAGGAATTTAGACATGGTTTGGTATTTAACTCCATGGCCCAGTGGGATAACCCTGTGAATGTAGAATTGAGCACACRTGTCAGAGGCCTGCAACTGTTTTGGGACTCCTTCAGAAGGGACAGAAATATCATATATTCATGACTTCTTAGTTATATACAACACATACAAAGTGTAGGTGGATGTGTCTCTAACTCAGAAAGAAAAGGTGTATGATTTTGTGTGTTTGTTAGGATGCTCTCTGACTGGAGAAGTGAAGTGATGCCAGGACGGATTTTGGCCATAACCTACCACAGAGGAATTGTGGATGGCAAAAGAGCTGGCTTACAGCATGTCCAGACTTACAAAATAGGCTTACTACTTTTGAACTTAAATCGTGTACTTTGAGGATCTCAGGGCTTTCTAGAAATGGCAATGAATGAATCCACACTGCACAGAAGAGGGTGATCACCCTTCTTGCTTTGCTAGTAGAGGAAAATGTGATGCACAGAACTGGAGACTTCAAACAGGAACCTTGATATTATAATCATTTTTATACCATAGACCCTTTTTGAACCATAAATGTCATCATCAGTCCTCTAGCCAGTTTGGTTATTTAGGTCAAAACCACCCTTGTGCTACTTCAGTGGAAGACATAAACGTTGACAGTCAGTTTCTTGGTGAAGGGATTATTCTCAGTTCTGCCAAATGTTCAGCTCAGTGTATCCTCCATCTCTACACAATATCACTGCATAAAACTCTAACACAGAGAAAAGTTCATCAAGAATAAGAAATGTCTCCCATGACAAAAAAATCAGTCACTCAGAAGGAAAATGTAAACCCAAAAGAGAAATAAAATAGTTTGTGGTAGAAGGTCCTAACACATCGCAGCCCACTAAAGTCACTTTTACTGGCTGAAGTCTACAGCAAGGCCTGGCTGAAATGCTAGTAACTTCCAGGAATGAGATAGGAAAGACCAGAGAAAACTGGAGGTCTTGGAAGAAAGAGACCTCAGACCAAACCTGCTGCCCTCCATTGTTAGAGCATCACCTATGTCCATAATGTCCACAGCTGTGACAGCAGCATGGGAAGATCTATGCAAGAGACCAAGCAATGTAAAGAAGGCAGAAGGGAATGCAGTCTGGTCTGAAGAAGCTGTGCTTGGTAGGGCTACTAGTCCACGCCAAGCACCACACTGCGCTGCTAGTGGTACCCAAGCTAAGCAGGGTCTGGTGACACCAACAGCTGCAATACGCAAACATGGCAATAGTGATCCCAGAAAAGATGTGCACTATGGCAGAGATGATTGAGCTTCTTGACCTTAGATGACTCAGCGTCACAAATACAGGGATTGCAAAGGAAAATAAAACTCTACATAGCCAAGATAAAAAAAGTGATAATTCAATAATGGGTGTTTGCCTGATGGCTTTTTTTCAGTTATAGAAGAAATTCTCCTCCAGCTCTTCCAAGATATAGTTTGTGTATTTTTTAATTTGAGAATGAGAGGACGACAAAATTTTTGGCACGTTTCTTTTGGTAAGTTTCTAGAAACTGATGTTGTCCCTCCCTTATTTCCCTCTCCACACACAATGACTGCAGTATTCAGTGCTGAACTGGAAAAATCTTCTCTGAGGGTGAAAAGGTAGTTTCTTTTCTATAACCATTTAGTCCTTGAATTCTGTGTAGAAACTGCCAATGAGGCAATGGCAGATAATGGCAGCTGTGGTGTTCTGGGCTGCTGGAAATTATCCCAAGGCTGGTCAAACTCACGTCATTCAAAACTACCAGTTTCACCACTATCTGAAGCAACAGTGTGAAAATAAAAAGCTGTACTTAATTGCCTACAGCAACTTGTCTCCTTGGTCACTAATTCTTTGCAATGCCCTTATGTCTTCATGGGTTTAAAATTCTGCACCAAATACTGCAGATTCCACCAATGTCACCTGCACTTCACTTAATTCTGTGAACTCACACAGAAGTAAGCTAATATTTTCGAATTACTTCAAGCTAGAGGGGATGGAATTAAATATCCCTTACTCTGAAGCATGGTAAACTGTTGGGTGGCTTTTATTTTTGTCTTATTGGCAGACTGTCTTCCTAGTGGCTGAGATCCTTGGGTTTGATTGCAAGTTGTTGACTTGCAAGCTTACAGCTCTCCTGGCCTGTGTTAAGTCATAAGGAAAGTTGTGTAGAAAGCAGCCAAATTGTAACCTGACACTGGTATGGATGAATAAAAAGAAAACATGAAGAAGTAGGTCCCTGTGAAGATTTTGTGAGTTACTGCAGCCAGGAATCGAAGCCGGACTTCTGCAATTTCTGTACAGCAACTTTATCAAGGAATTAAGTGTTGCTGCAGCAACTCTACACTTATCCTTGCTACAATGCATTAGTTTCCACTATTTTTTTCTTAATCGGCATCAGCTGTCGGTGGGATCCAACATGTTCTGGACCTTCCTCTGACATGGCAAGACACCGTGGAGGCAAACCAAATCATTTTCAAACCTATCTTGTGTGAAATAAAGAAAAGCCTAGGGTCTTAAAAAATCAGGGATTAAAAATTCCTAGCAATAGCAATAGATGAGAAGTGGTACTGTTAGAAACGTGAATACTGAGGCACAGAACTATGCAAAAAACTGTTTGTTTTTAATTTGAATATGGCAATTAATCCAAAACATCTTCTGCTTCACAAAGCTTTTAATGAACTTTAATGGAAAAGCTGGAGAAGAATATCTTAAATGGCTCCCTACCATCTTAACTTAGTGAAATTTTTCACATGCAGTATCTTTGCCAAGCAAACTCTTACTCAGCCCCTCAGTGCTTTTTGAAACTTGCAGAATTACCCATTCCCTTTTGGGGTTGAGTGATTCCAACCATTATAGCACAATGTAAAAGGAAGGGATCAAAACCCCACAAAGGAGTTTGTAGAAAATTGTTAGCTATAGTTTCCAATAGATGTATACCTTTAGATAGGATCAAAACCATGCAGTTGCTGGACACTAGGTTAAGTTTTGCTGGTTTTAGTTGTCTGCCTCAATATCCTCCACATTTTAGAGGCTTATAGCTTCTAAATGGCATGGGATGCCTCCCTGACATATACTTAGTGCAGTATTGCACCACATTTACCTTCCTATTGTCTTTCTAAATGAGAGACCTTAGCCCTGTAATGTCAAATCAGGGAGATGATAGGCCAGACAATCCCATATGTTGAGGATTTGAAATGGAAATCTGAGAGATTGTCCTCTGGAGTCACAGACTCATAGAAAATCAGGCAACCTGACTCAGGTCTCACGCTGTTCTGTTCACATCTAGGGTATCATCTCACTTGCCATGTTCACAACCTGAGTCAGGTTGTGTGAGGGATACATCAGAGAGGTGCAGGATTTTGAGAGTCTCATGGTCCTAAAGAGCAGCCTACATTTGCTCTCCTTGCTTACCTATTCTTCCAGGAGGTCCACAAATGAGAGGTGGAGAGCCACTTCTCCAGTGGCTCGGATACTGGATCAAAATAACAAGATCTGGTCCTAGTCTTGGCTCTGATTTGCTGTGTATCTTTGGGCAAGCCACTTCATTGCCTTGTGTTTCTTTCTTGCTTCCTTGCATTCATCTGTTTTACCTTCCTAGACTGTATGTGGGCCAGGACTTGCCCTTTCTTGTAATCTCTTCCATGGTATGGACACAGTGCTAGGCATTAATTTAGTTGAAAAATTAATTAGAAGGCACATACCAACTGACTCCCACATAGGTACCACCAGTAACAAACAAGCTGACGGCAAAGAAGGGAGGCACTAAAAAATTAAAGAGTACCATCATTTTTGCCATCCAAATTATCCTTTTCAAACTCTTTTAAATGATCCTGATCTTCTTTGCTGTAGCTGCTGTTATTCATTTGCATGGAAGAAAGATATTGGGTTGGGATTTTGTTTTGTCTTTCTAGCTGCCCATAGGTTTTTTTCCTAGCTGAGCTGATGTTGTTGCCAAAGTAGTAATTCTAAAACAAATCATCYTTTTCACTTTTGCCAAACATATGTCAGTGTTCTCCAGCTCCAGAGAAGGTACATGAGTGTAGGTATAGCAAATCTTAAATGTCTCCTTCATCATCCTTCAGGTGGCTCAGCAGTACCATCTTAAGGACCATTTTCAAATTCAGCTATGTTAAACAGAATAACATTAACTAACATGTTAGTTACATGCCTAAGATGTTGCTAGTTTGCATATCAGTTATGTCCTACTAAAGACAAGGAGGACATACTGAATGTATTATATTTCAAATTCTTATCATAGATGCAGCCCAAGTATAAATACAGCGGAAGTTTTGTGAATTTATAAATGCTGACTGTGTTGACTCCCCACTTGGCAATAACATACCTCTTGTCTGCTTCGCTGTCCTTTCCTTCTTTGCTTGTTGCACATCCCCCTTGGTCTGGAGCAGCTGAGCTTCTACCAACAAACTGAAGCTACCACACTGTGCCTTGGCTAGTGCAACCACGGAGCGCCCATACCTGAGCTGCTTCTCACTCCTCCACCTTGCATGAACCAAGTGGCTGCATGCTGCCATCTGAAACTTTGTAATGTCACCCAAATCCTCTTTTGACCCCTAAACAGGTCACAAATTACTCATCTGAGAAACTCAGAACTAAAGCACATGCCAGAAAGGATGCAGGCTTTACGTGAGCGCTTCCCAAGTTGAACAGCCCATCWCTCCCCTTAGTGGTTTGCTCTAGTGAGTCCTGCTGTAACGTTTGCTGTCATAAAAATCTGAATGATTCTGTTTTCAGCTTCCAGTCCTTGATTAGACACTAAAGTTTGTCACAGAAGAGCAAACAGCAGCCGAAAGGAAAACTGAGACTTCTGCAGTACGAAATTTAGTTCTGCCCTATGACGCTGACAGTAGCATCCTAAGATATAGTTGCTTTCTCTTTCTTCACTAACCAATCTCACTCCTTTTCCTTGGGATAGTTAAATGGTGAGATAGTAAATTTATCCCATTGCTTCCCGTGGCTTATGTTCTTCCCAGCTGCCCACTCTCTTTGGGTGTTCAAAGGCTGGAGGGTACTACAGTGCTCGCTCCACAAGTTTAGCCACAACCTAGGGGCCTCTCAGAGGGAGAACTCTCACCTTTCCAGGCCTGCCTCTTGGCCTTGGAGCTAACGCTGGAAATAGGGGTGTTAATTACTGCTAGTTACACAAGCGGCTTGGTGGGACCCATCAGGGAGCTGCTGTCAAGCCACAACATCCATTTTCTCCTCAACCACCCAGCAGCCGTGGTGTGATGATGTCTTCCAACTAATGCTGCTCTAGACAGAATTTGGGCTGATCACTGTCAAGCTGGGAGAGCTCTGTTCCATGAGCTTTAGTCAACCTCAGGCCACCACTTTTCTCTTCAGACGTATTCCACGATATCCTGCTTCTACTACCACCCTCCTTCATTTACCCTGGCCTAACACAGCCAAGCTGGTTTGCAGGCTGCACCTTTTACAAGTTTTTTTTCTTTAAAAAAAAACAAAGCAAAACCAGAAATTGCCAGGGTTGATTTTTCTTTCAAATAATAGTTAACTCCACCTTTGTTACAGATACCTGCACACACACGCACACATACACACGTACCTATGCTCACACACCCAGCCGTTCACCTTGCTTTCCTTCTCTCGCAAAGTGTACTCAGCCGTAGAAATTACAGTGTGTTCTAACGTCTTTATCTAAAAATACACCTTGTTTTAATAAGACCTACAGTTTAAGAGTTAGGATGGATTTAACCAAGAGCTTATAAGCAGGGTGCAGTCTTCAGCAAACTGCCGTGTGAAATTATCACTTAGCAGTTTTCCATCAGCTATGTGGCAAAGTTTTAATTTGCCCTGTGAATGCTTCTGTTTCTTTGGCAAGACACAAAGTAGTTCTTTTTTTTGCCCTGCAAAGACGTCCAAATATGTCTCTTCGTTTACTGAGTTGTTGACACAAACGAGTCCAGTGTAATAGGCCAAGTCGATGTATCTCTTCATTGTGAGTAAGGCTAGCAGCATTAACCTTCCAAAATGAAAGGGGTGCAATAAGCCAAATACCAAAGTCATTAGAGTAATATGAAGGATGAATTTGGGCAATGCCTCTAAAATCCCAAACTGCTAAATGCTAGGATTTAACAGGCTTCAATTAACTTGTTCATTTAAAAGTAAGTGAGACAATATATTATGATATGTCATAGAGGAAGCCTCAGAAAATCAAGTATGGAAAGAACTGTTCCCTAAAATGCAAAAAAAAAAAAAAAAAAANCCAAAAAAAAAAAAAAAAAAAAAAAAAAAAAAAAGGACAATTTACATCAGGGTTTCACGTCCTAATTCATTCTATCAGTTTTTCCATTTAAACTACTGTAAACATACATAATATTAACTGATAGAAAGCAACTTTACACTAATATTTTAAGGTCATGAGGTCAAGCACTCGTAAGTTAGGAAATGCCAGAACGAGGACTGACAGTGAAACTTTAATTCATCTCTCTTCTATGTGTGCATGGTGCTACAGCCGGCAGTTCAACGGCAACACAACGTTTTTTTCCACAGGACCCTCTCCTCCACTTAGTGCACAAGGTGGATGCACTCCCTTGATGAGGAATTGCTCTGTCTTGCTTTCTCATTGTTCACTGTGCACACCCCAGGCTTTATTAGCGCTTCAAACTCCATTTTATTGATGAATTCTGAGCTTGACCTTGGCTTTTGTATAGTGCTGATCAATACAATGTGTGAGAGAATCACAGAAAAATCATTTCAAAATACCCCTTTGAGGAGAGGAGACATGATTCCTCCCACCTTAGAAATTTAGCAAGATTTAGCTATGAAGTACTTGCCGATCCAAGGAGTTCAGTTTGACGACTCTTAGGACACCAGCCTTGAAAAGAATTTTTTTGTCTGAAACACTGATCCTTCTGACTTCTGCTGTAGCTAAGATTGCTCCCAACTTCAGCAAGTCACATCCTGGGAACCCGAATCAAGTAATCAAATACAGGGAACAGTTACTACTAACTTAAAAAAAAAAAAAAATTTTTAAATGACTCAGCTAGCAATACACAGGCAGTCGGGCCAGGGGAAGGAACAGGACACAGTTCCCGATAGCAACACTCAAACGCTTGACCCACAGGACCCTCCCACTCCCCCCCAGACAGCCTGTGCTCAATCACAGCCCCTGGAGRAAAGCCTACTGACCCAAAGTCACTCTAAGTAAATGCCCCAGAGCCTGCGCTCCTGAGGCAGGGATCCTGTAGAAAATGTGACCGTGAATTAAAGACCACATACTAATGCACACTTAGGCAGGAACCACACTCAGGATCCATTGGCAGTTCTCAGGAACTAATCTGAAATTTTAACCCAAACTTGGAGATTTTAAATGTCAAATTCGGACACAACTCCGATACCAATTGCAAATTCCTGTTCAAGAGCACTCTAGAGATTATGAGAGAAACAGTCAGGAAGGTCAGGGCAGTATCCTTTTCTGTAACCTCTTTCTAAGAGTCTTCTGAACTGTCTTGTCTGAAATTAGTGAGACAGTCACAGAACAGGAAAAATCTCAACACCAAATTAAATGCATAACAATCCCTCCTATAATTTCAGATAAAAATTCTCCCTCCCTGACTTGGCTTGTACGTATAGTCCTAACTTATATCAGCTGTGGCCCAGTTTCTCACCCTTATATCCATTCTGAATAATGCTCTACTTAACCTGTAGATGGAACCACCTGAGAGGGTTTAGAGTCCAGCATTGACAGTTATATTTGAAATTCACTGCAACCTGTCCCCCAGAAAAGGAAAAAAAAAAAAATCACTTCTGCATGTTGGGAGTGCCCAAAGTTTAGGCTTTATTTTATAACATTCTAAAAGAGTCAAAGAAAACTCTGTATTTTCCTAGGTGTTGTACTGCTACCTTACCTTCAAAGGTGCATTTCTATCATTTTTTTTCACAATGCCTTTTTTGTTACTAAAATCAAAAAGCTATGTAAGAAGATTGTTATAATGCTTATCATTTCCTTCACCCTCCAGTGCATTTTCTGAAGAAAGAAGAAAAATGAATCATTGACAGGCTATTGCACCCCACAGGGCAGGCCCTTGTGAGAGATAATGTTGTGAAGTAGAAGTAGTAAATGCTGATCTCTGCATTGACAGAGCTCCCCAAAAGCAGCTTTCAGAGTTAAAAATATTTCTGCATAGATCGTAAGCCTCGTATTTCAGTGCCATCTGAAAACCAAAGCAAGCAAGGTACATAAAACTGAAATGAAGCGGCACTTAAAAAAAAAAAAGAAAAAGTATCTTGCAATGCTTTTTGTGCAAAACTTATGGAGTTACGGAAAGAAAAGCCACTAGAATAAGAAGGGGTTTTCTTGTATTGTTCATGCATTCTAGCACCCTTTTAATAAGAGATTAGTGGGAAAAACAGCACAGCATCTTTCTGGAAAAGCTAATCATCTGATCTTGTTGTCCATGCCACATAATTGCTGTTAATCCATATTCCATTATGTCATACTCCGCAATACCCCTTCCTTGCGTTCACAGTCCTGTTATCTCCTTTTCCTCCGCTCACGTCTTTTTCTCTGGTCCTTCTAACCACAGGAAAGAGAGTTTGTGGTTGCTAAAACCTCTTTGGTATTTATGATAAATATTAGTATCTATAGGATTCAATTGACTCACACAGCAGCCCTCCGTTTTTTCATGGTATTCGCCTTCCACCCACACTCTCTACCTTCCCAGATTTGTGCTCGCTTCTCTTTCTCTCCTTCCGTCCCTCCCTGTGACTCACTCTTGCTGCCTGGAAGTCCCAAGCACACTTCGGCAGCTCTAGAGATTGTGTTACCTCTCCCCGAACTGCCGCTGAACCCCTTACCTGAATTAGAAAACAGGTTTGCTCTGCCTCCTCCTCAACTGTACATTGACCATGGCGCTGTTAACCTACAACAAAGGCTGAGAAGTTGTTTTTCTTCAGGAACAGCAGTGTGTTGGTGTAAGTGGGTCTTCACTATCCCACCTTCAAATAAATGTTGCTATCTATCAGTGCCATCACCCTACTCAGTCCAACAGCCTAAAGAAGGATGCCACTGCTGCAGCACCTCAGTACTATTTCAATTTATGAGGGGCTTTTACAGCTCCCRTTCATCAATCCAAACATCCATGCAGCACAAAGACTGCCAGTGCTGCATTTTTCCTTACACTACTTGTGACCCATGCCTATCATGGGATCATGGGCACAGGGCAGAGTCTGGTCCTCTGCCTCTTCAGCATCCATCCCATTTGCTCCCTCCTAACTCTCTTGCATCTCAGCATTCAGGCAGCCAGGCTAGGTCTAATTCATTTTAATGGGAATTAAACAGAGATGTTTGGTAGCCTTCTTCATTGGGCCCATTTTCTGTGCCATTCACAGTGCTGCCAGAGGTGCCTGAGTTAGGCAACCAGGCGCCCCAGGTTCCCTCTACCATCAAGGAAAGAGCCAGCCACCTCCCAGGATGATTCAGAATGGAGGTGGATTGAATTACCCCATAGACCTGCCTGTTTCTCCATTAACTATAGGAGGCACCCAGGGAGACCAGACTCCTAAGTTGAGAGCCTCTCCTCATTGCCTAAATTTGGTTGTATGAATCTACCTCTGCATGTTGCTGCAGATAAACATTCAAATGGATTGCAACACGCCGCTGCCTTTCACAGCTCCTTTTGTTCTTCTCTTTGTTTACCTCTTCTCAGGGAGCAATTGTGGTTTCCGCATATTGAATTTTTCAAAGGAAAAATCCTACAAATATGTATTCCAGTTGACTTTGAAAACAACTCTGGATATTAACACCGAGGCCAATTTTCTGCCACTCTGCAACGAGTCATCTCTGAGGAGCCACTCTGATATGCCTTGGCTTTAACGGGAGCTACCAAATATGAGCAGAAGCTGTAATATCTGCCATCCTTCTGGGCCACACGTTAATGCTCGGTATGCATTATCAGCCACTCCTGGGCTTGATCCAAAGCCTATTGAAAACAGCAGGAGTCTTTGCACTAGATTAATTGGACTGGGAAGTCAGTTCTCGTATCAAAAAGAGTACTTTGCATCTTCATCAGTACGTGACAGACAGGTGGGTTTGGGATGTTTCATGAGAAAGGGGTCTGAGCTACAACTGGATTGAGGTGTCAGTTCTCCAAAGATCAGGGGCCATTGGGGTCCACTGTTACAGTTTCTAGTATCTATACTTTTTAATGCTGCTGGTGGTGCACTAATCTTCATTTGTTAGGCTGGGGATGACTTGTCATAACACATGAGTGGTTTAACAAGTGAAGATAAGAGCCTTTTCTAACACTAAGCTCTTCTATATCTGCTTCATACAGCATTCTGGATTTGAATAACAGGGCTGTCGAGTAATCTCAGACTTGCACTACCATTTATGGCTTAGCTTTTGACTTTTATGCAATTAGCAGAAGTGGTAGCATTTATTTGCTTTCAAAGGAGACGATTCCCTCTTTCTCCCTCCCACTGCAACCTCCACACCCTCCCCTTCAATCAACTGCGTCTCAAACTGGGAGGGAACTAGAGTAATTTGACTCAACCCATTAAAGCAAATGATTGTACCAAACAAAGGCGGCCTGAGCCAAAGTCCGTTTAACTCTACAAGAGTCTCTGGGGACTCCAAAGAAATGACTGTCCTCACTGGCAATATGTATATAGGAAACCAGGGTCAGTATCAGCGCTCATTATTGTTGCCTTAGTGTTCCGTGCAGGACGTTGCCTGTGCACACGTTTTTCCCTTTCTTTCCCTGCCAGACCAGGGGATGGGTGGTAGATGATGAACTCCACTGGTGCTGGTGATTGGCGCTGCTAGAAGCTACTTTGTATGGGCAGCTGTAGAGCAAAGGTTCAGCTTAAAAATAAATAAATAGCAAATGTTAGAATGGCAATGAATGGGAAAGGACAATGCTGGGGGAAGAGTGACCATCCCTAGAGCAGAGCTGGAGAAGAATGACAATAAAGGGTCATGCCACGTCTCTGCATATGGAGTGGTGAGGCAGCTGGGAGTGCGGCACTGTGAGAAGAGGCACTGGGAAGGGAGCCAGTGCTATATGCATAGCCGGGGAATGCGTGCATCTTCAGCTGGATGTACGGACAATAGCGCACATGTGTGAGTGAATGAACGTTCTCCAGGCTTTCAGGGAAGGTGATTACCTTCAGTAAGCTTTTAACAGTGCTAGGGATGACAGCAGAGACAGATAATTAAAAGGAAATCTGTCCAGCACCCAGATTTTCCAAAGAGTTGAAAGCCACATTTCCAGCACAGGAGCAGTCTGATTTCCTAAAGAGCTCATATCTCCTTTAGGCATCTATGTGATGTTACACATTCAGCATGTTCCATATGCAGATTTGTCCCTTTCGATTTTGATGATTGCAGGCAGATTTCCTGAAGAGGTCTGAGCTCCTGTGTTAAAGGCAGCTCTGAAAAAGCAACACAGACTGTCCAAGCAAAGGTCTGAGAGCAAAGGGACAAACTAAACAACCCTGGTCAGGAAAAAAATGTAACTGAAAACAGTCTGGTGAAGCAACCATCCACCCGAGGGAGTGTGCTGTGACCGAAGCACACACGTCACCAGTGGCTGCTGATGACACTCAGCCTTTCGGTGTTCATCCCCTGGAGCACACCGGGCATGGGCTTTAGACGTGCTCTTAAGAGCGTGTGGAAAGTTTTAAACACGCATATGTTCCCACTGAGTTCGAACCAGAGCCAGTGGGATACTCCCAGGCTTAAGTACTTTGGTGAAATTAGGCCACAAAACGTCAGCCTCTTGCTGAACTGAGCTAGGCGGGAACCCAATACAACAGAATGCTTTGTTCAGCACATACATTGATATCACTTACATTGTGGTGATATCAGCTGGTAAGCTGCGGAAATGCCTCCTGCGTTACTTACCCTGCACCTCTCCTACTCTCAGTCCATTAACCCAGGCTTGCTGGAGCCACTTCTGAAGCTCCAAACCTAAGCAGCAGTTATAAAACCACCAGCGCATAAATAAACATATTTTCCCCAGAATCAGTATTTCCTACGTCAGAGATGCAACAGTCAGCCTTAGATGATTGACAGGCTTCATGTGTAATATCTTATAAGCCATTACCACTGGAAAGGAGCATGCTGTACCACTGAGGAGCTAGGAATTGTCTTCTGTCCATTTCTAGGCCTTATACGACCATACTTACTGACTCTGGGGCAATCCGCGTTTTTATGTAGATAGTGGCCTCAGGCTGTCTAAAAAGCACTCCTGTTATGACATGTTCTCATTCACCCTGTGGCCTATAAAGTAGGAGGCTTTTTACACTTACAAGAATACAATTGCATTTTCTCCTGGTTGCAAATAACTACACTAGATAACAAAATATCCCATCTAGCGTTGGGACCAAAGTGAGAGGACATGATGCTGAACTTCGGTTTCCAGATCTACACCAACTGCCAAGTCATCAAGGCAGTGCCAGCTGAAGGGATTTTGCACAACTGGACACTTTCACAACTGGACACTTTCACAACTGGACACTTTCACAACTCCACAATGCTGGTGCTGTATCAGACAAGTCCCTGAACTCTTAGTATTAAAAACACCTGGCTTTAGAGGGAGATGGGCATAACCAGTAGTAAAAATAATATGTTTTATAACTCTCTCAGGTATTTCTAGGATAAATCTTTTTTCTATACAGGGCATCACACAGGAACATAGAAGGCAGGCACCGCCAGGCATCACTCTGGTCACTGCAATCACATCCCAGCACACAGGAGCGCCCACAGGGTCTGCTTGTGCCATGTGTGGGGCTCCAGGAAAGCCATCCCTGGAATACATGATGACAGAGGCAACAAGGCTTTGCTGGCAGAAGTTTACACACACCCAGCAACACTTTGCACATATACTGGCAGGCTCTCACACAGACAGTAATTGGGGCCAACTACATTAACACGTCCTCGCTCACTATTTGGAAGCTGCAGCACCATTCTGATCCTGAGTATTTTCTCAACTAGTTCATCAGCCCTTCAACATACAAACTACTGTAACCTTGCTGTTCCCCTTAGTCTGCAAGGAGTCTCAAACAATAGCTCTGAGAGAAATGTGAGCTGCACGGTTCATGCTACAAATCTGCGTTTTCTGAAATCTGGCGAAAATGGCAATTAGTGTGCTAAACCACTTCACTCCTAATAATGTAACTAAAAGCTTTTAGGCAATGTGCTCATGGATCACTTTTTGTTGAAGTAGCAGCTAAAAGGGATGCAGCATGGAGAAGGTTCCTCAGAGCCATTGTTGATTGTGGGACTTAAGGAAGGAATTCAAGCTCTGCACCTTTGCATAACAGTCCTGCTCCACCTCCTGCCTAGAAGATATCCCAAGGGTTCAAGCCACCAAAAACCCTCCCTGTGGAAGCTTTCCAAGCTCCAGAAATGCCAACTCCCAGATCCTTGTGTCCAAATCTCTACTTCTCCTCTGACAACCTCTTGCATTAAGGGGGCACGGGGAAAGGATTAATATTGCATAATTAAAATCTGGAGCAACACAAAATGCCATGCATTTTATATCAGAATATACAAATGCACAAAATAAGTCTTTTAACAGCAGAAGAGGTCATGCCCAACCAGACTTCAGAGGTGTAATTTAATTGCAATGTTACTGTGACACATTTTGCTGGTGCAGTTATAGGCCAGATGAGCACAGCTCCATTTCTTTTCTCTCTCATAAAATTGAAACTTGTTTGCAAAGTCACAGCTCTAGTGAGATTGGAGATTTCGATGAAGAACAGKGTTCCAGTTAGTCCTTGGAGCTAGTCCAGCTCCAGAGGTGGTGCAATACAGAGGAGGAGAGCAAGCAGACATAAAAATACTAATGAGAATGCATGTAGGATCTTAAAGGAAGAGGTGTAGATGAGTATCGTTCTGATATTAGTTTCTCCCCTGTGCTCTGCAGGATGGTTAGCAGCAAAGTCCAGCATTTTTCTATCTGGTCTGAAACGTGCCAGCATACTGCCAGGCAATTTTTGAGAATTTCCTGCTCCTCAGTAGTTAAATTTTGTCCTTTGCAATTTTCAGATTTCTGACAGAACTGCTGGTGACAGTTGTAATAATATTCTGTAAAATGTTGTGGTGGTGATTCTTTGAATGCCTTTGTGGTTTGCTGTCCAGAGTTATAATAACCTAYGTTTGCCCAGATATGTGTTCTCAACTTGGAAGCACTGGAGCTAGCATTTACTCTTCTGCCTGGGTGACTGCACGTGTGTGCCAGCGTGTGTTGCTGAACGTGTGAGTGCGTCTCTCTCCAGGTATTTGCCAGGTGCTTCCTGGTCCCTGGGAAGCCTATTTTTGGGTTCACATCTCAGGGAAAGTGGGTGGCTTGAGGTTTATTCCAAAGAGCAGAATCCACCGATGGGGATCATAGATTGTTTCTGAGCCTCCTTTCAGTTTCACGTGTTTCTCTATCAGTTATCTCCTTCCTTAATCATTTTATTTTAGAAACAATAATGGAGGGAATAGAGGAGAGGGAGAAAAAGAAAAATACAGCTCTGTGATTGTATGGCAAGACTGAAACCAGCATAGCTACACTGAGATTAGTTTTGATAAGATCGTTTACTTCAGATGACAACCTTGCTCTGTTCATCTCAAGGAGTTTAATTTGAGCTCCTCAGAAGGATGAGATACAATAGCCAGCTTACGTTAACATTTGCCTGGTCTTAGGTCTACGCATATATGTCCTTAGTGAAAACTGCTGAGTGAAACTTTGAGAATCAGGCTTGCGAGACATAGATTGAAATCATATATGTGTGTATGAGGCACCGATTTCAACTAAAACTGTGTGCAACCTTGGAAAGAGAACTCTAAACAAAGCTAAAAAGAAGATCCCAAAACCACTCGTATTCAGTCATAAAGGACCTTCTCCGGAGTCTTTCCATATCTTATAAACCCTTTATATATATTTGTGTCCATGAAGAAAACAACAGAAAAGAAGAGAGAGATGTGAAATATGCATGGTACTGGATTTAGTTTTATATAAACAAAGCTATATCCCAAAAATACTTTACAAAGTAATAAACTAGACCCTGGTAGTGCATGGATGCTATAAAAGCCAAGGTCTCTATTCTGTGCCAAGCAATAGCTCCTATATACATTTTAAAAACTGGATCCCAGTCAGCTGAAATATTGAAAAGAGTTAGTTCTAGAGATGGGAAGAAAAGAGCTGAATTTAATTTGAGAAGAAAATCCTTCATGGTTTGGCTGCACACAAACAATGCTATACCCCCTGAAAGCTTGGCTTTTGAAATGAATTCGTGCTCCAGAGGAAGGAAAAGCTGAGCATCCCCTCACTAGTGACTGTCCCAGTTCAGCCTTGCACACCAGTATTACACAGCATTTGCTGTGACTGAAGAATTGTAATATTATGTATTGCCGTTACGCATGCCAGTTGTGGACTCTCAGRCCAAAGAGTACATTTACCCCAATACTCACAAATGAAATCCTGTAAAGAGAGGCTTTAATCTATGTCCTTTTTAATCATTAGTATTACAGCATTTCTGAATCTGTGAACTTAAAAGTGCACCCGCATAAGGCTTTAGGTTTCGTGGATGGTAGCATATTGGGATGCTAAATAGTAAAATTGTCCTTMGGAGTTCAAGAGCCGCATCAGAGACCCCAAAATCCTGCAACTGTAGAGCTAAGCACAATTTATGTGGAGCAGCCATGCAGAAAATCTTCTTCCAAAGCCAAATTCTCTTATTGATGCAAACTGCGCTTTGTGTCTTACCTCTTTTACATTCCCTCTCCTGCACCTCTCCCCCTGCCCCCTCCTCAAAAGGAGGATCATCCTCTGCTAGCTGAAATTAGCCAGCTATGAGTTGTGCTCTGTCCTTTGTTGTCTCTCTTCCTGACCAGGGACGGTCAGTCGCATCCTTTCTGGGAACAAATAAGCCTCAGGAGCACAGYGGGTGTCTCTGGGCTGAGGTCGGTTTCCTGAGCTGCTCTGCTTGCGCTTTCTCATCATATGTCCTAACTCGGCACTTGCCTYCCGGTTCCAGGCTATGTTCCTCTCCACACTGTGGTCCTCATGCTGAGTTGCAAAAAAGCTGCTCTCAGGTGATTAAATTTCTGACCAACTGATGGGGCCATGACTTGGACCAACAAGACAGGTTGAACGACGATTCGGCTAAACACTGAACCTCCCAAGAACTGCCTCCCCCTCTGGCAACCATCCTAAAGCCTGTTTCGTTCTCCAGCTCCACCTTTTCTGTTTTCCATGCTTCCCTGACTTCTCACTTTCTTCCTTCCAGCTGCTGGGCTCCTTCCCCTTTTCCTGGTTCGCTCACTCTCCTTCYCGTTGGGTTTTCCACCCCACACTTCTCTCCATTCCCTTCTCCCTGGGGAACACACAGGCCCTGCCCTGGCTGTCCCTCCCTTGCTACCCATCACTCCCCATCACCTTGCATCTCAAAACTCCTGAGATGGTAAGTTTGGTCCTCACGCACAGCCAACAGGCTGAAAGGAAAAATCTGACTTACTTACGTAAACTCCTATGTCCCAAGCTGAGATTTCACTGACACTGTACGTTTTCAGCTCACTTTTCATGGGTTTGCTAGTGAAAAAGTAAAATTGAGAGCTATCACCCGAATTTAGAACTTGGTTTAGGAAAGAGTTAAGCATGTGTTGGAATCCCTTTGCACTCAGGGAACATACAAGGGTGCTAGGCACTGTGTATGTCCTGTGTTTTCTACGTTTGGGACGTGGTCTGCTTAAATATATGCATGTAACTACAAGCTCTCTTAAGCCAGTATGCTTACATTTCTCCATGTGTTTTCTTGACTTTAAGCCTCAGCTTCTATCGAAAGGGAAGCTTCTATTCTGGAAAGAGAAACTATACGTAAAAGGGCTCCAAATAAGCAGAGAAACTTAAAAAAAGAGAGCTTTGCAGTGATGCATTTATTTTTTTTAAGAATTAAAGAATTATGATTTCTATACATATCTATATGACTGCATATAATCTTTCAAACACAATTTTTTCCCGACTTTTTCCATCTTCTTCTATTTCTCTTAACAGAAACAATTTTTCACAGTGGAAGGATACGTTGAATAAAATAATTTTTTGTTTATTATTTTAAACAAAATAAAGGGAAATCCAAAATATATATTTCACAGTCTAATACCAATAAACCACTGTGAGATATCTACTGGTAAGATGCTCCTGACACTTTTCATGTGTGATAGAAAGCAGATTCTACCACAGCCTCACAATACCATCAACTCAACACCATCATTTTTTCCTCTATCTGTTGCTTCTGAACATCCGTAGCTGTAATGGATCTGCTCAGAAGTTTCTATCGTCTTAACAGTTACTCCTTTGATATCACAGCATGATTCACTTCCACATGTAATAGAGAAGAAGAAGGTAGGTCACTCACAGTTCTGAGGAACTAAGGCAAGCAAAGTAGTGCCTTTGTGCCAGCGTAAATGTAAATTACCCCCAGGAAAGAAAAACCCAGTCACCTCTTAGGATTTGCTTCAGCTCAAGGGAGAGCTGGTGGCAATATTGCGCAGCTTCATATTATCCAAGAAAGGCCGGAAAGACATTCCTTCGGCATGCTGACAATGTGCTTCCAGGCATTCTCCAAGACTGGGTCTCTTCTGGGCAAGAGACACGGCCACAGGAAGCAATATTATTCATTGCCAACTAAACTAAGAATTTCAGCTGGCCTTAGCTCCACTCTCAGGTGTGCTGAAGAGAAGGACTGCTAACGGTTTGAGGGCTAGGCTGAGATCAGGAAAACTCCACTCCAGTTCCCTGCCCTGCTGGGCTGTGTGATTTGAGCCAAATGATTTAGTCTCTGCCTCCTGCAGTTCTGCAGCATCTGTGAAATAAGTCATCTCCCAACAACGTGGGGTGCTAGTGGGTATACACGAAAGTTTGTGGTGGGTTCAGCAGGGACCACTGACGATRTAATTAGCTGCTGGAAGAGCTACCAGCAAAGCTGGTTGATGCCCCAGATCTGACACAGATATCTAGGTATCTCTGAAAGAACAAGAGCAAAGGAAGCAATGTGATCTTCTTCAATTTAATGGCAGTTTCCCTGCTGAGGGACTGTGTGATAAGTTTGAAGGTGTAAGATCAGTTTTAGGTCCAAATATAATGCCAACTGAGGTGCCAGACTGTGTAACCACTATCTCTGAGAGCTCATTTTGGATCACACTGCATGGATCTGCCACCTGCCATCTTCCAAAACCTTTCCCAGCATCTGAACCCTCTACAATCAAGTAATGAAAATTATACACCTTAAGGGCCAATATGCACACTAAAAATCAGCAGATCAAAGTAGAATCTAGGACAATAAATAATGTTTTCCTTCTTTAAAAAAATTATTCCGGGAAACTGTATGGCTCAGGGGATTGGTGTTGGGATATGGAGCCTTTCATCGCTGGTCCAAACATGACCCAAGTCAGTAGTGACCAAAAAAATGGTTACTGTTTGGCAGATGCTTTGTGGCCTAGAGTATTTGAAATGAGTTGATGGTCTTAATCCAGTTCCCAGTGGACGACTATCCACATCACAGAAACCACCACCACAATTGGCACCCTTATTGGCAGCCTTAGCAGGTTGGCCAAGGATTAAATAAGTACAGAGACTGAGCCACCCGCTTATGCCTAGCTAGAGGTTGCCCCTCTAGGTCATGGATGAGACACAAGGATGGGGTGGAGCGGGGAAGCTCACACACCCTCTGCTTGTGCTGTACTGGTTTTGTGGGTAAGGAGAGGAATTCATTTTCCAGGGCTGTGATCCAGGCACCCTTCATAAGCAGTATATTCATGTACATGCATTTAAACATGAATTTTAAACGGAGTCAGAAACAGAGAGAATTTCAGGATTTGCTCTCAAAAAGTAAGGCACCAGATTCATTTCTGGGGAATTCATCAAAGCCAGGGTAGTCATACCAGGGCTACATTTAACAAAATGCATACAAGCAACCTGTAAAGCGGCTCTACTTTCAGAAACCTTCATTTTGCTGTGCTATGTTGTCAGTCATCGCTTTAATTATCTCACAAGATGTCTTAGAGTGAACATAATCCATGCCAGCTATTGTCAGAAAGCTAAAGCTGATTTCTAGTTAGGTATACAATGGCAACTATCATGTAAGCAAAGATCTGATACACCTTAAAAAACATATCTGTGCAATATGAAGAAAAGCAGGACTTTTGTTAGCACCGAAAGTGTTTTTCATTTTTGGAGAGGTAAAATACACCAGTCCCCCTGATCTGTCTTTACCCAACATAGGAGATCTTCCTCCGTGAGTTGATGGATTTTACCATTTCTTTCCAATAAACAGCACTGTCCTAACAAAATACTGTGAGCTAAATCCTGCAGTTATTCAGGCAATGTTTGCATGGAGCCAAAATTTAAACT
Organism: Phoebastria nigripes; assembly: GCA_035582835.1. Taxonomy (NCBI): domain Eukaryota; kingdom Metazoa; phylum Chordata; class Aves; order Procellariiformes; family Diomedeidae; genus Phoebastria; species Phoebastria nigripes. Next base: position 1,191,332 of record JAYKAV010001033.1, on the reverse strand, counting down.
TAAACTAGGCAGCACCTAGGCTGGCTGAGTGAAGCACAAGTTTCCTTCCCTGTGTGAAGGCACAGAGAGATCTTCCCCCGCTTGCAGCCCAAGCAGGCAATGCTGGAAGAGGAACCGCAGCACACAGGCAGGAAAGGCTTCCCCAAAGTCACACCAAGCACTTGGCAGCACTTGAAGTCTTCTGTGCTGTTTCATTTTATACCTGTTACAGTATTGCAGCAGATATGGCAAGCAATGACAGCTCTGCCCGAGAAAAGACATGGGGAATGAATTCTGCAAGTAGCTGGAGGCCCCCCTGTTCTATTTACCTCTGTGATAGCCAGAGCACCTCATTGTCTGTTGGACCTTATTACACCAAGTCTTTAATAACAAGGTAGGAACCTGTGTGAGTACCTGACTGGTATTTTTCACTGCCAGACTGATTTAACACCTAGCTTCCATGCCTGCCTATAGTAAGACTGAAATGCAAGCCAGCCTGTGAAAGCAAGGCATTTTCTACCTACAAGAAGGAACTGGCATTTGATCTTTGCTGCAGTATGGCCCCCATATGTTTCATTTTTTAAAGCACTTCCTGCAAAACAGAAATCCCAGGAAGCAAAAGTGGCAAACTCTTACAAGGTTCCTCGTCTGTGACACATATGAAATGGAGTGTCTTGTCCCAGGGAGCCATTTCCACTTGGTTTTATTTGCACCTGAATTAATGCTCAGATTAGTGGGTCTTCGTGAAGGGAAGGTCCAGGTTCGGAAATAAGCAGAGAGCAAACTGGTGAGAAGTAGGATCTCTTCCCTGTTAGTTGCAGGAACACTGCTCAGCACAGTGCATTGCCTGACCCTGGACGTCCACATGCTCCTGCCATGCCAACACATGTTAGATGTGAAGAGCACCCTAATAGAAGTACTTGACCTAAACTGAACAAATTTCCTAATTGCAGTAAGACAACACTTGAGGGTGTGGTTACCACAGAAAATCACACCCATGGACAGATTAGGAGCACCTGGCTGCACCTCATGCCTCCTAATGTCCCAGGGGCATGATTATCTCATCAGGTGCCACCTGCCAAGTCTTGTTGCTGAGGAGCTGGCTTTGGCACGCTGCGTAGTTGGGGTGGGGAGAAGAGAGGAGCACACAGGGGCAGGCACACATGCTTGTCTCAAGTGCATTCCTTAAAACTGAGTATTTACACCGAGATGATGCCTTGGTTCTGCTCAGAAGCACATCTGCGTTTGGGGGTTACAAAGGAGCAAGCTGTTGTTTCTAAATCCTCCCCTGCACCCCTTACATCCTCAGCACGCTTGCATTGTGTGTTACTGGTTAATGGACATCCCTGAACTTGCCACTCTCCAGCCACAGCTTTTCCAACCACTCAGTGCAGCCTACAAGAGACCCAAACAGTTGGATGAGCCTGAAAAATTGCCCTGCTGGCAATTTTCAAAATGTTTTGCCCTTTTCTCTCAAAAGAGGACAAAGCCAGAGTGAGAGACAGGCTCTATGACTTCCAAAGTGCTCTGACCATGAAAACAGCATGCCGACTTCAAAGTAGACAGCATGTGTCCAGGTGAGGTTACGCTGTGCACATTGCCTCTGCGTGCAAGTCCTTCTCATCTCTCCTATTCTCTTTCATCCCCAGTTCAAGGTGTGAAGCCTAACCTCCACACAGCAATTAGTGGATCATGGCCCAGCAAGAGAAGACAGACCAAACCTCTGCCTCTGCCAGGCCTGTTGAGCTCCTCTGGAACAACGAAGATCGTAAAACACAAGACAAAGCTCTGAGCCCAGAGGTAAGTTACTCTCGGTCGAAAGGATCTGTCTGGGGAACAAACTTTCAGAGATTAGACTAATCCAGAGTCCGATGACCTTTAGGTCATAGTGCAAGAACTTCCTCTTTGATATACCTTTTACAACATAACCAGAGTGACATTAACAACAATAACCTGACCCCATCCCTCCCCTCAGAAGCACCTACCCTGGGCAGAGCTGCCCAGAGACAGAGAAGGGAGAAGAACAAAAGACTCCAGGAAGCCTACTAGGGATGTGCCAATCTAATTGTTATGGGCGGTGCTCAGATACTGTGATGAGAGGTGCCAATAAAAGAAAACAACCAAAAACTCTAAAGCTAGATGATGTACCCTTTAGGCCATGGGAGTGGAGAAAAAGGAATTTACTATGAATCAGATGAAGCCGTATTTATTCACACTCCCACTCTTGGCCCTTTTGATAGCATCAAAGTCCACTGGATTTGAAGCTACTCTGACAGACTTAGCTGTAACCCACAGCAGTGGAGAATAGATTTAAGCCCCGTCCTTTGCTCCTTGCTCACCGTGCTGTACCGCAGTGCTGTTCTCCATCCAGCAAAATCCTGTTCTCCTTTAAGGCTCAGCACAACAGGTCTGATTCAGAAATGTTCCCCTTCCTCTTCATTCCCCTTGAATTTCTCACCCTGAGTCATCGGACTACAATATAACTTTAATGTGGAAAGTTTTGTGGGTACGTTTTGTTTTCTTTTAAGTTCAGAAAAGAAAAGGTACGACCAGAGGGGGAAGAAAAAGTGTCTCATGGTTGAGAGGACTCTTTTAACCAAGGAGTCACATGGCTCCCTGGCAAGCAGCCAAAGGAGTCATGAGAGATGCTGCCATTCCCCTCAGCATTCCCTTAACCATGTCCTGCCTGCCACCCAGCCTGCCACCAGCCACCTCGCACCCCAAGGCCAGCAGCTCTCCTCAGCCTAGCCTTGCTCGGCTGTGCCCATGGGTGGCTGGCTGGCTCCCGTGGAAGGAGGAAGCACTGTCAGAAATGATGCTCATGACTTYGGTAAGTGGCGCTTTCCCCCTGCCCTCTCTGGACATGGTGGTGAAGTAGGCGATAGCGATGCCATGCTTCAGATGAGACGCAATCATGCCGTCTCCACTGCTTGTGGTCGGAAAAGAGTCACTGAAAGTAATGACGTGGCACTTACGCCGCATTTTCCGTTTTCAAAGTGCTGTGGCAGCTTTCGCTCTCCTGCCCCTCCCCTACCTCCAAGCCATGCCAGCGTTGTTATTGCCCTATTAAAGGTGTGGGAAACTGAGGCAGGCAGAAGTCACGATACTGCTATTCAGCATCTCAGGCATCAGTCCAGTCTCAGACCTTGCCTGTCTTCACCGCAGAGCAAATCCCACCACGGAGAAGCGTACTCTTTAGGGGGGCTGTCCTGCTGCCCTGGCCAGGGTCCAGATCAATTAGAGATGCACTTGGGCTTTTTCAGGTGYTTTCTTGCCTTGCTGCTGGGGACGTTAGGACCGGTGCTGGTCCTGCACATCCATACAGCTCTGCTGGGCGCTACGTAGCAGCTGCTGCGTTCCACCCCAGCAGTGAGTGAAATGATCCTTGCCCAGTTCACTTGAATGCTGGGAGGATTAATTCACTTACGATCCTTGAATGAAAGAAACTATTATTAAATAGTAGTCACATTTCATAATTATGTCTCACTTCAGCCAGATTAGGAGGGTGGATATGATATCCAGTCCCAGGACTGCAGCACTTAAACAATTTTAAATTAAATACACCTCAAATTGTTTTCCAGGCCCTACTTGCAGGCAGACAGTGGTTTATATCTGCATGGCTTATGCTTACTTCCAGCTTTGAAAGTTGGGCTGCCCCACAATGCCTTGCACATAACGAGCAAATGCCGCAGTGCTTTTGAAGTGCTTCTCCCCTTGAAAAATAAATAATGTTTTGTTTTTATGTCAGCTCTTACTGGCACCAGAGGCCATAATGATTCTTTCAATAGCCCATAGAACTGATTTTGGGTTTTGTCTGACATGGCCTCCTATTAATGTTGCTTTTGCTGTATGTTCTTGGGAAATATGGCCACATTCCCTTTAAATTGCATAATATGGCAACCTGTGCCAAGGCTGTACTTGAACGGATACTGGAAGAACAAGGCTTGTGCTGACTTTCTGTTTGGTTCTCCTCTCACTTGAACTGGAGTCACTCCATTGACTGCGGCAGAGTTGCTCCTGCTTTATTAACTTGCTGAGCTGTGGACGTAACCCCAGGGGAGAGAAGCCTTGGGCCCTCAGGGCTGAAAAGACAAGGTATAAGAGCTTCCCAAAATGCTGCACAGATCTATAGCGATGGCCATCCAGAAGAAAATATTTTTGAATGCCTTTGTTGTGCATTCCAGGTACGTGCTGGTGGAAGATACAACTCATCAGCATTATCTTTGCACCACAAAACTGCCAGTCAAGTCCCTGGAGTTCAAGCAGTTTTGAAAGTGGTGCCACTGATTAGCAACAGGGTGGCTCTGCTTCAAATAAAAAATTTGGGACGCACAGTACAGTGACCAGTGGACTTGGTGCCGCTTCACAGGGGAAAAGTCTTCTGCCACATATTAATCATCTGAGGCTAGCTTTTGCCCTCATTTGCACACTTGCTATACCACTGGATGTCCTTTTTTTCTTATTACTTAGGAACTCAGGGTGAAATTTGACCTTGGACAAAGAGCTGGAACAAAGACTATGTCACCATGATGATTAAGTGGGATTTTTTGCATAAACGTGAATTTTATCCTTTGTGGGTTCCTGCCACGAGGGAAATCTGATCCACAAGCATAGGCTGAAAAGAAAATAAATGTTCAAAACTGTAAGTACGACATGGGTACAAACTGTATGCGCTATTAAAATTATTTCCAGGAAAAGATACAATAACTCTCTAATTTAGCCTGTCTTCAGATTTTCTAAAGAAGGTATGATTTGCTGTAAAATAATTAATAGGTGATAATCATCTTGCTGTCAGATCCTAGTGGAAGAAAGATTTTTTTATGATGAGAGCAACTACTTGGCCTTAACTATCTTAATTTTAGAAAAGCTGCCTATACTCCATTAGAACTGAACAAGGCAGCCAACTTTCAGCTCCATCACACCATCAAGAAAACTGCCTTTTAGAAAGAAAACCCAAGAGGGAAGCGTGGAAAAGACAGCTCAGTGCTTTATCTAAAGGTTTGTCGTAACAACATTTAGGCAGTAACAGAAGAGAGAAGTCATAGAAATGTATTGCATATGCACAGAAAAACCTACTGAGAAAATACTTTAAGTCTCCGTACCCAGAATTTCTTCACATTTGCTCTAGTTGAGGTATTTGCAATGCTCCTTACGCATGTGTTGTAGCAAAAGCAAATACATAGGAGTTGTCTTGACAAGAAGTAGCCAGCAAGTCCTATGCAGCTCTCCACAATGGAGGGAAAATGTATCCTTTTACCTTTGGGGGAGGATTGAAGGGAGAGTAAAAGAGAAGGAGAGGGTGCTAATAACCCTTAAAGGACTGAAAGACGTTCTCCAGGAACCTGCCTCCTTTGGCTTTTCTTCCAGAGCACTCCTGTGCCTGAGCTCCTGGTCTTTCTTAGCCTCCCAAGTAATTCTGGGCTTGTAAACCTGAAGCTTTCGGTGACAAGTTTGTTCAGTTCGTTGCCAGGGTATTCACATGYGCATGGCCCAATCCCAGAACCCAGAAGTCATGAAGATTTTGCTTGTGTGCATAGATGTTTTGGTCATGGTTCTCATGACTAGAGGCCTGGCTGGTTCTCATACAACTCTTCCATGTAGAGCGCTACTGTAATACTATATAAGTTATACACCTGCAGCAGGTTGGGGTAATGCTATACAGGAGGGCAGTGAAGCATCAAGGAGGAAAGAGCAAAAATAATGAGAAGAATCAAGCAGACAGGTGAACCTGGAGTTGCAAAAAGCCACCTGTCAGGTAGTTAGCAGGTAGAGGTGTTTTGCCAGCATGCATGAAAGACACCGGTGAGAGTCCACTGAGGGTAAAACGACATGCAAAGGTTATGGGCTGAAGAAATCGGGCTTGCAACATTAACCAGTTCTGTAACGCGTGGTGTCAACACATCTGTGGAACTCCTTTGATCTACAGCTGGTCCCAGCTTTCTGTTGCTTGTGGTAATTTGGGAAGACTAGAGGGTTAAACTGTATTTTGGGGGTTAGGAATCTCTCTGATAGTATTTGAGTCCAAATTACGCAGTCCCGTGCACTGAGAAAACACTTGGCACGGTTCTACCTTTARCATGCCATATTGCCAGGTACACATGGTGCATTTTTTCCATTGCCTAAAATGTGTTTGTCAGTCTAACTGTGTAATTACAGCTCACTTTGTTTAGCTCTTTAACACCTCCTTTGAAAGACTGTCTTCTGAGGGATTAGCCTTGTTCTTTGTTTAATATGTGACCATATCTGCATTTAATCTTACCAACTCATCTGAATATTTCATGTTACTTTATACCCACTTGTTACATTATGTTAGTAATGCAGCACATGTAATAATTCCACGCTGCCATCCTACAAATTCTGGATGCTGCCACCTTTCCTTATAATTACTTAAGTAATTACTTTTTTTTCAATTTTAAGGCGTGCTAGACATCTAATTCTCAGAACCTGCTTGCCACAAAGGATTGAGAGAGGTGCCTACATCCAAATGCATTTGGATTCAAGGATATTGAGAACTTGGATGCTTGGCCTAGACCATGGCAGGGAGAGGGGTGGCCAGTCACAGATTTACCAAAGCTCTGTGGTTTTAGACAGGGAATTTTAGTCTGGGTCTCTCAGAGAAATGGTGGACTTAATCTTCTAGAGCTACCAAGAAGTCATATCACAATCACTCTCCCATCTTTGTGTGGCAACTTCAGTACATGGAAATAGCCTGTATCAGGCAGGTAAGCCAAGCTCGCGGTGATTATGGCAGCCCAGCATGCAAATATTCTTTATCTTTCTTGTTTCACCAAAAGCATTAGCTTTAGGTGATCCTGAAAATAATCGATACCCTTTGGAGGTTTACCTGTTCTGTCTCTAACCTAACACATCTCTGGGGGACGGTAAAGTTGAAGTCCTATTCCAAATCCTCTTATAGATGACTATTATTACAGTACTATGTAAAAGGAGTATCTAAGGATCTCAACAGAGCTCTCCTTGGGCACAGGACACTGTACAAATAGAGGTCTAGAGAGCGAGCTTGCCCTGAAGAGTGCATGGTCTCAGTTATAAGATGAATAAGGTGCAAAAGCAGGGAAATGACGGGTTTACACCGCAGTCCAGTGACTGAGCCAGGGACAATCTTGTTCCCTTAACCACAGAGGTCGATATAGCCCTGATCTAACCGGGATGAGAGGAGTGGGCCGGATTGTGTAGCCCTGACTGTACCAGCTAAATATGGGAGCATCAGTCACGCTGGTTGATACTAACRAGGAAGCTGTGCCAGCCGTCCCCTTGAAGGGTCTGCACCACAGAGCAGGCTGGCTGTTCTCTGCTTGCATAGCTCCCTCCTGCACTGCACAGACTAAGAGACAAGCTTCAGGCACTGTCTCCAGCAGTCCTAATCTTTAGGGATTAGGCATGAGTACTTTCCTGTAGGCAAATGAAAAATATGCGTTCCTTCTAACCTGCTTCCCACGAGTGTGGAGAAGCCCTGTTGTAAAGGATGTGGAATAGTGAGGACATGGGACCATCAGCAGAACAGATGCAAAACACGCAGAGGATTTCTCTCCCTCTACATTTCCTAACCAGCCAGTAATATCTACTCACTAATATAAATTATTTGCTGTATTATGGTGTTAGAATACGTAGCCGCTTTGAAGATTTATGCTGCTATTACTACATACACACACTCTCTCTTACGCATTATTCCCAATCGCTTTATAGCAAATAAATGAATTAACTCTGTCTGTGTACCAGCAGATAATCCCCGAAATAAGCTTCTTAAGAACCAACTCTCATGTTGCTGGTGAATGCATCCAACCCTAAAGAAGATGAACAGTGAAAGGAGTACGCAAATGGAAAGTTAGACTAGCACCATCTTCTTTAGAAGAAGCTAAATATGTATATGTGTACAGACACATGTGCACTCAAACATGCACTGCAAGAAACGCTGCCAGATAGTATTATATATAATCCTGGTTTTTAGACATTTATACTAATTACATCAATATTATTAAATGTCAGGTTTATATTTTAAATATGTAATTGGATTACCAAAATATGTCCAGAGCATTAAAATGTATCAATCATCCTACTACCAGCTATTCTAGCTGCAGTCAGTTTTCTTTTTCAAAAAGTCAGACACTAATTGCTTCTGGTTGTAAAAAAGTTTACAGTGTCTCAGAGGGCCAAAGGTTAGTAGGCAAGCACGCCAAAGAAAATTACTTTATCAGATACCATACTTACAATATAGAAATCAATTTTATGAAGGAGTTGGTTCTTTAAACTAATTTTGGATGTAGGCTACTATAACTTAACTTTCTTCCCAGCTAGTGCACACAAAACACTGAGGCCCCGGTGGCTTTTTCATTCTGAAAATGAAATTTCATTTCATCATTGCCTTTTTCATTCTGAAAATCCCATTTCATCATGATGGGATTTTTGCCTTACAGATTTTCTTGCAGAACAAACGAGCTGCATCGTGTCCCCCCCTGCCCCACCCCACCTCACACGCACCAAGAGAGACAGCACGGACACCCTGTGCTCAGTTTGCTCGTCCACTACATATTGCCCCTAGTAGGTTCGTCTCTATCCCTGAAGGACCAGCAACTCTGAGGCCGAGGAGTTGTTCTCATAGCCAAAAGACGATAGAGATCTCGGGCAAAATTAACGTAACCATTGACAGTGCATGGGAGCTCACTAAATAGCAGCTTGGGAAGCATCCTCCCCTCCAGAGAGCGAGGGTAGCAGAAACAGACACCAAAAGATAATGCTCGAACAGGCTCTACTATGCTTTAATCTTCAAAAGCTACCATTAGTAAGCCAGAGAAGTATATTTACCCACAAGATAAACACCACAAGTTCGCTAGGCTACTATCCATTAAGCACTGAAATAACTCCTCTTTCTTTTAACTTGCAAACAGGAGCGAGGCAAAGCATTGCAGCGTGCCYGGCTCTCCCCACCGCTGCTCCCCGCTTACTGGGGGCAAAGCGGGGGACACAGCTGAGATGCAGCAAGCCCGGCCGTGGGCTGGGGCCGGGGGTGGCACAGAGGGAGAGCAGGGAGCGGGGGGCGGGGGCCCCGGGCAGCCTCTCCCCGCCGGCCCCGGGCGCGCTGCTCTCTCCCCGGAGAGGCAGCCGGCTCCCTCCCTCTGGAGTGATGGATGGAGGGAGGTGCGCGTTGGTTTGGGGCTCCGCTTTGTTGGGTTTCACCTCCTGATCCCTTTCCCTTCTGCTCTGCTGGACTGCAATAGCCACCTCGGCTCCGGCTCCGCGGGTCCAGCTCCGAGTGACCTGCCGCTGAGGGGATGAACTGGGGATGGCACAGGGAAAGGCGAGGGAGCATTATTTATCCACCACAAATTCTCATTGTCGCGGGGCAGCGCTCAAAAGATCCCCAAGCAGTTCGCTCTAAATAAAGCAGGCATTGCTTCCCTTGTATTTCCCCTCAGCAGTCGCCTTAGTATTATTATTATACTTCTATAGCTTTTGCTTTCGGACCTTATAATTATGTCACACAGCAAGGGAAACCGCTAGCATCCCAGCATCTGGTGTGCGGTTTAAAACTTTTGTTTCAAGATTTGAACTATTTATAGAAGGAAAACTTTGTAGGATAGTAATTTCCTACGGTTTTGAGAAAAATATGGCTACGCTTATATTAAAAGGGTGTATTTATTTATTTATTACGACTCCTTCCTCCTGTTTTAAAAAAAAAAAAAAAAGATAGCACTGCAATTTTTTTTACAAGCTATTGGTCACCTACCAGCAGACATATCCTGCCTGGGAATAGAAACAGGCAGCTCTGGCTATTTGGTTTAATCAATAGCATCCAACCGAATTAAACCTAACGTGCTTCCATAAATCAAGCGCCTTTAAAAATCGGTAGCCAAGGCATGTGTATTTCATTAAGAATTAAGAATGTAGAAATAGACGTTTAGTTTCTTTTTATGGGTGTGTGTATTCCTACTTTTCTTCCATAGCGGTGGGTTATATTTTCCTATAGCCCACAGAAAATACACACACATACACGGAGGAACAGACGCACACGTGCTTGTTTATGTGCATGTGCTCCCGTGCATGCATACAGAGAAAAAAAATTATATAGAGAGAGATAAATATAGATATATAGATATAAACCACATACAGTTCAGGGGCAGGAGCTCAAATTTTGCACCCGCCGGGGTGCAAAAAGGTCTGAGCTCGGCACGGGGCTGGGAGAGAAGGGAAATCCGCCCGGACCCCGCCGCTGAGGTGAACGCGAGGCCGGGGGTACCGAGGCGGGTTTTCCCCATCACCGACCAGAGCTCGCCCGAGCCGAGGTGAGCCCCTCTGCCGCGGCCCCCGGGCAGCCTGGGCCGGACCCGAACCGCCCGCTGCGCTTCCCAAAGCTCCCCCGGGCCCGATCTCCGAGTCCCGGCACGGAGGGGCACGCCGTGCCCCGGGGCTGGGGGGATGCTCAAGGGAGGGAGAAGGGTCCCGGTTTTAAACCGGCTCCACCGACAGGGTGACCCGCCGCCCCCAGCGCCCTCCTCTCCCCACGGTTGCCCCAAAGCGTGGTCAGGTCTCGCCCGGAGCGCGGGAGAGCAGGAGCCCTTGACAGCTCCCCGGCAGCCCCTCCGGGCTCCGGCGTGCAGCCCCGGCCGGGCCCGGCTCCCCTCGGCACGGCGGCTGGCCGGCGCGGGGACCCCGGCCCGCCACCCCCGACCCCCTAACGCGGCGCCCGGCGGGGACAGAGACCTGCCGGGGGACCTGCCGGAGCACGACGGCGGACACTCTCTCCGCAGCCCGCACGAACTAAGCCCAGCCGCTACTTATCCACCGCAACGTTAGATACAGATATAGATATTAAAAAAAAAGAGCCCGAAACTCCTTGCAGTCCCACCCACCGACTCTCATTTCCCCCACCCCTACCTCCACCCCCTTCCTCACAAGGAAAAGGTCCTGGAGCCAGCTCTAACTGCGGGACTGGAGATCCCTCCGGAGCAAAAGCAGCCGGCAAGCAAGCGCCTCCGCGGCCGGGGGGCTCTCCCCGGGCTGCGGGGCTGGGCGCTCGCCGCCGACTGCAGCAGCCCCGCGCTCCTCGGGATCTCCGCGCAGAAACACACTTCCCCCGACGAGCGCGAAGCGATGCCCATCTCCGGTTTGGCAGGAGGAGGAGTCGGGGTCGGAGTCCCCAGGGGAGACGCCGGCCGCTCCGTGCCCCGTTGCCCCGCCGCCCTCCAAGGTGCGCCGCCCCCGCTGCGGGCACGCCGGGCCCCGGCCCCGCCGGCGGGGCAGCCCCGGGAGTTACCTGGCGGTGTGCACCTTCCCCCGGCAGTGTCCGACCAGCAGCGCCAGCACCGCCACCGGCACAGCACCTCCGCCGCCACCACCACCATCCTCACCACCGCGCACTGCACGGAGCTGCCGCCCGTGCTGGCTTCTCCCGGCTCCCTTTGCTTGCCTTGCGCATTGCCCCTAGGTAGCTGCTAGCGGGGTCATTTCAAACAGTATTTGGAAAAAAAAAAAAAAAAAAAAATCTGGATCACTTACAGGTAACTCCCACTGGTAAGGATGAGGAAAATCTGAGGGTAATACACTGAGAGTAACACACTGCGAGATGAAAAAAGGATCATGGCTGAATCCCGTTTACACTCTTGGAGTTCGCTTCCTTGGTTATTCCTTTCTGGCCCCCCCTGGTCGTAATTCCCCACCCTTTTTGGTGTCAGCTGTGGCTTGAATCTGAGTTGGAATCCAGTCCCTTGGGCTTGGGGGGGCTTTGTCTGTTTGTTTGTTTGTTTGTTTGTATTGTTGTGTCTAGTATTCCCCTGGTGCTAATGCTGCTCCCTGTGCAGAGTATGTGCTGCTGCTGCTGCTCTCGCTGCTGCTGCTGCCTCTGGGCTCCTGCCTGTCATGTCTCAGTGGTTGGAAGTTGTTACAGTGGGTTCTCGTGTTGGAATGAGGATGGTTTAAGGGATTTGGATGGCAGAAAGTGCCTCTCTCTCTCTCTCTCTCCCTCTCTCTGTAACTCTCCTGAGACTCGGGGCTGCCATTGGGCAGTCAGTCACTGCAATCCGCCTACTTTTTTCTCTCCCTCTCCCTTTTTTTTTTTTTTTTTTTAAAGGGGAGGATGACAATGGAGAGACACTGATCTAGCCCGGGCTGCAATGAATCCGTGCACCCTGGCTGAGCCCTCTCCTTACGCCTCGCTCCGCAAGCGCTCCTCACCCGCTTCATGGGGCATTTTTAAAGCTCTCCCTCGGCGCTCGGCGGGCTGCGGGCGGCTGGCTCCTGCGTCTGCCGTGGCACCCTTTCAGCTCGCCCTGGGAGAGATCCTGAGGGAGCTGCCAGCTCCCAGCTCCGCTCTCGGTTAATTGCTTTATTATGGGCGGCTGCCCCAGTTCCCCCGAAGGGTTCCGCCGTCCCTCCAGCCTCGGCAGGGGTTTGGCTCTTCTTGTCCCCGGTGTTGAAAATTAAGCTCCGATTTCAGGGGGATCTTTCAAAAAAAAAAAAAAAAAAAAAAAAAAAAAAAAAGCTATATGTTGTCGTAGCCCGCCTGAGTGAGAAATAAAGACATGTACACTCGTAGCTTCCTGGCGAGATTGGATTTCGCGTGAGAGAAGGGGAGGGAAAGGACTGGTGTGAAACAGCCGGTGTAGGGCGGTGAGCGGGGAGCGCAGTGCCTGGCCGGGGCGGCAGCGTCTGCCGGCGGCTCCCGGGTCCCCGCACCTCTCGCCGCTCCCGCGGGAAGAGCTGGCGTCTCCTCTCTTCCCTCTCCCTCTCTCCTTCCTGAGAAGATGCCAGTCCGAAGAGACGTTTCCCGGCAGGTTAGTTGCCTCTCCCCTGCCTTTCCCCCGCGCCGGGCGGCTCCTGCCCCTCGGCACCGCCGCGCCGCGGGGCGAGGGGATGCTCGACCCTTCCCCGCTCCGGCGGGCGGGAGCCCTTCGCCCCGTGCAGCCCCAGCGGTGCAGGAGACAGTCGCTCTTCCTCTTTGCCTCCTTGGGCGTTTGTTCTTTCTTTCGGAGGCAAAAAAAAAGAAGTTTTAGTGCTGGGAGAGATGGTGAAAAGACGTGCGCTGCGGATGCTGGGGTGAGGGTTTGAAAACGAACCCCGAAAGACAAATATGCACAAATTTAGCACAGGTAATTTAATACAAATGCAGCAGAAATGAGCAAGAACTAGGCTCCGAAGTCTTCTCGGTCCGTAGGGTTTGTAAATGTTCGTCTCAGGTTAATAGCCTCATGACTGAAGGAGTTTTCTTGGCCAAGATCTCTTCCAAACACCTTGGGAACACCTCCTCCAGTTAACCAGTCCCGGCACATGGGTGCAGCTGTCTCCGTGACACAACGAAATATTCTTTCAGATGGAATGGGAATTGCAGAATTGGTGTAAAAACGTTGTCTGCCGCCCAATATGCGATAAAAATCTTCTCGGGGTTTGGTTTCATTTAACCACTTTCATCTACAAGTTCAGTGCAGACGCTGGGACAGTCAACGTCCTTTTGAGAAACGCTAATATCGATTAACAAGAGACAGAAGCTTAAGTCTTTCAACGATTATTTACATCCCAGAATCGTCTTATTTATAATTCTTTAAGATTCTAAAATTGTCGTATTTAAACTTCTGTAAGTGTGTGCGTGCGTATGTGTGTGTGTATATATATATATAGATAGACATATAGATGTGTATCTCCTGTAATGTCCGTTCTCCCTCTCAGACGCGCAGGCTGTGGTTGGGGCAGCTGTGCTGAGCGTGAACTGGGAGAACGGGTAGCGACTTTTGATGTTTTATTTCTAGCATTTGTTCGGCTTCGGGTATATTTTTAAATGTGCATCTGCTTTTAAAGATGTGCCTGGGGGAAAGAAGGAAAAAAAAAGTGAACTGTAAAAATGAAAAGTAAAGGCTGGCACTGGAAAAATTCGAGCTGGTGCTGGCAGAGTTTGACCCAGTCCAGCTGAAATGAAGACGGTTTACCAATCTCCACAGTTTTCGGATCGAAGCCGGTTTTATCCACAACTTAGCTGTGTAGGGAGAGGAAACTTGTATAAAAGAAACCAAAACGCGCCGTTTCTTTTCGGGAAGTTAAATTTTATTCTAAAACCACGAGCCGGTTATTACGTCAGAAAATTCATAATGATGATGGTAAGAATAACCTGCTAAATTCCATCCAAATGGTTTCTGTACGTATGTCAGCCGGGGGTAGGGAGAAGTGCACTTGTTTTGTTGATTGAAGCCGAATATATTCCCTTCAATAAAATGATGTGGCACTGGAGGAAAGGTTATTGTCGGTAACACCTAATATGGGCATTTCAGCATCCGTCGTTCCTTCTTCCACAAACACGTGTATTTTGGACAAAATAGGGGCAGAACGCCACTGAAATGGTTGCCGACACCATAGTCGGGCAGATGAAGCAGAGCAGGCACGAATCAAGTATTTCCTTTTTTTTCTTGTATCTGTCTATTCCCAGCTGCGGTTTCTTTCTTATCCCCAACTTGCGGAGTGTCCGGCACAAGAGCACGTCGGAAGCCGGTAAGAGCTTTGAAGGTATGGCCGGTAGGCAACACACCGCACTCCTTTCTGGTCGGAACCGGGTATTTCTTGTAGCTCACCGAGCTGCAAGTCTAGTGCCAGGGGAAAGAAGCGGCGGGGAATGATGAGTCGCTTGAAATTAGCGGATGTCTGGTTGGCGGGGAGGGCGAGGATTGGCGGCGGCGGCAGCACAACGGAGGGCGCTCGTGGAGGGGCCGGGGAGCGTGTCCTCCCGCCGGGGGGAACGGTGCCAGGCAGCCCCGGTGCTGCAGCCGCACCGTCCGGGGCTCCGAGCGTAAATCCCGCGGGTCCCCTCCCAGGGGCCCGGCTGCCTCGCCGGGGCTCCCGGCGCTGCCACGTGGTGCCCGCCGTCGAGGCTGAGCCCCAGCCGCTGCCTGCCGCGGGGCCGGGGATGCCGGGCCGGGCCGGGCGTCCGGGCTCCCCGCCGCCGGACAGCGCCGGGGATGGGCGAGGGGAGCGGGATCTCGTTGGCGTTTGCTCAAAACGCCGCAAAGCCAAGGCGAACTTCGCCGTAGGGGCGGGGAGCGGGGTCGGCTGGCCCGTTCCCCGCCGCAGAGTCCCCGGGAGTCCCGAGAGGGAGCGGCGTGCTCCGGCCTCCCCAGGATGGGCCGGGGTGCCCGGCGCCCGCAGCCCTGTGCGCCCCCAGCTCCGCTCGGCTTTGCCTCAGGGGCACGGAGGAAGCGTCCCCGCCGCCCCCCGAAGGGGTGCCAGCACCTCTCGTTGCTCCCTTGGGCAGCGCCAGCTCCTACCACCTGCACCCCTCGAACCGCACCCTGACCTCCTCCCCGCGGGAGGGGGGTGTCCTCTCCGCTCCCCTTGGCGCTGCCCGGCTGCCCCGCTTCTTTCCCTCCAGAAAAGATAAAGAGGAAAAGGCTGAGTTTTTCCCCTAGAGCCCTGACCTGGGCACTGCCCGCGGCTCCGTCTTTCTGAAGGTCACATCACTCATCCCCAGAGCATCCGCTGTGATTTGCATCTGTGGTACAGCTGTGATTTTTAACTTCCGACGTATTTATTAATTAAACTGTAGCCGAGCGCTCTGCGATCTTCTCAGGAAATATTTCTGTTTCAATCCTGCTGCTAGACGGGGTCAATATTTGATGTGATCTGTTTTCGCGAGGGGATACGTGGAGCCAGCGGGGTTGCAGACGCTTTACGCTTCGGTGCCTGGACGGAAACGTCATCGACAGAAGTATCAAGCGATGCTTCACCTCACGCCTTTCTCTCTCTCTCCGACAGACTCGGGGATAGGAAATAGAAATGGGAACAACGGGAATTCCCTGAGAGGAAGGACTACCTGAGCGGGATCTTGCTCTCTCCTCCTAACTGGGCATAGCGGCTTCTTTATGGTACCCTGCCATGTCACCCCATGGGACACCCCCCGCCCCGTCCAACAGCTGGGTGAATACTTATGTATTGCGTTATTTTCTCTCCCCTCCGTTTCATGTTTTCCACTGAAAGTGGAGCTTTTAGCACGTTTTATTAAGACATGAACACGTGCTCCGCAGCAAAAAAAAAAAAAGCCTGCCAAGTCTAACCTCTTTGCTATCGCTGACACAATGGCTCTCTCCTTCACGCTGCAAAATAAACCTAATGCACTGGAAGACAAACTACGTTTTATCTCACTTCATCTCCCCCCGCCTTTTTCTATGCGAAGAGCTCACTAGAAAAGGTATCATTACACTCAGAGGATATGGTTTCAACAAAATGGTAGTTCCAGTGGCTGATGAAAGAGGCAATAATTGCATCCCACATGCCTAGCCTAGAAGTAGCCCTGGATCTCAGAGCAAATTTCTCTCCTATTGTTCAGAGAAAGTGAAGTATCCTCATCGCCTTACAGGCATGGTGATGGATCTGATGGGGTTTTTGTAAGGGCTTTTACTGTTCCTGCTGTCCACTCGGTTTTACTTCCAGCCTCAGTCCAACAGCATTCTTGTGATTTTTGCTCTGAATCCCCTTCTAAAACAGCCACAATCAATTTCGAAAAGAGATCTGCCTTCCAGACTGTAACATGTGCCCAATCTTCTGTTCCCTTTAAAAATAAAACCGCAGTGAAAGCGAATAGCAATATCATTACCCTTATTTTGCAAAGCATTTTCTTTGAGCTCGCCTGCCTCTCTGTGAGGGATGTGTTGTACGAAGTCCTCCAGCTATTGAAGTAGATGGGGTGCCCCCGTCATCGCTTCATTTATGGATACACAGCCTCACCAAATTCACTTCTCAACTAAACACCTGTCAATCCGAGCCTGGAGGACGACAGAGCCCATCGCTGCCGACCACAGCTACGACAAAGGGCGGCGCAGGTATGTAGCCCCGCAGAGGTTAGAGCACTGAAAACACCCTCCTGTCTCCAGCAGGCAGGATTTGGGGCTACCCCCGGGCATGTGCGCCGGCCAGGGCAGGGGTGGACGCGGTGTCCCCACCGGGGCAGGGCAGGGGGCAGAGCGGAGGGCGTCTCCCGCGCCCCCTCCGCGTCCGCGCATCCTCCGCGGGTCGCCTGCGGGACAGCGCCGGGCTCCGCCGGCCCCCGCGGCGGCACCTGTGGCTGTGGGGGCGGGCTGAGAGCCGTGCCAAAAATAAATAAGCAAACACGCACAGGGATGCAAGCCGGCTGGTGCCCGCCGAGCAACCTGCTGGGGACCCTCCGGAAGGCAGCCAGCGGCTTTCGCCGGCAGCCCTGCCCTTACTGCACGCAGCTGGGGAGGGAGCGGGCAGGGGCAGCTCCCGGTGGGGGGCACCGACCCCGCTTGGGCAGCGCCGCTTCCCTTCTCATCCCCGAGGAGCCTTATTTAATTCCAATCCCTC
>JAYKAV010001033.1:1036917-1173873 GCA_035582835.1 Phoebastria nigripes | reverse complement strand
GGGAGGGGCGGCGGGGCAGGCGGGCTGCGCGGCCCCAGCAGGTCCCGGCGGCCGGGTGGGCACGGCCGGGCAGCTCCCCGCTTGTCGCTGCGCCGCTGCCCTCCCGGTCCAGGACGAGACGTGGTGCTGCGCCGCGCCGCGATGCCGGCCGGCCTGCCCGTCCCTCCGGGAAATTGCCCCCCTCTCCCGCCTTTGGGGGCTGCCCTTCGGCTCCCCCCACTCTTCCCCGTATTGATTTCAAGGTGGGAAGCGAGCGTTTTTGGATTGCAACTCACCTTATGCATTCTTGATCATTTAAAAAAAAAAAAATCCCGCAGCTATGCAAAGACAGGATCTTTAAAGAGTTTGTAGCTCGACAGGTAAGGACTCGGCTGGGGCTCAGGAATGTGGAAATTCAACTCAAGTCAGCCTACTGCGACGAGCAATATTAATAAGGGCATACAGGTACAGGGGGAGAGGCAGAGGGAGAAACTTGGCAACTAAAATAACAGTGATCTCGATCGCGTTGATCAAATATTGAGGAGCGAACAGCGGGCTTCCCGGGAGCCCCCGCTGCCAGCCGGCCTGCGGGCCCCCGAGCCGGTCCCTGCGGCGGAGCCCGCCCCGCTTCCCGGGCGCTTCAGCGCGGAGGCAGCCGGACCAGTTGTCAAGTTAATTTCAACACGTCCGTGTGATGGATAGAAACGCAAATTGTGTCTAGGCCTGCATAAAACAAATCCCTGAGTGCAGGTTCAGAGCAGGGATTCCCCTCCTCCCGCCCCTTTCGCCTTTTTAATACTTAAGCTCTGCTCTATTGTCCCAGCAGCAGCGGCTGAGTTAACTCTGTCAGGCTGCTTTTTTTTTTTTTTTTTTTTTTTCCCGAGGGTACTGTACGCCAGAGATAATATTTAAGTTCGCTTAGGCAGTACAAAATAAAAGAATCCGTCATCACCCGCGACCGGCTCCCTCCAGGCTCGGCGCTGCTGGAGCGCTCGGCGCTGGGCGGCCCCGCAGCCGGGCATCGCCCCGCCGCGCTGCCCCGGGACCGGGGAGAAACACGGGCGTGCTTCTGGGGGCTGCCGCCGCTTGGACACCCAGAGGAGGGGGAAAGAGAGAGAAATAATCACCTCTTTTTTTCCCTTTTTTTTTTTTTTCCTTTGCAACAGTTTGTTCACAACTCTGTAATAGCGTGACCCAAAAGCCAAGGAGATTTGTGCACAAGGACTTACCCTAATTTGACATAGATGACTCCAAAGCATAGAAACACGTAGAAAATCCACTTCCGAAAGTTTCTGTGCATGATCTAGAGAATGGACTGAGCCATAAAAATTGCACAAAAAGTCGAACTGATCTTGTCGATTAAATCCCAGTCAAGAGCATTGCTGAAGCTACCCAGAAGCAAAGCCGGCCGAACTGTAAAAAATCAACAGCGTGCAGATAAGCAGCTCTTCCCAGAGCCATGGTGACCGAAACCGGCTCCGATATTAAAGCTAAAGAGGGAGGAAAAAATAGAAAGAGCTGCTCAAAACGGTAAAACAAAAACCCAAGACAGACAGTCTGAGGGAGAAAATGAGCAAGCACTGATCTTGATCAACTGCCTCATAGAGCCCTGAAGTTCAATGTGTTTTTACTTGTTCTGACTTCCCCAGGTAACACTACGTATCTTGCAATCTATGGCTCCAGGTAGGAGGATCTCTCTCTCTCTCTCCCCCCCCCCCGCTCTTCCCCCCACCCCGTATGTGTCAGGATCTAATACATATCTTATCTGTCTGTGTGCATGTGCGTGTGCGAGTTATGCGTGTGTTTGTGTTTCAGAAGGCATGTCCTTCAGCCGGAGTGTTGGGGAAAACACATGAAACGTATCCAATAAGGGAAATAAAGGACTCGTCCTCTCAAACCGAAGCATTTTTTCATTTCCTCTAGTCTGGTAATGCGGCTGGATTTGCAATGTATGGACTTCGTAAAAGAGATTGTTAAAAGTTTTTCTTTTTTTCTTTTTGTTTTTCTCCCCTCTTCTTTCTAATCAAGAAGAGGCAGGCGTTAACCCCCGTTTGCTTACAGCTCCCTATCCTAAAGGGCGATGTGTGTGTGTGTGTGTCCCCAGACTATTTCTCTTTGGCCATCCGACCCTGTTGCACACTTACAAATGCCTGTCACTAAATTTGATTTCATTTTCCACCGTAAGAAAACATTCCTCCTCCTTTAAGAAACAGATATACTTGGCTTTTAACACGAGTTTAGGACATTCAGTTTGCTGCTCCTAGGGAGATTAATCGGTGAGACAAAAACTCACTTTGTGTTCAGACACTAACACTCAAGCAAGGCTTCCTTTTCTTTCTGTCTTTTCTTTCTTTCTCTCTGTCTTTTATTTCTTTCTCTGTGTCTTTTATTTCTTTCTTTCTCACTGATTTCTGAGCTTCTCAGTTTATTCCTGTATTCTGTGGAATTATCTATTCCAGTCTACTACACAATGTGTGCCTGTCTCTGGAGGCATATATCTGCATGCATATGCATGCTTAAATAGCACTCAAATACAAGTTTGTGGGCTGTGGTAAGTTATATACATAGCACCTATGCCCACTTATACACATACATTTATATACATGTAGTATCAGTAAACATAGATAGCTCTAGGCATCTCTCAAAGAGAATCGGCTGAACACACACCAGTAAAGGCTGAAAGCAAAGCAGGCAGTGACAAGCAAGCAGAAGAGGCTGAACACAGAACTTCGTCGTGAAGTATCTACCCTGACGGCGAAAACAAAGGATTTTTTAAAGCCCAGCCAGGCTGCCGTGGTTGAAGAGATGCAGTGTGAAATCGCAGGTCATTTTTAGGCGACTCCTGCAGCCAACGCTGCCCGCACCTTGCCATCACCCACCCAGCTCCCGAAAACAGGGTCTCCTTGGGGCATCACGCAGAGATCCCAAGCCGGTCCCTAGGAAGGGGAAGCAGAAGCGAAGCGGGACAGAGAAGGGCCTTGCTGCGGGATGGCTCACGCCGAGTCCCCCGGGACAAATGGAGGCGGCCGAGCCTGCCCACCCCACCGCCGCCCTCCGCTATCTCTCCCTGCTGATCGGTTTCGCTCTGCCTTTCCCCCCGCATTCCTCACGTTTTATTCTTTAATAATCAACACTCCGGCTCTTGCAGGCAGCCGGCCCTCCTCCAGACCGCTTTTGCTACATTTTTCCTAATACTTAACTATGAACAATTTGTCCTTTTAAAATGCTGCGTTTCCCCTTCACGCTCTTTCTCTTGTATTTAAATGTCCTTTATTCTTCCCCCCCCCCCCCCCCCTCTTCCCCCCGACACAAAACCACTTTTTCTTTTGCATCCCCACTATTTTTTTAAGGATTTTTAGGTAAGGCGAGGCCATGTTTCCCTTTTGCAAAACCATTTCTCCAAGAGCCTCGTAACATTACCCAGAGCTGCCATCCAAACCAACACCCAGAGGGCATTCAAGAGGCAGCCCCCCCCGGCCCTTTCCCCCCTCTTTTTTCCGCTTTTTGAAGCCTTTTGAAGGCGAAGTCCCCCCCCGAGAGCCCGGAGCGCCCGCAGGGCGCGGAGCGGGCGCTGCCCGCAGCCGGGGCGGCGGTGGGAGGCGCGGGGGACGCAAAGGCCTTCCCTCCGGCCCGGGCGGGAGGAGGCGCGGCGGCCGAGCCGTGCCCGCGGGCGGCGGGCCCGGGCGGCTGGGCGAGGGGCTGCTGCCGGGACTCGTGGGGGCGGAGGGCGCGCAGGGGGTTCCCCGTTCCCGCAGGGCTGTGATGGGCTCATAAGCCGCAGTTCCCGAGCCCCGGTCTCTGCCCTCCACCCCGGGCCGAGCAGGCCGGCCCCCGCCGCGGCCGCCGGCTTTAAAAGCGCAAAATCTGGGTGTTGCCCGTGGGCTGCCTTCCTTTCCTCTGCAACCCCCCCCCCACCCGCGCACTAGCCCGGGCGTGGGTCTGAAAACCAGCGTGGAGGGGCATGCTGCCTCTCGCTGTGAAGCTGTGCTGGTCTGTAAACAGGAATTAGACTTTTGCTGGGCCAGGGAGATGAAGAAAGAGTGAGGGGGTCAGCAACACAGCTATTAATTGCTATGTTACTTCTCTAAAGATGGCATATACAGGTGTGTGTGCTTTTTTCTCACAAAACCCATGGAAGTAGGACTGCAGTTCAGATGACCTTCGTCTCCTCAATGACTGTGTGCTAACCATCAGGCTGGCGCATCTTATTGCTTCTTTGAGCTAGTAAGCCTTTTTCATGTTTCTGTGCAAACCCAAGAAATTTCAGCAGAAGAAACTAAACTAGATTGTGTCTAAACTAACTTGGAGATAGCATCATTTTCAGGGCAAAATCTTTTTGTATTTTTGACCCTTACTCCACCATTATCTTCAGCTAATTGGTTTGAAGATGCTGGACTGAGGATAAATGATAGATTTTCTTTCCTTCAAATATTGGTTTAACTATTGCTGAAAGCTTAGGCTCAGGATAAGAAGATTTCATGAAGCTTAATAATTCTGTGATTTAAAAAACCCCAAACCTGTAGAATATTAAAATAGGTAATTCTTACATTAGTATTCAGAAATTCATATAGTTACTTCAACTTTATAGGCAAAATATGTAAAGCTTGTTAAACTACTTTAAAAAAATACCACCTTAATAATGCTAAAAGACTTCCAGAAAGTAAGGTAATATTCATAAATACAAAAGCATTGGTAGATGTGGTTTGAAACCATTTGCTGAATGCTCTTCTAGTGCACAATCATTATTTCTTACTCATCCAAAATAATTGGCGTGGCAGGTGATATAGTCATTTGAAAATTCATTTTTCCACCTATTGACCTTCTGCTGACAAAGCTTAACATTCACTCCTCTAAACTCGCAGAAGGAAAGGTCATCTATACCACACTGCTGCCTGATCCCCATACCTCCCCATAACCTTTTCATAAAATGGTTCCTATGATAAAATAGTTCAAAGACTTCAGCTTTCACAATCCATCACAAATGCATTTATCTCACTCCCTTCCTGCGCCTAGGGAGGAGAATCCAAGTGACCCTCAGAAGTCACCGGTCAGGCTGTGAATTGTCCGGCAGCTTAGTCAATAGGAAGTAACTACTGGGTGTGCAGTTACTGAAGGGTAACTTGGGTAACTTGGGTGTCAGTCTCTTGAAAAAAGGAGATGACAGGAACAAGATTCACTGGCCGAGGCATGGGTTTCATGACTGCACATCACCCGTACTGTGCCACAAGGGACACAGTGCCGGTAGTCTGACCTGGGCTACCACAGCTTGCAGGGCCTTACAGACAGGGCACTCTGTCCCAGCAGGAGGAGCAATCCTGACAGGATGAGGAGAGCTTCCCAGCCTGCTGTAAAGCTCTGTAAATGGAAGTATGAGCAGTGCCAAAAGGGAAAGGAATTTTAAATTGTCGGTCACAGCTCACATCATGTTCCCTAGAGCTTATTTCCAAGCATAGTGTTCAAAATCAGAACAAATCCCGTGAAATTTCCAGGGAATGTAGACAACAGGGATAATTCCTCTGTGACAGGCTGCTTTACGTGCCTTTCTCTTCTTTCTGTACCGCTCAGATCAATCACAGGTAACTAGTATGCTTGCCACAGGTCCCAAAGGCTTAACTACAGGGAAAATCCAGCTGCATTTATCCCAGCCAGCCACTGTCTGGCACTGTTGCTCCACAGAATTGTAGATGAAGGCCCCCATCTAACACTAAGAAAATAAAAGTGCAAAAATGTTCCTCAGGGAAAATATGCAGAGTATATGTGGTTGACGAAGAGAGAGAGGAAAAGAACTAAAAGAAGGAAAATGAAAATAAGAAGCATACAGGGAGAGGTACCTTATACCTGACCAGGATCTTACACACAATTTACACATGCTCTTAACAAATGCTTATGTTAAGTATATGCACTTACTACTGGTCTTTAATATTTTGTATTTATGTTACCAGGCCTTTGCACATGAAGTCTTTTCTTAAACGACTCTCTCTCATTTACCCAACTGCTTCGTAGGTGTAAGATGGCCATTCTTTGTGAGAGACTACCAAACCCACTGTCTGCCTCTAGAGCTTTTCTTAAGACGCGGGATGTCCTTCAGTGAGCTTCTGATGCTGAGCCCTGTTCTCAGTCATCTGGTCTTTGAGCTTTGATTCAGCAGAAGGGTATGAAACTCATCTGATGGGAGCAGACACATTACATGCTGTTTATGCTTTTGGGGCATACATCTGTCAAGATGTCCAGCACAGTGCCCATTAATGGCAATAGAAAGTTTTCACCAAGGTCAAGGTTTGAATCTGGTCTTAGATAGTAACTAAACTTTCCATTGCTACTCTTAGTTGTTCTCTCGCTTGGTATTATGCAAAACAGCATTTGTCCACAATGGTCACTGGCTTTCATTTATCTTCCTTCTGTTTTCTGTTCCCTATTTCTCTCCCTCTTCTTCTTTCCTCTCTTTTACATCTCATAACCTGGAATATGTTCTACTTCTTAGGGTATCTGTCTTCCTGTTATTCCTAAGCCTGATAACATTTCGTCAGTTTAACAGATACCAAATTAGATTAATAAGTAACGTAGGAGTCCATGCTCAGTTGCTTCATGTATTTCACATTTTCAGGTTAATCCTGGTTTGAAAATTTTTGCTTACTTTTTGTTTCATTAAAGCTGAGAGGCATTGTTCAAACCGCAGAAATGTATAATTAGATACATTACACGTGTCTGGGGTACCAGCATGAAACAGCATTAAAAGACTTTCTCACTAACTCGTCCCTTACTAAGTGGATATTTACTGGCTTTGTTGCACTGCACTTAATACAATTTTAGATAATTTTTTCTGTTCTTCATGAAATGGCTTCTTCCTCCATTGACTATGTTAGTCTGAAAGATTCTCTGCAGAACAACGTTCAGCAGTTAAAATGGAACGTGAGTCAGCAATATCATATAGCTGCAAAAAAAAAGTTAAATACCCTGAATAAACTAGCATGTTGTATATACATGCTGTATGTGAACTAATTCTTTTACTCTTTGCAGCAGTAGGAAGCCTAGACTGATGGATGAACTGTGTCTCCTGGGCAGCATACTTCAAGTAGGATATAGATCAACTGGAGGTGACCCACAGGTGAACAACAGAAAGATGTGTAGAAGATGTGATGCATGAAGAAAAGTTAATCAGCTGTGTTTGTTTATTTTAAAGAAACATGGACTGAGCAGAGAGAGGATAATAGTCTTCAAATGTGCAAAAATTTGTCATGAAGATGGCAGGGTAAGGAATTGTTGTACACACACAGAGGATAAATGGATTTGAGCAGCATTTAGACAAAATTAATTTAAGAATTAGGGAAAATCTTCCCAAGATTTAAGATCACGTTAGGTAAACATCTCCAGAAATTTAGTAGTACAGGGTCCTACCTCAGGCTACAAGCATCAAGGTCTCTTTTAGACACGATGCCTGTGATTCTGTGACTCTGCTTTCAAGAACTGTGCTGTGAAAATCTATTCTCCTTCATAAAGCATGGCAAGATATAAAATAAACCTTCCCAACTTACTCTGAAAGAGTTTCAGAAAGCATCTAGCTTGACCAAAGGAGATGTAGTTTGCATTCAGGAGTTCAGAGGAACACCCAAAGCAGTTGTGTCTAGGGTGTATTTCATGAGGTGACCCATTTCATCCTAATCTTGCAGTAGCAAGTGCTCTCACTGGTTCTTACAAAGAAAATGTCTAATAAAAGGAGTCTCTGCACATTTCTAATTAGGTCAGCAATTCAGAGACTTAAGGTTTGAAACTTTAGGTTTTGAAACTCCGTGAACAACTTTCATCCCCTACTTCAGATAACGTACTAGAGAGAGACAACCTCATTGAACCCAAGTCTGCTGTTTGCCTAAGGTAGCCCTACTAAGGCAGCCCAAATGAACGCAAACCAAATATTGAGTTCAGCAAGGTTTATACTGGAATCATAATAAAATAAATTTAGTCCAGTACTTTAATCTGTAATCAGTACAATCTTCTACTGTCATTTTTATGTTACTTAAAGAGGAATCCCTTCTCTTCCCTTTTTCTAGAAGCCATTGCAGGTCTCTATGTCAACAACTACCTACGATGCAACAAAGGAAAATCAGGACTCAGAAGTAATTTTTTGTGATTTATGTGCTCCAATCATGTTTTCTAATCATATTCTCAGACATGTCTAGGTGGGCAAACATCTTTTTAGTTATCTGTGTTTTCAAATGATGAGTACAAAAGATACTATGGTGGGTTTAGATTACACTTACCCCTTAAAATCATCTTTTCAAAAGCTAGGTGACTGAATAGTTTTATGTGATATATTAAATTTTTTTGCCTGCCTATTGTGTGCTGGAATTTTTATAATATTAAAAGCGAAGCTACACATTGTTAAGCAGTCTATAGGAGAGTCTTTTTTCCTAACTGATCTTCTTCTATTGTAACATTACGCCATCTGATGCAAAATTATTTTTGGCTTCGATGAGTTGCAAACCCATAAGCATTGATGATCAGCCTGTGAAGACTAAAGCCGTACTTACTCTGTGTATTTGGCCTGATGTTTTGTCCCAGTGAAATTGCATGATTGTGGATTTCAAATATGACTTAGAAATTATTGTTTGCATCACAGGAACAAACCTTGAAATCTCACTAAGGCAAATAGCATCTTTGCCTTGGTTCAGATACAGTGAGCCACACAGAGTGTTTGTCACTAGGGCAGCATCCCAGTGTAGGTAAGGCCAGAGGGGCCTGCCAAATTATGGGATGAGATTGTAGATAGGGAGCATGGCACTCTTCTACCAATGTTAAGGGGAGATTGCTTCCTTGCAGAAATACAAGAGAAACATTCTTACCCTTTAATTACCAAACAGAAAACTCTATGAGGCCCTACTATAGCCTTTCCACCACTGCAGCTGTACCCTCATTCGATGTTAGCTTCATCCCTATTCTGTGTAGCTAGATTGTGAGTCTAGAATTGCAGGTCCTTTTGATTCCTTCTTCAGGTAACCCTCTGCAGAGGTACTTTTCATTTTAAGAAGCTGAGGCATCTTGGTAAGAATCGTTAAAGGTATACAGTAGGAATACTCATTAAAAAAAAGAAGTGGGAGAAATATAGGGGGGGAAAAGCATAAGTGATAAATAAAATGGTACAGTGGTGCTCTCCTCCAACTGAGTCAGATGTCAACATTTGGAGCTGTAAGGTCTAGTGAGGTTTCCACTTACCCTGCCTCCATCCATCCATGCCCCTGCTTTATTGCTAGACAGTGAGAGAAATTTACTCATTTCTAATTTGAGCGGTGTGGACACTACTCACTTCCCATAGGCTTGACCACAACATGGATGAGCTTACCTCTTTTTTCATTTATCAATATATGACTGGTGATACAGCTTAATCATGTGAATCTTCTTTAGCAGTTCATCGTATTGCTTTCAAAGGTATTACTCATAATCTCTCAGATAAACCGTTAACTGTATTTCTGTCATCAGAAGAAACACATGCCTCTGTGGGATTGCCACCAGACCAGTAAATCATCACTGCATCTAAGCATACAAAAATCTTGTAATTTCACTAATTGCAAATACAAAGATCTTGTAATTTCACGAATTGCAAATAACCATATCAAAGCCTGCCTTTTTTTTTTTCTTTCTGATTTATAAACTACATTTCCCAGAAATCTCAGGTCTAGAGTCAAAGTGCACATCTGTCTCTTGCTATAACAGCTCCAGCTACCTGGTGTAGTCTCCTGTTAGGGAAACATCCTGAAAGGTGAACAGTAAGTGCAGAAAACCATATACTAGTATCTTTTTTTCCTCTCATATCAAGAAAATATTAAACAGATTTCAGCAACCAGTAAGAAACTTTATAACAGCAGCCATATGTTTAGGTCATATTTTATATCTTGTAATTGAGCTTTTAAACATTCATTTTTTCCTAAGAATAACTCATTAAAGGACTTGATAACCATGTCTGCATAAAAGTACAGGACTTTATAGGCTTTATTCATATTGAGATTATTAATTTGTCTTATTGTATACTGTTTACTATTTGGGGATAAATCTGTATGAATGGGTGCCCTCCTGTTTGGAATAAAAGTATCATGTCTCAATTTTGTGTATGTTGTTTTTAAAAATTACTCTGATGATCCATATTTATATACACTTGACAGTACATCATTGCCAGATTTCAAAAGCTAATCACATGCCTTCCAATGCTTGATGTTTTTAAATAACAGATGAGATGAGAACCTCTGGATTTTTTTTTCCATACATGTGAGATGCCAAGAAAAACTCCTAAATGTGGTATTTTTCCCCTCCTCCCAGAAACTATGGCCTTCTAAGAAAAGAAAACACATCTAGAATTGCTTTTTTTTAAATTATCCTGGTTTTTAAGTAAATCTAATAATGGGAGCGGGGGGAGGGAGAGTCCAGGCACTAGTTTGGAAAGCACAGGATTGATGATACTAAGGTTGCCAACCTAAACATGAGGACATTGGTTTGTTTAGCTTCCTGTCCCTTCCACCCAGCCATCATCAAGGACCATCTACTGCTCTTACCTAGGAGGGACTGCATTTCATTTAAAGCTACAGTAATGACAGTGCTGAGATATATGTCCATTCATTAGCCTACTTCTTAAGAGTTTGATCTATTTTTAGTGTCTTAAATCTAAAAGAACTTCCTCATTAAAGAGGTTTTCAGGTGAAGATGATGCCTAGTGAGTAGTTTTATAAGGCTGTGTCCAACCAAGTTTACCCTTCATTCACCCTTCATCCGTTTTCCAAAACATTTGTTTCTTTTACACTGGTATTTTAATCTTTGCCTCTGTGTATCAGGTTTTGACTAATGTAGCTATGTTGTCACACTGCAGTTCTGTGATATAATTGCATTGGATATATTAACTTAGTTATTCAGAAATGGCCAGACTTTGGAAATAATCTAGAAAGGTTTGCCACTCTTCCCTTTACAGTTTTCAACGATTCATCAAATAATGTTGTTTGTGTCATGTCCTCCCCCAGGTCACTGAATTATAATGATCACTTATCTACAAATCTTTCCTACATTTTCTTTCTGTTACAATAAGCCTCTCTTTCATCAGGATTATCAGCAAAAGCTGCAGGATATTTTATCTGGCTGCAATTCAGCTTCATGTGGGGGTGCTCACATGCACCCTGCGGTATTTTGTGTAGTTATAAGCAATTTATGAGATGTTTAAAAGTGCATACTTTAGTTTTCAGATTTAACTCTTTGCTTGAATCCAGTGTGTGATTAATCTCAGTACAAGATTTCTGTAGAGACCAGGGTCTAAATCTTAACTAAAAGACTAAACTGAACTAAATCTGACTGCCTCTACTCTTTCATCACCTTCATCAGAGCTGAAGGTTCTCAGCATTTTTTTTGATGCAGCCCTAACATACCTTACATGCATTATAAAAGATGTTAAAAAAATTATTTCCAAACTAAGCACAGGCTTACTGGGCAAGGGCCCAAAAGGGCAGTAGTTTCCCCATTATGCCTTCCTGGCATGAGACCTGCACGCCTGCATTATCTGAAATCATTGTGTGGCTGCCATAGCCCCTGTCTCTCCCCCCCACCCCACCAACGTGCTCCCCAAAAGCTGCAAAGTGTGAGGACAGGTTACCTAAGGAAGCATGCAAAACAAATCTTGTAAGACACTGGGCTGGCAGATGCTGGGCTCCTGTGATACCATCCATGATGGCAAAACATGTAAAGCACAGAGCAGAAATCAGTTATTTAAAGTCTTCGATTCTCTGTGGCTTCTAGAATCAATTTATCTTTCTGCTTTTTTAAAAGAAGGGGGGAAATAAGTATTGGTGCCACTGTGCTTGTACTTGTGCACCCATACCTGTGCCTCCAGAAAAGTGAAGAACTGGGGCATCTTCAGCAAAAGTATAAACAGTTCCTGTAGGATGGACAGGTTTCACACCAGGGTATAAATGAAAGTCTTGATATGGTCTCTGTATATATGACAATGCATGTAAGCCAATCATAATTCTTCCTATTTGTAATGGCTCTTTATTGTCTGGTCTAGCTAGAGAACAAACGCAGTCAAGGATCTGGGAATCCTGACTGCTAGGCTGTCTCTTGTTTCTTCCATTAATCTATTAGACATTCTCCTCCTCCCCAAGCTGGCACTGCAACACAGAATTGCTGATTACCAAACTTAAATGAATCGTCCCCAACATCCTTGCAAATCCAGAGTAGAGCCCTGAAATCTAGTACCACTCTGTGGGACGTTCCTCACCACTTCACATTTTGTCTGCAGGGTCTCTGGTGCAGGAGAGTTTTACGCTGAGTAATTTATTCCCTCTAAAGTGATACAAAGCTTTATTCACAGAATCATTATGGGCTTGTTTGTGTGCATGCCAGAGCTAATACGGTCTTTTGCCTTTTGCTCTTTGATTGGTATAACAGGGATCTTTCATACAACAGTTGATTGTTACGCTATTGTCTACTGAGTCTCCATGAGCCGTAAACTGAGAGTGTATTTATTGCTTTTACCAAACACAGTCTCTTGGCTAAATCTCCGTATTCAATTTTTTCCCTCCCTTTTTTCTTCTTTTAGAAGGTCTTAACTTGGTTTGATTCTAAAAGCAGTGTCCCATTTTGTCCACAGACAACGTCTCTCACAATCAATGGAGCATAAAGGTAAGGGGAAAACCCCTCTTTTGGCTGACAGCTGTAGGTGTCCATTTACTTTTGGCAATTAAAAAAAAAGACATGCAATTTTCTAGAAATTTCTTTGCAACTTTCCTATTATTGTATGGGTACTTTTCCTTTGTAATGTGGAAACCAAATCTTAATTGTCTGTCATTCCTTAGAACTGCATTATGTCAGCTCTTGTAGAGATTGCCCTATTAATAAATCTTACTTTTTGGTGTCATAATATAGAGCAATCTGTTTTTTATATGTAGCATAATAATATGCTTTGGAAGAATTTGATATAGGACAATATGTATTCAAAGGCCTTTAAGGGTGGCTATTATACCTACTCACACATTGACAAAAAAAGACTGTAAGAGAACAGAAAATGTAAGGTAGTAATTTCCAGAGAAATTGGGAAAGAACAGTGATATAAGAGAAAAATGGCATGCAGAAGAGAGTCAGCTGACAGTGAAAAGAGATGTGTTAATCGGAATAGGAGTGAAGGAAAGAAAGATTTTGGAACCAAACAAAAGAGAAGCACTGAAGAAGCCATCTGTAGATGCTAGTGATCACAACAGTTGTTGCTCCTTACAGGGAATATTGCTGTTGGTGTTCTCACCTAAGAGGCCTTCCTTTCTTTATCTGTTTGACTACTGGTATGGGTGAAACAGGAAAAATTACCATTTCCTCCCAGGGACAGAAACAAGTAAGGAGATCAGGCTTATCTTGTTGAAGACACCATATGTATCTTGTGAGATATATGGATATTCCCTGATTCACTCTTGGCTTGTTAAGGGAATTCTGTGGAAGTACAAGGCCTCTGCTTTCAGTGGCCATTTCTACTCCCTTCATAAACACTGGATACTAAAATAATGATTTACCTATCTTTCCTAAGAGCACTGAAGTTTCCAGAGACACTGGAACAGGCTTCCTAGAGAGGTGGTCGATGCCCCATGCATGTCCATGTTTAAGAGGCATTTGGACAATGCCCTTAATAATATGCTTTAACTTTTGGTCAGCTCTGAAGTGGTCAGGCAGTTGGACTAGATGATCGTTGTAGGTCCCTTCCAACTGAAATATTCTAGTCTCGTCTAGTCTAGTCTAGTCTATGTCTATTCTATGTCTCAGTATGCAAGCAGTCTGTATGAAAAAATACTTTATTTTTCCAGTTACTTAGAGAAAATGGAAGAGTCAGATTCAATTCAACCAAGATAACGGCGATACTGGTATGTAGATATATCTAAGAGGAAACGATTCAGGATGGTAAAGGCATACCGTTGATGCAGAAACAATTTTCACACAGTGTGTTTGTTGCACTAAGCACAAAATATTTTAAAAAAAAAAAAAAAACAAGTTTCCTTGGACCTTAAGATATACAGAGAGATATTCCTCGTTTTACTCAGGGCTCAACTCCAAATCACTGCTTTAAGAGTAAACCATTACTCAGAGGTAAGAGCATGAGAATGGATACACAGTGTCAAAACACACTGGGCTTTATGCACCATTCTGGGGTTTGGTGCTGATTTTTTTCTTTTTTCATTTAAGCATGATTCATTGAATAAAAACTTCACACACACACAGAATTCTCATGGCATAAGACAAATCTCCAGCTATGTAAACCTCAAGCACTCATTTAAAGGAGCTCACCTGTATTTCTTTTGATAGGTCTACAACTTTCCATTTCTCTTCCTCCAGTTGTTATTGTTTTACCACTCTCTATGTTCTGCATCTGGGTTTACAAGATGCTGCTGACCACATAAACCAAATTTAATATCCTCTATTTGGATTCCTACCAAACCACAAGACCATATATTCTATTATTTTTTTGCTAATTTTTTCTGTCTCTCATTTTTTCTTTTATGTAATTCTCAATCTCATAAGAACAAGCCCAACTCTTTCTGTGGTGCTGCACTAATGTAACTGAAACTCAGATTTACCCCTCAGAAATTGAAACTCAGTTTCTTCTGTTGATACCAATAATACTTTTTCCATAGACTTCCTCATTCTCCCACTATTGTTTTATGTTACAGCAGAATATTATTCTAATTCAATCATTTTTCAACCAATCTAATACAGGCCCAAAGTGGATTAGCCAGCAGGCACTGGTAGACTGCACATCCATCAGTTGACAGCTACAAAATCACTGGATAATTAAATCCAGAGATCGATCCAGAAAGGGAAGGAACAATTCATTTGTCTCCTACTTCTCCATCTGTTGCTGTTCACTCCATACAATTGAAGATCAACTCCTTGGCCTTTCTTCTTCCAGCCACCCAAAGCTGGAAGTGGCTTCCACCCCTGGGGCAGGAGAAACAATGCTTTGAGAAACTGAATAAGGGAGAAGAGGAGATGTCTGAACCCCCCACCCCCTTTTGTCCCTAGGCAGGAAGTTTCTTCAGAAGTCACACCAATACTACAGTATCTACAAAGGGATTTGCACCGTGATGGCTATATTGATGTAACTACAGCACAGCATGCAACCCTATGACTTGCAAGTCCTAAGTGTGGACATTCTGTAAACCATCTGTCCAAAAAGCAGGACAATACATGATACCTTACTGTTATAGTGAATTAAATAGAATGTCATAATTCCATTACTAAGTGCTGATGGTTTTCTCCTTTGTGTGCATTTTTATGATGGGCTTTTTTTTCTTCTTCACATTTCATCATGTTTTGACAAAATAAGGGGGTGAATCAGATTTTTTTGTGAGCTTAATTTCTCTCTTTCTCTCTCCCCTCCTTTCCTATCTCAAGTAAATGTCACCAGAAGATGCAAGCGTGCAGGTTCTCTAGTCATGATTTCTTTTAATCATGTTCCTTTTCTAAGCATTTTTTCTTAAATTGCAGAAGTTATCTTTGGAACAAAGAATGAGCTTGAACTTGAATGTTCTGTTCATAACAGGATGTCTTCCTTCAAGCTGGCTGAAAAAACACTGTGCCAATACTAATGCTAATACTGATTACTATAAGCATTACTATTTCTATTCTTTGAGAAGGCTGTTTACTATTTATAAATAGTAAATTTATATTTACCATAAATATTTTCTATATCATTTTATATATAATTAATTGCATTATGATGTTCATCTAACTGAATGTGACTGGTTATACAATGTGTAGACTTCTTCCCTGCTGTACCAGTATCCCCCATGCTGTCTTTTCCTTCTAACATCGTCAGAACTGCCACCCTGTAAATGCTGCTTAATCACCAGTCCCATCAGTGAGTTAAAAAAATAAAACTTCAATGAAAGTAAGAGGTCCGTTCCTCCTTTTGGATATCCGCCAGCAGATTAGTTGGTGGGGGAAAGGTGGTTAGGGTTTGGGTTTTCCTTTTCCTGCTTTAAGGAGTGGCTGTTGAGGGAGGCTTGAGGAAGCTACTTTGGTAGGAAGAAGCTAAAAGGTTTTGTTAGTTGCTGTATGTGCGTGAGACAGACGCTGTAGCGCATTTTTGTCAGTCTGAAATAAAATAGCTTTTTTAATGGCGTGGACCCCTCCCTGCTGCCCAGAGGGTGCCTCGAACAATTGGAGTCGAGCGGGAATTCCGGGGGAGAGGAAGATGAAAGAGCCACGAGGCCTCCAAAGGACTCGGGCTGCCCATTCCACAGACCTCTAGCTCTTGTCCTAACATTTTAAAATAATCCTCTGGCATTTAAAATGAACCTAATTTTCTTCTCCTTGGACCACGAATAAAGTAACATTACTCCTTAACTCTTCAGATCCAGCTCTTTTGGCAGAGGCATACAACAACTCCCTTTTTGCAACTCCAGAAAGGCGTTTTGTAGGGTATGGCTTTATTTCTTTAACTGATCGAAGGGACTCGTGATTAAGCAGTACCCAAAACAGGCCAATCCAGACATCCTGACTTTATAACTCACCGTACCTTGACACCAGAAGCACTGAAGTGATTGACAGCTTGTGAGCGACGCCCAAAACAGGCACAGGCCACCTCCCCACCACCTCACACAAGATGGTTCCGCGGATGGCCCAGGGCGGGATGGCGGCAGGCCGCGCCGCCGCAGCGGCCTGCCAGGGCTCCACCGCTCCCTCCCCTGAACCTCGCTATTTTCAGGGATTTAAGCTCAGCTCTGCATTCAAATATATTAGTCTGAAGGGTCAGGAGAAGGTATTTCGTAACAAATTAGAGTTCTAACGGAATAAGTCATACTAAAGACACAAAGACACTTCTGTATCTGGAAACTATATAACCATCAACTTTAAATAAGACATTGCTAATTAAGTATCTAAGTGCAATTACTGCTGCAAAAATTTTTTGAGATGTAAATGTTGCTCGCTGGTGGTGTTATTTTGTGGTACTTCTGACAGCATCATTTATTAAATGACACAGTGCAGCGTTTATGTACCGAAGTCGAGCTTCTCCGTGTCACGGTCTGCCACTGCTAGATTTGTGTGCTTTGGCACCCAAACTGAAACACTGAACGCCATTTTGGTGTCCGAGCGCCTGCAAAGCAAGTGGAAACAGGGCAGCTAAATAAAGCACCATGACGCTGTGTAATGAACGCAGCACCTTCCCGGCGGAGACAGACCCCTGAAGGCACCGGCTGTCACCCCTGACAGAGGCCAGCTCAGCTTTACAAATGGTGGAATTAAGGGTCTTCCTCTCGCTCCCGAGCTCACTCTTCCCAATGCGAAACAGTCTCCGACCTCCCCACTTCTTCATGGCACACGCTGCGGTACATCTTTTTGTACACATCGCTGCAAAAGGAAGGGGACGATGAGCACTCGATCCCGGTGGAGGACACCCTTCTCTCTCACAGGACAGCGAGCTGTGCCAGCTGACCATAGCGGTGCTGCAATGAATTGTGTTCCTTGGTTTACGCGAGGCACGAATTCATCCATACCCCTTTTTATTTCCATGAAATCCCAAACCATTATCATACCTTAAAATAGTATTTCAGTGCATGAACACAGCGTCAGCAACACTGTACATCAGATAATCCTTGCTTTTTAAAAGTTAACTTAGAATAAAACCTTGATTACCTACATAATTAATCCCCATTCACAGGAATTTGCATGCCTGAATAATTACAGAATTAGGGCCTAAAAATGCCTGCATTTTTGTACTTGAAAAGCTTCAGCGGTAGTCATGATAGTTCACAGCACATAAATAATTCAAACTGAGCTACCTCGCTTTTTTTTTTCCTTGCAGAAATCCTCTTAGTGCTTCCTAATTAAATGAAAATATTTTATAAGCCATCATTCTGTGACATCACAAGAATATTTTAAACTCTGGATTAGACAAGCTGGATTTACATTTTTGCTATTTGCGATCTGATATTTGGAGCCATTTAATGGAACTATGAACCACCACAAAGTGGTGATAAATCGGGCACGTACTTTTAAAATGAAGGAAAAAATCTATGTTGTGCTCATCAGCTGAGTTTAACTCAACTTTTAATTTTACTCGGCAGCCCAGCACTTTTGCCTTAAAACGCTCAGGCTGTAAATAAAAGAAATTTGACAAATTCCTGACAAAAATTATACAAACAGCAGGTGGTGGTGGGGAATATATATTGTAGGATGCCGAATCAGCTTTGAAAGATGATTTCCCCACACACACACACAAAATTATTACATTTTCCATTTTTAACTGTAACCGCTTCCCTCTGCTTGCCCGGTGCTCCGAAGGGTGGCCCCGGCCCGGAGCACGGGGCAGGACTCCCGGGGCAGGGGTCTCGCCATCCCGGGAGGCGACCGCCGCGGTGCGGTGCGGCGGCGGGCGGCGGTGCGGGCCGGCGTGCTCCCTGGCCGGCAGCAGAGGGCGCCCTCCGCTCGCCGCAGGCAGTGCCGGCCTTTCAGTCGGCGCGCGGAGAACCTTCTGGAAGGGGCTGTTTACGTCTTCCGCCCGGCGGCCCGTTACCCTCCGTGAGGGGCCGAGCCGCCGCGGCTGGCGTGGCCGTACCGACCGGGTGCCCCTGTCGCTCGGCACGGCCTGGGCGCGTCACCCCGTCCCCAGCGGGTTCTGACTGAGCACCGGCTGCGGAGAGCCGGTGCGGCGCCAGGCGGGAGGGGCACCCACCCGTGTCCATCCGTTACTTCCCCGGGGCGCTGCCGCCGCTGCGTGTCAAGACGCGGCTCTGCAGCGGCCGTGACGGGCCGCGCAGGCGGGCCAGACACGGGCCGGGGGAGGCTCGGGGCGGCGTGGGGTTACGACAAGGCTGCGTGCCGTTGCAGCTTCCCGGTTAAGGGTACGCGAGCGGCACGGCAGGCGGGCGGGGGAGGAGGCTCGCTCGCTCGCTCCTCGCTTGGCTCGAAGCTCGGGTCGTTCCGGTGCCAGCCCGGCCCCCGGTCCGCCTTCGGAGGCGGAAAACAAACGCTGCGCCCCTCCGCGCCGCTCCTCTCGCCCGGGTCCCCGCTCAAGGCTGCCCGCCCCGCCTGCCGCCATGCAGCTGCGGAGCGCTGGCGCAGCCGCTTCGGCTCGGCCCGGCCCCGGTGGCAGCCGGCCCAGAGCCCGCCTTCCCCTCGCCTTCCTCCATTTTCTCTCTCCGCCCTTTACCGCTCCGGGCTTTCGTCGCTGTCCCCGGCCCCACCGCGCTGTGCGTGCCGGGGAGCGCAGCCGCCCGGAGGCAGATGTCCCCGTCCCCCCGCTCCCCCTGCCGCACGCACGCCCTGGCAGGATGCGGCCGCCCCCAGCCCGCCCTTCTCCTCCGGGCCGGCGAGGGGAGTGCGTGGGCTGTCACGGCCGCGGGGTGCCGCGGGAGGGCGACGGGGCCCGCCAGGTGCCGGCCAGCGGGACCCCGGGCTTGCGAGGCGGAGGTTCGCCGCCCCGCTGCCCCCTCCGCCATAGGAGGGGGGAGGACCCGACGGCAGCACGCAGACATCTTTATTTTCGGTCCTACCCCCTCCGCCGGGCTGGGTGACAGGCTTATTTTCTTGGCGGGCCCTGCCTGGAAATAAAGACTCGACAGGGTTGCGATTCTCCTCCTTTAGTTTGTTTTGTTTTGTTTTGTTTTGTTTTTTACTTTTCGGTTCTCTGAAACTGCAGCGTTCTCGCTGAACGGGCGCCGTGTGGCGGGGCGCAGGGCTGTGGTTGCCTGCCTGCCTGCCTGCCTGTCTGTGGGAGCCCACCGGCGGTGTCGCCATCCGAAGGACGGTCATATCCCGCTCCTCTCTCCCGTCTCCCATCGCCAAGCCTTTGCGGGAACCCCGCAGGCAGGACCGGCCTCCCCGCGCTCGCCCGGCGCAGGGCTGGGCCGCGCTCCGCAGCCGGGCGGGGAGCGCGGGGGTCGGCGCGGAGAGATCACCTCGCTCCCCGAGCAGTTACTGGGCTTTTTCGCAGTCCCCAAGTTAATGCTTTTATTCCTATTTGATGTAATCCTATCCTCCACTGTCCTTTTTAATGCGCAGGAACCGGGGCCTTCGTGGTGACTTTAAAATGGCGAGGATGTCTGCGTGGTGCTTGTGTGGAGTGACCGTCCGTTCCTGCTTCTGGTCTCCTTTCGTTTTGTACTGCCTTATTTCTAAAAAAATGACCAAAATGCAAACATCCAGAGTGCCCCGGTCTGCCCTGTGCCTCCCGAGTAATTGAACACGTAATACTCAGCGGCCCCGAAGCGTATTTTAAAAACAAGGTTGCCGAGATCGTACCAATTCTTTAAAAATAATTACACCGATTATTTAAAAATATGTGCATTGCTCCCATGTCACAATTTTTTAATGAGAGTTTACCGCTACACCTCCTGAACTCTGCATTTTTTACTGTTTGTGAAGAGGAAGGTCAGTCCTGGGATTTAAAACTTTCCCCGGGTTAGATTGTGCATTTTAATTCTGGCAGCCGACCCCGCGGTCGTTAGTCATGAGCAGAGGTAATAACCGGGGAATGTACCATTATAAAATAATCCGGAGGTATTATGTAGAGAATGGTACGGTCATATTTTATCACTGTGGTTTATCATACTGCTCAGATTCGCCGAGGGATCGTTCTGTTTAATCCATTTTACTAAGCACTGTACAAACCAGACATAAAGACAATGCCTGGCTAGAAAAGCTGCTTCTGTTACTGACTTTGCATTACCTCGGGTCTAATTTATTCCCGCTATATTTAAAGATGCAGTTTTTTAGTAGAATAAATGTCCATCAGAGTATCTCAGTCTTGGGCATACCCCTTAATTTAACACTGCACTGTTTTAGGACGTTGTACAAGGCCTAGCGCAGAGAGACGGGATCTTTTCTGCCTTGTGCAGAAAAGGTAACAGACGTTGCAGGGAAAAAAGGTTCGTTCCCTGCGTGGTGGGTGCGTCGCGGAGGAAAATCCGAGCGACAGTCCGGTCGTTAAGAACACGCAGTGCTGTGGTGCTGACCGCCTGTCCTAAGCTTTTATTTGGCGGGGGGTTGTTGGTTGTTTTCTTTTTTCTTTGCTTTACTGAGATCTCAACAATGTTTTGAGTTTGGGTCTGCGGTAACTCTTTTAACTATTTCTGTTGCTAATTTAACAATCAAGGAACGAAGCGTGCGGGCCCGATCCTGCAGCCCTGCCTAGCCCCACCGGCGGAGAGTCCCAGCTGCTGTCCGTGTCACCCTGTTGGTGCCGTGGTTTCCTCGGTTCCCGTGTGGGCTTAATCTGTTCCACTGCATCTGAAGTCTGCAAGCAAGGCGCAGAGCCGGGTTTCAGACACATCACGGTTAAGTTTTAGGGGACTGAGGGGTTTTTTTATGCCCCCGCCTCGGAGCAAAAATCCGATCGGTTGCAAAGGCCGGACCCGGACGAAAAGAAATCGTGGGTGTCGGGGGGCATCACCCGGTTCTCGTCCCCCGGCAGTTTTGCTACGGAGTTATTACTTGGTGGCCCTTGTTCCGTAAAT
This sequence comes from Phoebastria nigripes, assembly GCA_035582835.1. Classification (NCBI taxonomy): domain Eukaryota; kingdom Metazoa; phylum Chordata; class Aves; order Procellariiformes; family Diomedeidae; genus Phoebastria; species Phoebastria nigripes. The sequence continues at coordinate 1,152,430 of JAYKAV010001033.1, read as the reverse complement.
ACCCTCTCCGCGGGTCGGTGCCGGTGCTATGGGGATTGACAGGCGAGTTTAACAGGGCCGATATTCTTAGTAGGACGACGGTAGGAATGGACTGGCTGTGTTTCCAGAGGGAATGAACGAGTTTACAGATCGTGCTCTGAAGTGCGGCTGTCACTGTGCTAACATCCCCTAAAATCGTTTTTTCGTTTACGATAGCCTTTTTTTTGGGGGGGGGGCTTTAACTTTCGCACACTGTTTCTGCAGTGCTCACATCTGTTTATGTCGTCTTTGGAGCGTGGTACAGTGAATTGGGGATTGAAATGAAGTCGTAGGGCTTCTTGTTTGTTAATGTAGGTGCTTAAAGTTAGGCTATTTAAATCCATAGTTAGGCCTTTATTGAAAGGTGGCCTGTTTTCTCCTAAGGCTTCAGTACCCAACACCTTCCAGGAAGATCAACAGGAATAATGAATGCTTAGCAAGTGGGAAAATACTTTTATTTGTATTAAAAACGGAACTAGGAGCCTAAGTGCAGTGTTCATCTTGCAATATGTGGTACTAACTCTGTGTTTTTCTATTTGAGAGCCCTCTCGCTTTCTTCTTACAGTGCATATTATACCCACGGTAAGCGGAGAGCGACTGGAAATTGCAATGAAGTTTCAAATAAATCATAACTTTCATGGAGCATTGGTGATTAAATAACATGGATCATTAAAACAGTTAATGGGTCATTAATAAAATAATTTATTTGAAACATGAATGAAAGCAGAATATTTCGGGGTACTTGATAGTTCAGTTTAAGCCCTTTTCACTCCGCCGTGGAAAGAACATTTGCAAAGCCCCTGGCTTGTTTCTGCTGCGTGGGAATACTCGCTCACTGAGAAACTAGCCAGCGCGCCGGCTGGGAGCCCGCTAACACGTCTGTCAGTCGGTCTTGCTGTCCGGAGGTCCTGCTCCGGCTCCCTGCAAGCTGAGGCGGCAGCCGCTGACAGCGGGCAGCTGCCACGCGTGTCCCCTCTCCTCTCCCCACGGCCGCGCAAGGCAGGGGTGCTGGCGGGGAAGGTGGGGAGAGACGCCGGTGAGCTTTCGGAGCGGATCCGTGCCGCTCGGGCAGGGAAACGGGCAGCGCTCGCCCCGGTTCCACAGCGCTTCCCGGGGAAGGTACCGGCGGCTCCAAGCCCTACCACTAACGCACCCGCCTGGGAGAACTGGATAATCGGTATTCGGCGTCTGCCTCTTCTCTCAAGGCTGAAGGGAGAAAAGAGAATAAACCTGGCTCCTGCGCAGGGGACAGCACCCAGCAGTAATTCTCGTAGGGCCTCATTCTGTTCCCGCGTAAGTCAATAGAAGTTTTGTCTTTCACTTCGTTAAAGAAGTACAGTCAGGCCCTCCTCATCGCCTCCTTTTTTTTTTTTTTTTTTTTTTCTTCTGGAAGTTCTTATTAATGGTAGTAAACATGGACACAAAGTGGGCAATAAAAAAACCCCAGTAAAAGCCCGAATTAAAAAAAAAAATATATATATAAGCAAAAAACCTGAAATCTTGTTTTGTGAAGTCTCTGTTGTGAAAAGAATTCATTAAAAAATCATTTTTTTCTGATTAGGGAAAATGAAGAGCTATCGTAGTCTTGTTACCTAAAATGCTTACTTCTTAAACTGTTAAGGTCATATTTTGAACGTTCCGTACGTCTGTAATAGCGTGTTACTAAGAGACCTTTAACATCTGCGGTTTCAGCCAATATTTTAACTACAAAAATAACAATTAGGTGATCGGGATTTTTAGAAACGTATCGTGCGTTGCCTTCCAAGCACGGGGACATTGGTTCCCCCTCCCCGCCCTATTTTTTTGCCGCCGACTATCAATTCTTCAGCATCAACAGGCTTTCCTGGAAGGTACGGACAGTTTTCGGGAATGGTCTGTTACTTCCCAGTCATTTCCAGATAAACTCCGATGTGGTCTCATAATTAGTTCCTGTATTTATATGTTTATGATTTAAAACTAATTGCGGCAAAGCAGCCCTTGATTGTTGAACGTTTATAATCTATAATGTTGATTAGCTTCCCAACAGGGAGCTGTCGTCTGTATTCATTCCCCCCGCCCCCCCCCATTTTACTACCGGTTCCAAATAATCCCGCATCCTTCCAGCAGAAAAGCCGGGGGAGCTTCTTCTAAAATGTTATTTAACGCGAAATAACGACGCGTTTGAGCATCCACAAAGTACTGATTTCCAGTGTCTGTCCTTAAATCTATTACCTCAAATAACATCCCACGTTGTCTTCAGGGCAGGCGTTTGCTCTCCCGGCTCTTCCTGTATCCTATTAATAGGACAAATCCGCCTGCACATGACCCTTCCTACATATATTCGGCGACAGTTTGCTTTGACTTATGGCTGGCTGCAAAATTTTAATTAAAAAATCCTCTCTTTTCCCTTTTAAAGCACTTCGATGGAGAGCTTGGGGTGGAAGAGTCGCATGCGTGTATGTCTACAAACCAGGTTAGGTGCGGAGCCTCCCCCGCAGCCTGACAACAGAAATCTGCTGGCTTTTATTAAATAAATTGTGTTTAGTTTTGTATTTTTTTTTCCCCACGGAAATGTGTTTTTGTTGGTATGCAAAATGCAGAGCTGCCGTCAGGGACTTGCCGCTTATTTCCCCAAACTTTCTCAAGGGTTGTCAGGGCGGGAGGTGAAAGCACTTATTTAAAAAGCCTCCTTTTAAAGAAAAAAAAAAAAAAACAACAACTGTTTTTTTTTTTTTTAAAGCCTCCTTAAGGAAAAAAACCAGCAATTCTTTTTTTTTTTTTTAAAGGTAAATCTGTCCTTAGCTGAGGGACAAACCCAGCCCCTGCTGTCCCCGTGGAAACGATGCCGAGAGGAATAAATGTGGGTAAAGACGAGCTAAAAACCCCGTTAGCAGCATCGCTGTAACCAGGTACCGACGAGGACCATCGCCTACCCCGGCCGGGGAGCACCGCGGGGGGCAGCTAAGCTGCGGTGGGGGGGCCCCGGCTGCAGGTCCGCCCYCCCCCCCCCCCCGCCAAAAAGCGGTACCTGCTTTTTGTCAGGTCTCCTGAAGGGGTTGGAGGATGCATTTGCCGGAAGATTGGCCATTTTGGGAGGTATTAGGAATGAAGGAAAAACACCACCACCCCCCATCCACCCACCCACCCACCCCTTTTTTTAGGGGTTAAAACCAGTGTATTTCCCCAGCAGGTACCTAAAGGAATAACCCTGCGGTTTGCTCTCCCGTTTTGATCTGTCGGACCCTTTTCGTTCGTAGGTGGGCTTTTGTGTGTGCGTTTTGTTTCTTAAAAGTAGCTACAAATTACTTTTTGTTATTTATTGTAAAGATCTAAAAAAATCTGAATTCGCAGCCTGATAGCAGAGGGGGCTCCTCGCTGTCCTGGCAATTAAAATAAGGGTGTCGACTGCAGTATCTTCAATTTTAAGGGAGAGATGCTTGAAATCAAGAATGCCTTTTTTTTTTTTTTTTTTTTTTTTTTTGAGGCTCTTCCCGCTTAGTATTAAAGTCATGTAGGAAGAAGACATTTCTCTTCCGTGCTCGTTTAGGCTAGCCCTCCCTTGGAAACTCCAGACCGGAGAGACACAGGCGTGCATGTTTGGTTTTGGTTTTTTTTTTTTTTTTTTGAAAGATGTTTGTCACGCTGCAACCATTATTCCGAGGAGCCTGCGATGTTTTCATTCACCGCCCGGTTTTCAAGGCTCCTTTCTTCATATCGCAGCCGGCTCAACTTGAGACTCCGGAGCAGAAATAAGGAGGAAAAAAAAAATCAAGACAAAATAACAATAATAAAAAATAAAGCAACCTTCCCCCTTCCCTCCCCATCACCCCCAAACTAAGCTGCCCCCCAAGCAAGGCTCCCCTCGTCCGGCCTCGTCCCTCGGGGAAATTACTCCTCGTCCCATCGGCACCTTTAAGAGTCATTTTAATCTGTCTGAACTTTGAAACAAAGCTGGTTTCCAAAGGAAATTTCCACTACTGCTGCTGCCTCGCACCAGAGGGCGCCGGGAGCCTTCCCAGGCTGCGGGCTGGTGCCTGCTTTCAAGTGCTGCTGGAAATTAACTCTTTGGGCTCTCTCCCTAAAGGCTTTTTTAACCTTTTCCTTTAAAAATATACAGCCTTATTCTAACATTTTTTCTCTAAAATGCGGGTTGTTTTGTTTTGTTTTGTTTTGGGTTTGCGGTTTTTTTTTTGCCGCCCTTGTATTGCCCTTTCCTAGCGCTGCAAGGGCTTCACCCTCCCGCAACAGCCCCCCGAGGAGTCTCAGGAGATTTACAGCTTCTCTCCGTCTCTGCTAACTTGGTTCTAATTAAGTCACTGGATCACGTTTGCGTGACATTACCGTGTTTTCCCTCATAATTGTCTGGGATAAAAGTTTGTCTGGCTGTGTTTAGGCTTAAAGGGTCACTTAGGGCTCTTCAAACAGAACAACACTGAAGCACGACACCAGAGAAAAGCAGCGAGTAAAACGCTCAGAACGGTTTCACTTGAACACCTGTAGTGTTTCGCTTTGTGCCTAAAGGGTGCGAAGCCAACCCCCCGTATTAATGCTACACCGTCAAAGTTTTTTACACTGAGACCTAAGGAAATTCAAAGTTAGCTTTCCCACAGCAACTGTCACAGGGACACGTCGTGAGGATATCATATTTGTGCCTGATGTGTTTCTGTGCCTTAATGACTGTGTCGGATGCTGTGTTGTTACATCCTTACTTTTCGGACCTATAGGCTGGCGTATGGACAACTGCACACATACAAGATTGCATCGCGTCTTGTGCTGAGTACCTGCCTGCTTTTAAACCCGTGGGAGGGAAGTATCAGGCTGGAGGAGTTTGCCACAGTTCAAAGAGTAGTACAAGACTAAGTAACCTCAGCCCAAAGAGCAAATACTTCAGGAAATTATAGAAGACCTTACCAGTAATAGGCGATTATAAACCCTAAACTTCAGCAAGAGCATTTCTTGTGTTTATCTGCATATGTAAATATTGTTGCTCACCCACTGAGACACAGTTTTCATGGCAATGTACGTTGATTATTCACTGAAAAAAAAAATCAGGAAGGCAATCTGGAAGGTTTTTTTCAGTGTAACTTGTTTCATTCATACATGGTATGTGTGTGTGTATATACACACATATATACAAAAGTACTGAACAGAAATTATAACAAAGAGCAGATGGGCAAATCTTTATTATTACTTTATTTATTTATTATAGCAGTCTGTTTCCAAACATCATACTTCAGATTCTGATGAGCAGTTGACTCCTCGAGTATTCATTCTCGCTTGAATATTTAGGAAGCAATTTAGCCACTAAGCCTATACACCTCCCCCTTACGCGCTGAAATGTGCTCAGCTGAAAACTACAATGCAAGTATTTCAGAAACTACTCGCTGCTTACATATCAAAGAGAAAAGAAGATGCAGGCCTGAATGTTGATATCAGGTGACTCCCATTGTAATACAATGCATACTACCACATTAAAAAATGCTCAAACTTTTTTTTTTAATACAACTTTTAGGAAGCACATAAACATGTTTTCTTCATGATCAACATATTTGTGCTACATTTAGCAATACCAAACTAGATCAAGAACCCATCAATGTGGGCTCTGGATGTATGCACAATAGGGAGTTTCCAATGGAGCTTATAATTATAAGTAAATGGTCAGAACAAAAAGGAAGAGAAAGAAATTATTATTATTATTATTTATTATTATTATTATTCCCATCTGAGATTTGGGGGAAAATGAATTTCATACTAGCCAATGCTTAAGTTTTTACAAAAATCTTTGATCAAACAGCAACTAAAAAAAAACACCTTTGTCCCAGCTCAGTGCCTTCATTGCAAATTTAGTTTTCCTTTAGTTTTCTTTAAAGATATGAAACTATACAGCTAACTGAGAAATGTAATTATTTTTCATTCCTGTGTTTTGTTTTTTTGTCATTTCAGCTTTTAGATGTGCCAATTGAAAACCAGCTGTTTGAGATAAATGTCTGTGGTCAGATAAATCCAGTGGATGCAGTTGAAAAGACGGGCAGATATGCAGTTTGCCTGGGTTATAGTTCACTTTGTAAGGACTTGGTGTCCTGATGCAGTTGACATTTTAAGGAATGTCAAACAAGCTTTTTGGAAAATACACCGCTAAGAAATGCAGTGGAGGATACTTTAGAGAAAACCTTCTGCTGTTACATTAATATTTAGGGTACTGTAGCAGAGGAATATCTAAAAGACAGCAGAGGAAAAAAAAAACCCAAACCAAAAAACAGAAGAAGGAAGAATAAACTAAATATTACGACGTGTCATTTCCATGTTTCCTGTAAACTTTTATCAAGAAGCTAAATACGCTTTTGCTATTCACATATCACTTAAGGCTCAATAGAAATGCAAAATGCATGATCTAAAAATTATTAAAGAAACCAAGCATAAAACATAAAAAACCAACAAAGAAAAACATTTTAATACTGGAAGCTGGTGGAAAAACTCAGTTGAAGAGAAATGGTGTTTGTCCTTGCATTATTTAAATTAAAACACGGATTTTAAGAATTTATGGGACTGTTTCTACGTTTATCTCATTTAATTTGGCATCTGTCAATATAAAAAAAGAAAATGGATCAAATGCTGCTGAGTTTACTCAAACTCAAATCCCTTTAAAGGATCAGATTTTATCACTTACTAGTTCATGTTGAGTTTTATCTTTGAAGTGTGTATGTAAGGTGAGCATTTTTGTCCCAGAGCAAATAAGACAGTGTGTTGGATATTGTGAGAAAGGATCCTAAAAGGCAACAGAAGCTTCCCAATAATAAACTTAGAAATACGCTGTGTTTCTCTGTGCTCAATGTGCTGTGCGTGGTGGAACTCTAATATTCAGAGCCCACTTACCGTTACCTGAGCAGAGGTCTCAATGGATGTTAGTGTCTGGCCATGACAGTGACTGATGCTTGATAACTTGCTTGAATTTTTTTTTGGAGGGGTGGGAGGCCCTTTGGAGAAACTTCTTGACTCTTAGAACAAAACAGGAAAAAAAAAATCATGTTAAAATGCCTCTTGGCCCTTACACCATTTCCATTGAAGCTGACGGTAAAAATCCTCTTTGACTTTACTGGGAACAGGACTAAGCCCTTTTAAATGCTATGTTGTAATATAAATCTTTTAAGTCTTAAATATTTCCATACAGTGGAGCAAAGAAGTCTCAAACGTCATTAGAAAGACTGCTTCTTGTTAGGCTGTTACAATGTGCTATTTCTGTTCAAATAATGTTTACTAATATGAGAGACAAATAGATTTATACAATTTGGAAGTCTGACACTACAGTTGGGTGTTCACAGCTTTTATACATTATGGTATTTATGAAAATAATTTTAACTCTTCGGTTGCATAAAACAAAGCACAGATGTTTCCCAGCAGCATTTCCTCATCAGGCCTTTTAGCTTAGCCTTACTGGAGTGTAGTGTAGGATTTGGTTACAGTTAAGCTCAAATCAAAATATTCCAAGAGTACAGAGGCTCTACGTGGCAAGGCAGGGGTAAGAAGAGGGAGGAAGGACACAGAAGGAGGAAACAATCTTCTTCTCCAGCTGTCTCAAGTCTTCCACCTGTGGAACCTCAGAGAACTGTAAGTTCTCATCTTTGGATCTTCTTCCCTCCTTGGCAGTGGCTTTAAAAAGGTTTAAGTGAGAGAACAGTAGCAGAAAAAACCCTCAAAATATCCTACTCTGGGAAGGTCAGAGTACGATATCCTTCTCCAAATATACAGGGGCTCCAGGGTTCAAAACTGAATCTCTCTGTGCTCCTGAGTTGCTGTGATGTCCTGCGCCTTCTCACCCAGGGATACGTTGAGGGAAACACAATTTCCATGAATTAGTTTTTTGTTTGTTTCTTTTCCCCTGGAGTTAGTTTGGCTGGGTAAGCACAGTTGAACAGCATTCATGTAGTCATTCAGGTCTTATCAGTGATCTTCTAACAGGGGAGTATTGGCCAAGTGACAATTTACCTGATTTCTTGCCAAATACCACTACAGGTCTCTCTTTTCTTTCTTTTTGTGTGTGCATGTGTTGTGTCCAGCTGTGGTCTCTTGTCAGACACTTAATTGTAAGCTCTTCAGGAGAGGAACTGTCTTTGTAGTTGGTGTCTTTACAGCATCTTGTGTAGTGGCCCACGGTTACAAATATTGGGGATAAGCTGCCCTCATCTGAAGAAAGGCAAGCCAGTCTTTCCAAGTCTGTATTTCCAAGTAGATGATGATTAGCAAAGAAAGAGAGGGAAAAAAAACACCACACCAAAAAAAACCCAAAAAAACCCAAAGAAGAAAAGTGAGAGGGGCTAGTATACATCTTGGTGAGGAAGGAGACTTTCATTGTCTCTGCACTTTCATTGCTTCAGGAAATATCTGTTGCTCCTTGTAAGAAGTGTATGTCCTAAAAATGTTTAAAGGTGTACTACAAGGGAAACCAAAGCCAAAAATGCCAAGCTGTAAAACTGTATGAAGGAAAGATATCTTCTGTAGAGGGTTTAAACTGTGGCCTTTTCAGAGAAAAAAGAAATACTACCAACAAAGCCATGATGAAAGCAGAGGAAACAGAAAATACTTCTATAATGGTACTTGTACATTTAAGAGCAGTTGAGTAACCTTTCCTTGTGCTTTGGGCCCGATCTTGAAGAACATCTTAACCAGATACCTCTTAGGACCATAGTGGTACTGTACAGATCACTGTTTCACGTGTTGTGGGTCAAAAGTGGTCCCAACTGTTGAAGGATAACTATCAGCAGAAGCTCAAACCCCTTTAAGTTAATGGCAGCTTGCTTCCTCCAGTAAGAGGAGAGAAAATGCTCTATAATTGTGTCCTGAAAGTGTTTACTGATATCTACCTTTAATCACTGAAAGCGGTTCGGTCTCTCTTTGGGAGAGGAGTGAGCTTAAACATTTACAGCTAGTGATTACAGCCAGTTGTGCCTTCCATACCTTCAGGACCTGAACTGCTGCTGATTCAGAGACTTGCATGAAGATATGAAAACTGAGTTTCACATCAAAACACTGGGAAAACACAGAGATGGATATGATGAATACCAAAATAGCTCATAGGATTATAGATCTGCACATAAATGCAAGCATAAAAATGACCAGATTTTTACCAACAGAGCTCTTTGGGCATACTCTAACTGCATTAGGAAGAAATATTGTATTTATTGTTTGAATTAGTGCAACATAGTCCATTTTGACTCTAATCTTTTTCTTGAAAGAAAAAGGAATTCTCTCTGTGGATATTAGATTGAGTGCGATGGAAGTAGAAATCTCAGTGGGATTTTCAGGTAGGGAAGCAATGCAAGACAGGACCTGTACACATGCACTGGCATCAGCAGAGTCTCTGTGACTCTTTTGTTGTCACTTTTGTTTAGTACCTCACCTAACCATGTTCATATCTGCAACTGGAACCCTGAAGCACTGTCAAGTAACGCAAGTGCAATAGGAGAATCAATCCAAAAAACTTTATGTGTTACTTGTTTTTCACCTAATACACATCTGAGGCTAAAGCTGCTAAAATATTCCTCTTTTCATTACTTCACTGTGGCAAATTCCACTCCTTTACCTTAATGTCAGCCTTATGTTCCATTTTATTGTTGGTTTACAGCAACTTCATTTTAGATTGAATTTATGAGCACAAATGTCACCATTTAACAATGCTCCTCTGTCCACATTTGTGATACTTTCCACTGCACTCCAGTGGAGCAAAAGGAGAAAAATATGGTAAAACAGCCTCCTGTTTTGATGAAAAATTGCTAGCAGTTATAACGTAATTAACTTAACCAACAAGGCAATAAAAATTAAGTGCCCTGTTCATGAGTGATGCATATCCCACATTAAGACTAAATTTCCTAGAAGTTATACACTGGAACATTTTCCAACAGGCCTTTACTGTATAACATTCACAAAATTTTGTATTCAACAACATTGTTTCCTTGGGTCTTTTGGAATGTCACAAGAGGACTGTAATTCAGAGAGAAGCAATGATATACATGACCAAAAAGTTGTGTTTCATCAGTGGGAAAGCTTAGGGAAAATGTTAAAAGAGTTATAAATTATATTTTTCTCTGACCAGACCTTACTTGAATGATCAAACCATAAGGTCATTATTTTTTGTATTACTGAGGAAGTAATATTTTTGCTTTTTGTAAGTGACTATTTGTAAGTTTTGCTATAGTAGTAACTACCTATCCAATTAATATCAATTTTTAAATCTCTTTTAATCTCTTGAACAAATATGTTTACAAGAAAAATTCCTGTTTGCTTAGAATCATGGAATGATTTAGGTTAGAAGGGACTTTGGAGGTCCTCTGGTCCAACCCCCTACTCAAAGCAGACCTAACCTACTAAGCTGGGTTTGGTAGGGTTTTTTTGGTTTGGTTTGGTTTGGTTTGGTTTTTTTTTATTTCAATAGCAGTGTTTTATGGCAATAGTTCTTGCTGAAGAGCTTGATCCAAACCAACTTCCATTTACTAGATTTCCCTTTTTATCTTCTCTGCTATGAATCTACCCTGTAGTTACCTTTGGAATCAACAACCCCTGTTCTTTTTTTAACAGTTGAAGTTCACAATTTATTCTGCTCTCACCTCTTGCATTGAAAATAGAAAAGAATGGAGACTAACCTGGAGATACAGGGTAAAATGCAGGTTGGAAAATGTTGCTTTCTCCTGTGTCAGAGGGTTTATAACAGCATATTCTAACGTACAACCATGTCTTCAAATCAAGATTATTGCTTTGAAGCTAAAGGTAATTAAACCATTCTTCCATCTTTAAGCCCAGAAGAAAATGACTTAGTTTTCCATATACTTCCAGAGACGATGAGCTGCTGATTTATGATTCTACTCAAGTTATAGGAGAGCTGAACAAAATGTAAAACTGAAGGCCTAGCTTTGCTCTCAGCTGTTCTGGTATAATTCCAGCTCAGCTCCTCCGGTGTTGATGAATTTATTCCAGTTCTACACTGCTGTGACCAAACCAGGATTTATTTTATAGCCTGCATCAAAGAATTGGACCATTTCCTTCTATTTTCAGAAGATGAGCTTTCTCTTCATTGGTCTGTAGTCTCTCTCTCCCACGCTTTTCCTATTGTATAATTTTTTAAAAAAGTGTATATTTAACAGAACAATGACAAACTCTCTACCTGAAAAACTGTGTTACACACACAGTCTTGCAAACTCTTGTTTTTTAAAAAGACGTCCCCTGCAGACCATGAAAATGTGCTGTTTAAGTATGAGGAACGCTGCTCTTAAGCAGTCCGGGACTCCTTTTATTTAGTTATTTAGTTATTTATTTTTAAACTTGCCCTGTCATTGATTTAGTGACTGCTTTTCTTTACATCAGCTGTACAGATACATATAGGCAAAACAGTGAGACTTGCTTTGAAACACTAGGAACCAGCTTTTGCAGAAGAGCCCTTTAAACTTGGGAAGGATCCTGTGGAGGATTTGGTCATGTTTAGAAACCATCCAAAGTAGCTATGACAACTTAATGTTCCAGGGCCAAGATCTTGTGCACATACCAAATCTCTGACATTATCCAAGATCCTTATCCAATGTGAAGAGGAAACTGTAAAATTAGAATTGCCTAAAACAACCCCTAGAGAGTATTACTTCTTGAGAAGATTTTTTTTTCTTTACATCTTAAAGACAGCTTTTTCTTAAAAGGTCTAAACCAGGAAATTTGTAAAAGAAAAGAAAACAGTGAAATGAGTAAGGCGTCCACAAACCCCAGAAAAACAAGTTCCCAGCTAGGTCCCTTCTTTGTTACTTGTTGAGATTTCTTTATTCTTTTTCAGTCAGTTAAATGGACTTGGACTGGTTTAGAAGCCTCTAAAATATACTAACATAATTTTCTTGGATTTATATTTTAAACAGGAATGGTATCTAATCTGGGTTTCAGCTCCCCCTAATCTGGATCATCTGGGATTAATTCTAAATGCAGCCGAGGAAGGAATGCTCAGGGAGGCTGATCTCAGCAAAGGCGGGTGGTCAGAGTCCGATTGACCACCATGTACCTGGTCCAGGCCGTTCAGACGCTGACTGGTTTTTTTTTTTGGTATTACATATGGAAATGAAGCATTCTAACTGATAAAAATCTGCTATTCTATGCGATGAATATGTTGGCTACAGCGCCTGTAACCTGTGCTTCATGGTAAAAGCTAGGCTCTGTATTAATTCTCTTAGTTATTGATTGTTAATATTGTTTCTGCTTCCTGTCCCTGCATGTGCACAGCAATGGGATTTTTGCATCCTGGCTGCATTTGATCGCTTTCTGTTTCTCTAGATGTGGCAGGGTTCTGCAAGACAAGTTTTTCTAAAGGAAGGGAGACCTGGAAAATGCATTACTAACGGTACTGATTTAAAAAAACAGGTGAATAAATGATGTTTTGGTTTCAGCAGCCATGCTGAGGTTTTAAACATTGGTTCAGGTAGAACCGACCCCAAACATTTTAGTAATGGCAGGTTAACATAACTGTCTTATACAAAGGATTTCTGGCCACTTTTAATGAAAGTAAAGAGAGAGGGTGATATATCTGGATAAATAGGAGTAGATGGTAATTTTCGTCATTCCTCCTTTCCCCTGTCCTTTTACTAGTAGCCCAGTGAATAGTTACCTGGAGAACTAAAAGGCAAAATGGTCAAATCTCCTCTTCAGTGAATTTGGAACAGAAACTGCAAAATAGATATCCCAACTCAGAGGCAAATGCCTTAACCTTCGCCCTGTGGGGTCATGCTCTTGAACGCTCTTCATCTACTGAATTAATAGAGCCAAAGGATTTTCGTCACTGAAAAAAAATGTTCAGATGTGTTTGCCAGATTTGCCATTAGTTAAGGATTGCTTTGATTTGTGAAAACTGCATTTTCAGTGAATAAGTTATTATCCAGGAAAAACTCTCCACCATGATAACGGTTATCTGCAAGTCGGTGTTAACTTGGCAACCTTAATGTTTGGCAGCAGATTTTAACTAGACATAACACTGAGTTATTATTAATGTACCGTATCGCAGATTTTATGAAGGTATCAAGTTTTCGAGTGTTTTTTAAGTCAGGAAATGCAAAAGTGTGGCTTTATGCTCTATATATCCTGTACATTTAATGATTTTTCACTTAAAATCATTAGGTCAATGTACATATTTAGTAATCAAAGACATGTAATATACTGCCTGAATACAAGGAGTCTCGTTTTATGTTTCAAGATCTTTTTCATTTTCCTAATTTATAAAATGACCAGTATTAATATTGCATTGGCACTGTTTTTCTTTATTTATTTGACACGACTTAAGATGTCTGACTGGTCCTTGTTCAAGGTATCTGTCACATGAATTACAGAATTTCTCTCAGTGAAGATTACTTTGTTTTTAAATCAAGTGAATCAGAAAATATATCTGTAAAAGGCTACAAGGCGCTTAAGGATAGTGGAGGATGCACTTGGTGACAGCAGTTCAAAACAGAGACGGGTAAAGTGGTATGAGCCTGACATGTACATAGGGATGACACATTTCTTGCTTATTCTTTTTGTCTTTTTTGTTGACTAGTCTTTTTATCTGACTCTCTGGAGCGAAGTATGCTGGATTTACTGCGGCTTTTCAAAATGAAATACTAAAGTAACCCACATGTAACTATAAGGAAGAACAAACTGCCATTTCTAACACGAGGCACATGAAGAAAAGTGTCACATCACTTTCGCATCACTTTGTTTCCTACTCAAAGCTGTTTATCAAACAGTGTAAGATCTCCAGCTTATGTATTTTTCCGAGGAGCTTCATACAAAGAGGTTTTTTTTTTCCTGGCGAGGCGAATGTGGTCCTATAGCAAAAAGATACTAAATATCAACAAGTAAACAGATAATCTGGCATTAATGTTCAATGTGTTGATTCATTTCTAAATGCATATTAATTTTGTGTAACATTCCCATCCCTGTACTAGAATTGAAAGTAGGACATCTGTAAGCCCAGCAATTAAACAAATTAACTAAATGCCTTTTTTAAAAAGACTTTGCATGGCAGTGGTCCTATAGGTTCTCAAAAAAGTGGGTGTTTTTTCTCTGCTTTCCAAAGCTGAAGCTGTTTCTGCTCTAATGTGCATCATGATCCCATGTCTCTCACGTACAAGCAGTAAGAAGAAGCTTCACCAATTGCCTTGTTAGTGCAGCAATCAAATGCTGCTACCACAGAAAAACTAGTGAAGCAGTTCTGACTTTTCCTGTGATCCATCAGCGTCACCAGTCTTCCCACCTCCTTTTTTCAGAGGACACATTCATTTTTTTTTATAGTTGGAGTTGAGGGGCAAGCAAGCTTATTGATACATGCAGAGGTAACTGAGCTTTTTAGATTGGTGTTGGAGATGTTCCTTTTAGGACCAGGCCTACATTAGAAAGCTTTGCTCACACGATGATGTTAGCCTGGGTCTGAAAAAAATAGAAATCCCACCTGCCCAGTGGAGCTCAGCCAGCAAAGTTCCTGGTGTGGACACAGGTGTGCTGCCAGAAGAAAGCTGCTGCCAGATTAACCTGTTGGGTGCAGAGCCTCGTATAACTACAACGGCACAAAGTCTCCTTCAGTTGGCAAACCTTGCACCCATGCTGCAGAGCTCCGCTGTCCTGGCTGCACTGGCGTAACACTCATGGTGACTGTAACTGTAGACAGATCCTAGTCTGAAGCTTACTTAGGCCAGTAGTTGAGATGTACCTTGTGTGAGAACAAAGAGGAGATAAAGATACTGAGAACGGGATGCTGAGAACACAGCAAGAGTCATTGGCAGGGCTGGTAGTAGGTGTCCCTTTGGACTGCAAGAGCCCCTTTGAAAACTTCCCACTCCATAAATCAATTTTTTTTTCCCCTGGAAGTTACATTTCTTATGTGTGCCAGTTTCCACTGGCTGCGGGAACATCTGCTGATGTGGCTAGGTTTTCTTTGCCTCAGAAACACCGAGCATTTATGCCTTTGCACTGGCAGCTTTCTTATGCTAAAGAGGAGGATTGCTCCGTGTAGTAGAAAGGAGCTGAGTCTTCAGCCAGATCCCAGTGGGACTGTAAATGGCCCTGGTGCTTAGCAGACACTACAGTGAGCAAGAACTCTCTCTGCCTGCTTCACAGTCACAGCAAAAGGGCTGCACAAAACCATAATCCAGCAGTATATCAGGTTCAAAGTATTTCTTCTGTCATCACATGCATCTGCCTTAGGTTATCAGAAAATCACAGAGAATTACACCAGTGAGGAAATATTTGAAGGTCAGCCCAGGATCAGTCTGGGTGACGGGCGATGATTGTGTTTTTACCAAGCTTTCTGTCTCTGATACCTGTTGATGTAGGAATGGTCGAGATCCTGGGAGCCGGCAGCTCCAGGACCCTTTAGTGTACATGGAATTGGTTACTCTTTCTTCCTGAGATGAATGTGAGAAGGCTCGGATGGATTGCAGCAGTGGCAGACAGAGAAATGTTGCTGTGATGCTCTTTGACCAAAATCAATTGTCTGAAGCACTTCAGCATGGAAAAGAGGTCACTGAATGATGGATACAATAGGAGTGAGTGGGGTGAAGAAGCTGCAGAGGGATTGATTGTTCACTGTTTTCTCCAGTATGAGAAGCAGAGGTCATCAAATAGAGTTTAAATTACTCGATACATAGAAAATATCTCTGGTTCCTGAGTGGAGTCAGTTGGAGGCTGGATGAGTATTCAGGGCAAGTATCATGGCACTGATCTTAGACTCTAGGCCTTTGTAGGGCAGCTGTTTCTACTGTTTTTTTCCTCATCAGGAAATAAAAAACTACATGCCCTCTTCCTCTGCCCCATGAGGAGGCTGACAGACAGCTCCTATGAAGACAAGGAGGTGAGGCTGCAGATAGGGAGGGTATAAAGAATGAGAAAAGAGGAGGATTGCTGCCAGAAATTCAAAAGAAGTTCTGGAAGAACCGGAAGAGTGGCTGCACCCTAGCACACGCAGCGTTCACATGCACCCATTTTCCCTTGTATTGGGAAGTGATGTGGGTCCGGGAACCCTGTGAGTGTGCCCATGTCTACTGCTCCATGAAGAAGTCTCCAACTTATGTCCCTAGTGAACCAAGTTGCTTGTAGCTTGGAGTACAAGCTGGCCATCTGGGGCTCCTCACCAGTTGTGCGATGGTAAGAGGGACAGTCACTTTGTGGTCTAGTTGCTGGGAAAAGGAGTGAGAGGAATATGAGCTTGTACAACTGTCTTGGGGGCACAATGTGGAGGTACACTGGACAGGCATCATGGAGGCATACAACAGTGCTGGGTGGGAAGTGGCCAGGGAGGCTCATGAGGCAGAGGAGCTCTTCAGGGTCTGCTCTGGGCTACTCTTGCACAGGAGTCACCTGAGACAGTAGATTGTGGGATTCAAAGCATCGCTTGTCTTCTAGAGTAAGCTGTGAGACGTGCAATCGCTGCTCATGCAGTGTGCAGGGCAAGCAGCATGGGATCCACTCAGTCCCACCAGACGCAGTCCCACCAGCCCACAGACCATCACTATTAGGGACTCACTGAGGGGAATGAAAGTGGTGGCAGAGCTCTCTCAGCAGCCTGCACTGCTGGGGCGGCTGTAGCCTTTGGCCTGTCCTCAGGAGGGTCTTGGCCACGGGCCCAGTGGCAGCCTTCTCCGATGTTACAGAGAGGGCCTCTCTTCCTGCAAGAGAAGCACGCACTGGGCTGTGATTTGTCTATTTGTCACATTTGCCCCTGAGATGAATGTCTGCACTTCCTTGTGGATGTGCCCAGGGAGGTGGGTAGCAGGTCTGGACACAAAGGTCAGCCGAGAGGGGAAGGGGAGTAGAGGAGGAAGTGGTCTCCCATGGCGAGCAGCCCTCTGATGCTACGTGGGGGCTTCTTTGGTTGCCCCCTGCAAGGACCAGGAAAAGTGCTAAATGGTTGTTTCAATGAAAGTATGAAAGTATTAAAAGTATCTTTGTTCGAATATCAGGAACTAGTCATGCTAGTTATTGATATTGTTATTGTACAGATTTGATAATGTAGATATTTAACATCAATATGTTATAGTGTAATGTTTTGACATTATTGAAATGAAATTATTAGTGAGTCAAACATAGTAATTTTGATAAACTGGATGCTATGGAAAGTTTTCAGTTTCCTATTCCAATTCAAGATTTAAAAAAAAATAATAATCCAAGTATCAGAATTTCTAAATGAATTTTCTGAAAAATTGGTTGCTTCAAAACAATATTCAAGTCGTAAGATACAGCAATCAAACAGAGTACATTAGTGGTCCTCTTATTGGGAGCAACCTATTTGTTGGCCAGAGACCGACAGGTCAGCAAATATGGCTGCAGTCAGACTAGCTTTTGTAAATGGGCAGAGAACTGGGTATAAGGTCTGCTGCTTTCCCACCATGGAGGAAATGATCTAGCACCAGCCTAGAGACAATGGTAGCGCTCCTAGAAGCTCAGAGATGGAAGAATGAACCACAAGAGAACATGAAACAGGTTTTTTCCAAACTAGAAAAGCCTTTGCCCCCAACTATTTTTAACCCACGTATTTCAGAACATGTCAGACAATTGATTAGCAATCTGTTGCTGAAGTGATGTATTTATCTGATGCATGGTTTCACTTAGCAGCTACAACACGTACAGCAAAGAGTTGAAAAAAATGAACTGGAACTCTATGCAACATCTTTTATTCAAAACAGATGTATTATTTGGTATATGTTTAACATTCTCCACATAATCCCGACTTGATCCTTAACCATCATGCATTACAGTGTTGCTTTTAAAGAAGATGAAAATGGGCTGCTAAAATGCTGCCCATATAATCTGAATTATTTTCAGCCCTGTTGTTAAAGCTTAGAGATAAAATTATCTTTTGAACTAAGGTTGAAGGCATTGTGTTTGATATATTGATATAATTCCTGCAATATAAATACTCATAAATTAAGTTAGTGGTACGGTATGATTTCCTGTAATCTGTTTCCAGAATCAATATTTTATTGAATGAACTTCTTATTTTAACTTCTCACTTACTGACCCAGTGGCACAGCTGTAATGTGTGCTTGATCACTCACTCTCCTTTATTTTTTTAAATCAGACTTGACTATGCGGCAGTGTAGACAGGGTATGTTTTTGGAAGCATTGCACTTAATATTGTGTGGAGAGAGATTGAAAATAGCACTATCGTGCCCTAACGTAGAGACTCCCATCTAAACATCCTGTAGTAATTTAGAAAATGGCTATGTAACATTACCCCCATTTTATGGGCAGGAAAACTGAAGCCGTGATTATTTCCTTCTTAAAGGATGCTTAACTTTAAGCACCTAGTATTACATTTACTTTTCTAAATGTGGATTTTATTTTTAAAAATCCTTTATACATAGCAATTATCATTTAGTTCATTACCTGAGATTTATTGCAAGCTTCTGCCAATGAGTGTGTAACCTCATGCACACCGAAAGATTTTTTTATTCTGAGCAGGTAAAATTATCTCACCTATTGCACCCTGCTGGAAATGCGTTAACGGCTAAAAGCAGCAGTAGATGAAGATGCTCTGCAGTAGATTTGGTGGCTGGGGTGGTCCATTGACATATGATAGCTCAGCCTTCTCCTCTGTTTTTTAGCCCTTGTAACTGCATGAACAAGCCAAACTTCAAGTAGCGTGATTGCCACATGCTGCTCTGGTTTTAGCCTCTTTTGGTTTGCATTACAATAGCATAAATTATTTAGTAGTAGTAGTAGTAGTAGTAGTAGTAGTAGTAGTAGTAGTAGTAAACCTTTTGCTGTATATTCTCCCCAGCAGGCAGTACTTGATCTACTTCTGATGCAGAGGCAGCGACAAAGATGGCAATTTGGAATTGTTCCCTTGGTTGACTTTCGACAAAATTATGACTGCAGAGAAGCAGATTTGTGTGCTTTCTTCCCCTCTTGTTACTTGTACATAATTATACAATTCCCACATAACTCTCTACAAGTCAGCTGTCCCCTATATTTAGAAGTTACCTAGTGCAAACAGTCTTCTAGACTAGAGGGACTGGTAGTCAGAGGCACTTCCCCCTACTCGTAAAACCCAACAAGAGCAAGATCAGTTGTCTGGTTAAGAATATAGAAAGGCAGAAACAATGACATGCATTTGGGGAACATTTTAGAGGATAGACATCCCGGTTGGCTAAAATAAAATACAATAAAACATGAAAACCCTACAAAGAACATTTGAAAAAAGCAACCAAAAATACTCAGTGTTGTTGGTCCTGATGGTCTTACACTTAATGGTTTTCTGCATCTCCTGTGAAAGAAACCTTGTTCTGAAAGCAGAATTGCAGCTTTCATCACTTAACCGTTCTTGATTATAGAGGAAAATTGGGTATATGAAATCTAACATCTGAAAAAAGACAGCAAAGAAGATCCCAAAACCCTCTTTTTTTTTTTCTTTAATAATCTCAAAGTTACTAATGTAATTTTTTCCTTCTAGAAAAGCCTGTGATTTTTGTAAGTGCTTAGGACTGGAAATACTGAAATACTCATTTAATAATAATAATAATAAATATGATTAATATAATAAAACAAATACTTATTTAATAAATACTTACTTAGCATATTTATACCAAATCATGATACCTTCTTCAACAACATCAGCTTTGTAGTAATGCATAGCTCCTGTGCTGTATCCTTTTCAGGAACACAAAAATTAGTAGTGATCACCATCAGCCCACACATACCTTCAGGTACTCCAAGTCTCCCTGGAGCTTTGGGTTGCTACAGCAAAACCTGTTGCTACATCTTTAAGCTGCAGAGCCAATGATTTTATGATCTCCCTCTCTTCAAACAGTTCCTTGCTCCCTTTTTTCCTTTGCCCTTGCTTGTTCTGTGTCTGTGCTTTATAGGCTACACCACATTTAAACATACAGTGATCCCACTGCGGGTTTTGGGGGTGGAGGGGGGAATGCAGGGGAAGTACTAACAGAAAAATTGCTCTTTCTGTGGTGGCCAGAACAACTGTATTAGTTGAAACCACTTTTTTTTATCAACGTTTAAAAATGATTTTCTGGTGTGGTAAAAACTATTACAAAGAAGGAGTTCAAGAAGGTGGAGGATATGCGAAAGCATATTTTTATAAAGGGGAAACTGGCTTGTTTTATAGTTAGGGGTTCTGTACTTAAAATGTCTCTACAGACGAAATTTCCAATTTCTTTGTCCTCAGATATTTCATTCCAGATGGGCAAGCAGAGAATGAGCAAGAAGGTTTAAGTTGTTGCCTTCACAGATGCAGTCTGAATACTTTTACTTGCACATCTTGGTCTGTAGGTTTATATGTGGAGGATACCACCATAAAACTCTGAGACATCACAGATATACTGCCAATTCATTTGTAGTCCTATTACTGAGGAATCACCTGAAGCCAGCGAATACTGACTTTATATGAGCATGATACGAACCTGGCATCTGGCCTCATTTTCCTCCACAGAATTGCCCAGCACATTACTCTCAATGTCTCCGAGTAATTTAAACTCCATGAAGGCTGGTGTCATTTACCAATGGAGTTTAAAATGGAATTTGCAAGATCTGATGTTCCTGAGGGCAGCCGCGTAGTGTTGTAGCATGAAGGAAAGAGGCCTCCAAAAGATGCCACCGTAAGAAAAGAGCAAGGCAAAGGCCAGTCCTGGAAAATGCATTGCCACAACAAAAAAGCGCAGTACTCTGGAGAAACAGTGAATTGGAGCAGAATAATATTATATCAGCTCTATATGCTTTTAATAAATAGTTGGAAAGTCTTCCACAAGGAGTTTCTGTTCAGTTTTATCTCATTCAGGGATAGAAGTTGTTAATTTGGTCCCACAAAGAGCTGAACTTCCCGAGCAGGCACATGTTAGAAGTTTTGTTACATTGGCATAGGAAGTTATTTCTTTTGTAAAACCTTTCAGATTTATGTTCTCACTTCAAACAGAATTAAAGGCATAGGGCCTGATCCAGAGCCCTCTGAAGTCACTGGTATCTGCACACTGACTTCTATGAGCTTTAGAGCACATTCCTTTTTTGTGCTCCTTTTTTTATTAATTGCCGTTTATACAACAGTTTTAAAAATTCAGAGAACTCAAAGCACACAAAGAATTTGCACAGCCTATACAAGAGTGACAGTGCAGTACAACAGTTCAGGATAGAAAGGGAAGGAGACTGCATCCAACAAAACCAACCCCTAACTTCCCTGCTACTTGCTGACTAAGCATAAAGACAGTTTTCCAGCTCTCCGTTGACTGGATGCAACTGGCAGCTTACTGCCTGGGTTCATGCTTCTCCTAGTAAACCGCTATTCATCTAGTCTCAAATCTACAGAATAAAGGAACTGGCTAATCAATGACACTCTCATCTGTCCATATTTAAACATTTATGGGATAGATGTTGACAGATGATCTCACCATCTAAACTCCCTTTGTAGTTGATGGAAGGACAAAGACACTTCTGTCCCATATTTTTCTATAAGCATTTGCAAATAAGCAAATGTATATACATATATACCAATTGAAAAACTCACAAAGGTTATTTTAAATGGTATCATGACAAAACTTAAGGAATAGAATAAGATGCTCTTGCCTAGGCTTGTTTTTTTGCCTACACTTTGCCAATGCAAAGTAAAGTCAGTGTGCTTTGAGCAGCCAGAAGTATGAATCTATCAGAACTCCAGCAAAAATATGTACAGCAGATATAAATACAAATAAAACTCAGCGTAGGTGACACCTTTCTTGGGTATGTATGACTGGATATTCTGTTTACAAATAGCTGTTGTATTAAGGGTGTGGGAATCTACACATAGCTACCCACATAATAAAGGTATCTACAGATAACTGCGTTGAAGCTTCATTTTGGCCATGTTAATAAGGTGTTCACCATCCTGCTCTCTTCTGGGCTTTTGCATCGCCGGGCCGAAAGCTGTACGATCATTAACGCAGAGAGAGGTTCTTTTTTGTCCTGTGTCCAGCTGATCAACTTTCCCCTTGTGCTTCATCCTGCAGTCTCCCTCCGAAGGAGAGCTGCAACCTGGGAGTCACAGACCCCAGAGAGTTCTTAGTTTCTGGGAACAGATGCAACCGCTGCTATCTTTGTTCAAAATCATTTATCTTAGTATAAAATCGGTATCTTGTCCAGCCCCAAAAGCTTTTCTGACAAGGGTAAACTCAAGAGAAGTCTCAGTCCTCCCTCAACACGTGTGATTTTGTCCATCACGAAGGTTGCAAAAACAGCTGTCCTGGCACATCTGGGATCACAAGGAGACTGATTAAAAACCTGGAAGACAGACACTTCCCAGTCTGAGCTTTCTGTCATGGAAGCAGGCACCATAATGCAAACCTGACTGATCTGTTGCAAAGAAAAAAAATGATGGAGAATGTCTTTGTAGTCAGTTGCTGTTTCCTAGTTGTTCATGAACTGATGGAGCCCTCTCATGTTTCATTAACGTAATCAGTGAGTCGTCATTGTAAGCTGACGAGACAGGCAGATAGATTTGGAGGAGTTCTTGAATGCAGACAGAAGTAAGTGTTAGGTACTTAGGAGATCTGTGTTTGACTGATAACAGCCTAGTCCAATTTGTAGGCCTACGGCATATCTACACTGGAGTGAAGTGCCATGACGTTTTTTTATTGCAACCCTGATTGCTTTGGTAGGGTGAGCCAGCAGAGAAAGCGAATAGTGAGGAGAAAACCAAGCACAATGAACTGGCCCATTCCCGCAAGATGCAGAGTCTCTGTGGGCACAGCTGGGTTCTGCTGCTGCCCGTGCTGGTCCTCTCCTGGGCAGGGGTGGCGTGAGGATCTCTGCACCCCACGATTTCACTGCGCAGCTCCTGGTGGCACACCAAGTTATGGCTGAAAGCTAGTAATTCTCTCCTCTTCCTCATGTCTTGATGCAGAAAAGATTTCACCAGTCCTGTCAAAAGAGAAGTTTCACTGGTGTAATTAAAAACTACTCATTTAATACAAAAGTCTCGTATTACAGCAAACCGGCTGTTTTGTCCACAGAAAACTGACCAGGTTTTCATTTAAGCCATATTCCATTACTGATGTTTTCATATTTGTGTTACATTTACATAAAGTTTACTGACAAAATATGTCTTTCCTCTTGCATGTTTATGTGTTTCATGGTTCAGCACATCTGTGGAACTGTTTAGCTATCAACAAAACTAATGCAATACAAAAACTCTGATCTCATTGTGGCTTTCTCTCACCAGCTTGGATATTATGCTTCAGTTATTCCTAAAGGTAGGTTTCAGCTCCAAGCTGTTCCCTGCTCTTCTACCTCCTGGGAAGGAGCACTCATCTGCTGAAGATACTTGGGATGTCGGTGTATGACTGTGTCCCGGTCAGCTGCAGAAACCAGTGAATATGGAAACATGAACGCACCTAGAGGCGGGCAATCTGCTAAGCCCTGCGTTAGACACATCCACTTGGAGTTTTGTCTTAGCAGGGATGCAGAATCCCCCTTTCTAGAGCTCACAGGGCACTGCGTGGGGATGGATAGCTACTTATCATTGATCCTTAATGGGAGTCAGGTGTCTCTTGTGCCTCTGAAAAATCACCCCAGTCTGACTGGAGAAAAGTCACTTTTCTCTATCTTAGCAGCCAGTTCTCTCATCATATTATTTCACACTTTCTAGCACTGTGGGAACATCATGTTCATACATGAGGGAGGAACTTAACTCTCTGAATGGACCTGAGTGTCATGAGGTTAGTGATACTCTTCAGATAAGGAAGGAAATGCTACATGATGGTGCTTATTCATGCTTGTGATAAAACAGTATCACACCAGCTGCTATACAAGCTTACTTTGGAAATTATCTGCGGAGTAGCTTTCACCTTCATAAATGCACACAGGAGAAGCAGCGGTTTGGTTGTATTAGCATGAGCCTTCAAAAAGAAAAGTGATATATTATGCAACTGATTCTTAGTTTTTAAATCTTCGCAGGTGAAAGAGGCACACATTGATCAGGACAGTCACATGTGAACCAGTTGAATTGGCAAAAAAACTTGCAGTGGCTCAGTATATAACAGTTGATTAAATGTGTCCAGGAACGTCCTGGGCTCAGGGGCCAGTTGGCCTGGAACAGCCCACATTTACGTTAGTAAACTCCTGGTCCCTAAAACAGGGTGTTTGCATGCAAATTGCCTATTGGGAGCCGTCCCTGGGATGTTTCAGCTGCCAAATTGTGGCCGGGAATTATTTGGAAGAGTTTTAGTTGGCCCAGGCCAAGCAGTGCCAGTGAACGTGCTAATGGTGCAGTCGGTCCTGTTCTAGGGCACACAAACAGCTCAGGCACTGCATTTATTTGTCTCTATCTAGCTACCAATTTCCACGGTTCCTTGGTTCTTAAGCATGCCCAGGCCATAGTCTTACTTATAGGCATTAGTCATTGCTTCACTGCTGGTGGCCCTCTCAGAGGTGTATTTTACTTATAAACCATTGCATATTTTAAATTCTGTGATGGTAAAAGTACAGCTTTGTGAGAAGGTATGAAGTTCTTCTTGATAGTAAGCATGCTGAACTGCCTTTCTTTTTGAAAAGAGCGGAGAAGAGACAGTATCAAACAGGTAAATCCTACCTGACTGATCTCCTTGACTTCCAAGATAAAATCACTGGATTGCGGAGGAGGGGAGAGCACTGGATGTCACTTTAGCAAGGCCTTTCAACATTGTCCTCCACAATGTTGTCGTACCCAAGTTAGGACTTTATGGTCTGCATGGGTGGACAAATAGATGCATAAAAAAATGTTTGGATAGTCAGGCTCAGAGGGTAGCGATTAATGGGTCATACTCTAGCAGGAGGTCAGTGACAAGGGGA
Source organism: Phoebastria nigripes (assembly GCA_035582835.1). Lineage (NCBI taxonomy): Eukaryota > Metazoa > Chordata > Aves > Procellariiformes > Diomedeidae > Phoebastria > Phoebastria nigripes. Next base: position 1,127,641 of record JAYKAV010001033.1, on the reverse strand, counting down.
GCACCACAGGGGTCTCTCCTGGGACCAATCCTGTTCAGCAATGACCTGGAGGAGGAGATGGAGTGCATGTTTATGAAGTTTGCAGATGACACCAAATTGGAGGGAGCAACTGATACACCTGAGGGCAGGGCTGCCATTCAAAGGGTCATAGATAGGCTTGAGGAATGGGTCAACAGGAACCCTACAAAATTCTACAGGAATAAATGCAACGTCCTGTGCTTGGCAGGGAAGACTCCCCCTGCCGTGATACAGGCTGGGGGCTGGGGAGCAGCTCTGCAGGAACGGCCCTGGGGGTCTTGGCAGACAGCAAGCTGAGCATGAGCCAGCCCTGTGCCCTGGCAGTGATGACGGCTAACGGCATCCTTGGCTGTATTAACAGGAGCACAGTCAGTAGGTTGAGGGAAGTTACCATCCTCCTTTACCCAGCATTTGTTAGTCTGCATTTATAATACTGTTTTACCCACCCCTCCTGATACAAGAAAGGCATCAATAAAAGGAAGTGAGTTCAGCGGAGGACCACCAGGATGGCCTGGGGCTAGAGCACTTGTCTGGTGAGGAGATGCTGAGGGAACTGGACTTGTTCAGCCTGGAGAAGAGGTGGCTTCAGGGGGAACTGAGGGCCTTCCATTACCCACAAGGAAGTTATCAAGAAGATGGAGCCAGGCTGTTCACAGTGGTGTGTGGTAGGAGGATGAGAGACAAAGGATGTAAGCTGAAACAAGAGATGTTCATGCTGGATATAAAACCCCCACTTTTTCACCACGAGGCAAGTCAAGCAATGGAAGAGGCTGGACAGAGAGGCTGTGCAGCCTCTGTGCTCAGAGGCTTTCAAGACCCAGCTGGGTGAAGCCCTGAGCAACCTGGTCTGACCTCATAGTTGTCCCTGCATTGAGGAGGAGGTTGGACTGAGGTCCCTTCCAGCTTGAATTATTCTGTGAAACAGGGTCAGATCCTCTGTGATTCACTGGGGCTCTCCCTGAAATGCGATTACATGCTCGGCTCATGACAATATCAGTGAGGTGATGGCTTTTTTACAGCCATCTACACATCTACATTTTACAGCCATTTACATCTCTACACAATGGCTATAAATGGATAGGAAATATGTGCAGATTTAAAATGTTAAAACCACAAGTGTAATAAATATATCAGTTTAATGTCAGTGAGATAATGCTGAGAAGGTGAAACAGAACATCAGATGTTCTTTTTTTTTCCCCAAAGCCCAACTAACTTCACAGACAGAGGATGTCACAGAAGAAGTTTATGAATAACCTATTTCAACAACAGGATTTGTGGCTTGCATATCATTGTGGTAACACTACTGCAGCTGCTCTTTCAACAGTTTGGCTTACACATATGCACTTCACCCAGCAACTAAAATACATACTTTGAGTAGTGCGGTAATTCAACATGCAAAATTTCCTGGGTGGGCTGCAAATCCCTAATTATATGTTTTCGCAAGCCATTAAAGTTTCTTAACCTTTTTGCATAATTGTTGTTCTTACTCTCCTTTCCACCTTACAGTGTCTCAACAGAGATTATTTTTTAGAAAACTAAGAGCCAGGCGGTGTTTCCGGGGAAAAACTAAAAATATTTCTATACCGTATTCATTCAGTGGCAGTGTCTTGTACCGTATTGCATGAGATTACTGATCTAATGTAACTTGACATTTTACAAGAACATGAAGCATCAGCCCAAAACTGTCATAAGATATGAAAGCGCTTATGCCAGACCTAGAAAGCACTGTAGAGAGATAACATGCCAATTAGATGTGTCCATTTGTGTTACTTGCAGTCAATGGAAGAGAGCATTTTCATCCTTCCTTCCAGATAAACCATCTGTACTAGTTATGAATGAGAGACCGAAACTGTGAATTACTCAGCCTGTTTATCAAGAACAGCAAGGACCTAATTCTTCCCCTTACCTGGCATGCAGCATTACTTTTGAACTTAGTGGGAGCTTCTGGGCTATTCAGTGTAATTAGGGTATCCCAATCAGGCTGGTATCTTCTGAAAATATTTGCCACTATTCCCATTTCGAGACTGTAGTACTGATGAAAGGCATCAATGATCCTCTGGAGTGGCCACCTGGTTATTAAGAAGTAGCCTAAATGTGAAAGATAAACCCTGGTAACAAGTTTCAACCACCAACAGCATGGGCTGAATTTGAAAGATGAGACTAAAGTTAAAATATCATCCATCTCATAAGCCATCTGGCTGTCTTTCCTTTCCTACTTATTTAAACACAGTTTTGTACAGGCCATTCTTTTTTGGGTTTTCCCATTCAATATGGACAGACTTGCCTCCTCTTCCCAGCTCCTGACCCCCCCAGTTTCCTGGAGGTCTGACCCAGCTGTGCCGGACCCCTGGAGGTGGCGGGGCTGAGGGGGATGAATTCTGCAGCCTTTGATCACACATCTCCTCTCCTACAAAACATCTGTGACAGGTTGCTGATGACTCTTGCTACCGTGATTTTCTGGTTTTGGTGCGGCCATGTGTTCAAGTATAAATTGATAGGCCACTTGGGCCTAATCTATCATTTGATTTTCCTGCTTTCTGGGGGTACTGGGAAATTTAAATCTACTTACTTAAGTCGTACTATGGAAGGATGCAATATAGAGGTAAGCTGACTAATGTGATAGCTGACTGGCCGCATCTTGTTAGTAAAAAAATAAAAAAGTATCAATATTTGCTGTATCTTTTATGGCCTTTCCACATTGTTTCCATTAGACATCATATTTCTTGTATCTATTAGCTTATTACTAGGAAAAAACGGATTTATCTTCATTGATATCAGTCTAACTTAATCATAGGAAAGTTAGAGTGCTAAATTAGGCATACACTTGGGACTTCTATATCAAAAAATCTGAAATACTCATAAGCCTTCTCCACTTCACATAGGGTTGCCCTTTCAAAAACAGATGTAACTCATGTAGCCATCTGATCCTTGTTTCCTTTTGAAATGCCTATCTGTATAATTATACCAAGTCACACAGCTTTAGTTCTCCCCTAACTGAAGTCAGTAGCACAATTTCCATTGCTTTTAACAGAGAAGGAACAGCTAGTACCAGTGCTAGTTAAAGTATGTAGAAATTTTGCAGCTGGTTTTAGTGGAAGCTGGAATAAGCCCCTGTTCTCCATCTGAAGTTCTGACCCATTTAGTTTGATCTTTTACCAAAGACGTTTTCCTGCAGCTGTTGTCCAGTTTACATTGGTTAAGATGTCCCAAATCTTGATTGCTGATTACACCGAGTAACCTTGCCTGTCATGAGAAGGCAAAGGAAATGTTGGTGTCTGGCTTTTCAGTCCTTCCTCTCCCTATTAAATTAAATCTCTTTCTAATAAAATAAGGCTTGACCCAAGGCTGCTGAAATCAGTGGAAAAGCATCCACTGAAAAGGGTTTTAAATAAGGCCTACCATTTTGAAGGCAATTAACTCACATACAGCCATTCCTTCATGATGGATATTTGCAGCTGGGGCTAATAATAGTCTTTAATGTTCTTTCTGATAAATCTCTTGTAATATGTTTAATATGTCCAGTGTTAACTTACATTTCAAGCACTAAATATGTTTATGTCTACTGGGAGTTATCAGATGTAAACACATAAAAACGCTGTGACTACTTAACCCCTGCCAACTAAGATCATTCTGTAGGATCAAAATCTCTGGATAGAATTATTTCCTTTTTTAGCATCCTTTGATGGAAAGAAGTTTGTACTGACCCTTGAAAATGATGTTTATCAGGTTCTCTGACAGACATTGTCATTCTAGTTCTTTGCTTTTGCTTTTTTTTGGAGCATCTCTACATAACATATTATCTGCAGAAATTGCGTATCAATGGCGGGGAGTTTTGTACATATGCTAGTCATCAACATATTATACAATGCAAATTTTGCTTACAAGTAAATTTCTGAATAAAGTTTTACATTTTGCAGGGTCACTTCCTATCTTCCTCTTGTATATCCGTTTCTGACACTGATGACTGAGGGACAGGCCTGTACACTCGCAGCTATGTCTTGCTCCATACGTAGAGAAGAAGAGGCGGATATGTCACTAGAATCTCTTCCTCCTCCTCCTCCTCTCTGTAACCAGTCATGTTTTGCAAAACGCGTGTCAGCTGCAAAATCAGAATTGGTTTTCTGTCCAAAACTCACTGAAGTTTTGAACTGATGGAGGGGTTTAATTTGGGCCTTCTCCCAAGCAGAAACACATTTTGAAAGTTGAACTTAAAGTCTCTTTCTGAAAGCTGCATTAGTATTAGCAAACACTCTTTACTGTCGCTGTGGGATACAGCACTTTAAATCAGCTATTTCATGATGGAATTTTCCTCCCCTTCCTCAGAGGCTGTGAACTGTTCAATCTAAGTCAAGCAGAGCATTGGCAATACTTGCAGTCCCCTTTGGCAGGCGAACAGCAAATGACTCTCGGCTGGGATTCTGTCCCAAAACAACTATCCCTATTGGAAACCTTAGCTAAAACAAGGAGCACCACATCTGTAATCTATACGTTTCTCCTGCAGGCCTCCTAAAATAAGGATAGATAAATATAGAAACCTGTCGGGGCCAGCATGTGGGGACAAAACTTTTATTTGAAGGGGGGAAACTAGACAGATGGTCGTGTCACTGGGTTTGAGGTAAATCCCAGCCCTGCTGCCAACCTGCTGTGCAAACCTAGGTGGCATTTGCACCTAGATGGCTTCTCCAAGCTACCCTGGAAGGGTTACCAGAGTGGAGAAGGCATGACACTAGTGTTGGGGTGAGGAAAGACATGTCTGTGTCAGACAGCGTTGCCTATTTCAGTGCGTTACCACATCCCACTCTTGAGGAGCTCACAACACTAAGACTAGGAATTTAGGCACTGGAGGTTAGTTTTCTGGAGACCAGAGTCCTGCTTCTGCCACATCCCTTGTTCGTGATTATAGGAAAGTTGCTTCTCCATTTGGTATCTGTTTCTCTCTCCTCCTTTCACCTGCTAGTTAGGTGGTGCAGGGATGCACATGCAACATGCTGCAAGAAGTCCCCACCTCAGTAGTCCCATAAAATCTCTAACATTAATTTGCAGAAAATGATCTGCTTGGGCATGTCTGGGCAGTATGCGCTACTCATGATGATACATGTGCTCAGGCAGTGCTGTTGGATGCAACTTGGTTACTGATAGAGAATGAAATACAGGGAAGCAGACAAGAAGAATACTCACTTGAAAAGCAAAGCAGCCCAGCCCCTATTCAGGCATACATGCATTGATGTTACAGAGCTAACAGAAGGTAAGATCCCTATCTGTCTTTTCATTACTGTCCTCAACTGCAGCATCAACCCCCAGGCAACATGAGCGTAATACCAATGTCAGTACCAGAAAGCAGCAGGAAACCCAGATGGCCTCTTTGCTCTGAAGTATGTACAGTTTGGGATATTGTCATAGCCTGGATTGTGGCTTTTACAACAGGAAAAATCATTCTAAGGGACTCCCAGTCCCCAAGAACCCAGTGACTCTGAATCATGCACATATTGTCCACTTCGTCCAACAAGTCATAGAAAAAATTGTCATTAATCTCTGCAATAGAGTGAATACTTGTAAAATGAGGATACGTAATGCTTTCTGTGGGGTGAAGGCAGGTGTAATTCATTGTGAGCCCTTTGAAACTCTAGAGGGAAGGCACTGCAAAAGTACAACACACTACCATCTGAAAAATCGGGAGCTGAACAGATAAAATATAACTTCTGTGTATGAAGTATTGCACTGGAATCTGCTAGACTGAGACTTGGCACTTGTAGAGATAATCACTGGAGCTGAGGCAGGGTTAAATGTTGAATTAATACACATGATAGGTCACCGTCCTTTAGTCTTTCCTTCTGGGAGGAAGTAAATAAATGTGTCAGTTTAATCTAGCACATTAACCTTCCTCTTAATCCCACAATTTACTTACTAGGGGATTTGTATGATCTACCCGATAAATAAGGACAGTAATTATTGCTGCTACAGAGGGCTGTGAGAAATATTTGCAACGAAGCTTGAAGCTAGCTTTAAAAACTGTTTTGGTTTTGTTAGAAACACAAAACTCTGGCCGGGTTTCCTGGAAAATTCGACAGGGCCCACTGCAGGTGGAAGCTCATTTTCTGTATGTGTATGTGTTTGCTTAGCCAAAGTGTAGATCCAGGGTTGCACGTGGTCCTGAATACCGGAGAGGAAGAAGCTCTAGGAATATCTTTGCAGGAGCACACTGGAAGAACAGCCTTGTGCTTCACGGAGGTCCAGCCACTGCATGATCCCACCAAGAAGTCTCATGGTAGAGAAAAGGAACATAGCCCCATCCATCCCCTACCTGCTAACAGGCCTTATTGCCTTCTCCACACATCCCTGGATGCCCATCTGTTGTATCAAACCTATTTCTTTAACTTCCCTTTCAGGAGAGGAACTCAAATGTGACTTGAATGATCAGACATCTAATAAAGACAATTAAGCAGGACTAGAAGGGGAGGTCCTACAGGACTTCAGCGATTCCCTTGAACAGAAAGCCCCTTTCCTCTCACAGCAGTGAGTGAAGCCATTCCTTCCCTGGAGATAAAAATACTTTTCAGAGTTTAACACGGTGCCATTTGAGGGCTCAGGACGTCAAAGGCAGCCTTTGCATTCCCTTGAACTCCAGTTTTCCTGGATTATATAGGAAGGGCAAACTCTTCACTCTTTCCTGAACACTGGATAGCACAGGTGTTGACCAGCACCTGCCTCATTGCAAACACAGCCAAGATCAGCAATTGAAAATAAAATAGTCCTACCTCCTGGAGAAGTTTTTTCTGCCATTTCTCATTGCTAAAGGTGTGTTTGTAGGTATGAGAGAGACAGAGAGGTCAGGTTTTATACATGTGATCATCGTAGTCACTCTGTTGGTCTGATTTCATTGATGTAGATTCCCTAAACACACACTCACACACAAAGCTTGATTTAGGAACTCGGGGTGAAGGGACATTTGGACAATTCCCATTATTAATGTTGCTCTGAGTGTCTACACTGAATACACATACGTGGAGGACTCCTGGCTGCCCACATTCACATCCATCTGTTCAGATGGCAGGGTGCCCACGCAGAGACTAGCTGGACTTTTGTCCCGGGATACAGGTATTCTACAATAGGGGGGTCACTTAGGCCACACTTTAAACAATATTAACACCATCTCTTCAGCAGGACAGCCTTCCTAGTGGGTAATTAATTGAGCTTCCAGCAGTGTCTGTCAGCTGTTTGCAACAAGCTTGTTTGCTTGACTAAGCAGCCATGATGATACTAAGCGCTCCGTTTCCTATCAGGTCTGAAGGGTGGGGGACTTGGCTGTATTTAAGATGATTACGTAGGAATCAGGCTTTTGAGTGCTCAGTTCCTATACCTATGTGTGCAGCAGACAATAAGGGAAGTTAGCTTTGAGCCAGCCTTTACAGAGACAGGAAACCGAGCCTAGTGCGACTGGTCGGAATTAAATGGAAGAAATCTCAGTACAGAACAGAATCAAAAATGTTTAAAGTTATAAATTCATTCACAGTAAGGAAATTGTTGCAGCTGTTTTCAAAACTCTGTGCAGCGGGGGAATCTTTTCAGGGACTGTGGTAGTATACAGGGAGTTGTTTTAGTGGGTTGTCCTATAGCGCCCTATACCATGGCAACACAGTTGGGGTCTACAAGATCCCCTGTAGGTGGGATCTCCTAACCCTCCTCAGCTAACAGTGCTTTCAGATACTTCTGCAGGTAATGTGGTAGACTCCCATACACAGCCTTCTACATCTAGAAGTAGAGGCATCAACTCTTTTAGTAATAACCCCTCAAAGTACCTGCTATTTTTACTATTATTAAAGACTTCAGTAGCTTCCTCAGCATTTATGGCACCTTCCAGACACTTTCTAATTACTCATTCATACCATCAAAAAAAACCCCCAAACCAAACCCTGGTGTGCTTTATGAAGCATAGAAGAGAGATAGCTGTCTTCGGATGTGTGGGAAGCTACCTGTGATACTGCTCTAATGCACCCATTGCTCATCTCTCTTTTGAAGCAAAACCAACTTTATGAGTTACTTCAGCTAATCCATTTAGAAGCCCTTTTATGACTGTTATCAACAGCTATTTTCACCTTTAAGTGGGCCAAGCAGAGAGCTGGGACCTAGGTCTCCTGAATGAATGAATGAACAAATGAACGAACAACCCTGAGGCATACAAGGAGGTTATTGCTTCCATCTTACCTCCTCCTACTGCATGTCAGAGCACCTGCCTTGGCTGTGTCCAGACCCTAAGGGCACTAATAGGCCTTAACTTCCCTAAACAGCCACACCTGGGGCCTCCACCTGTGCAAACTCCGGCCATCACTCCAGGAGCCACATTTAAGCTCAGCCTGGGGGCTTTAGTTCTCTCCCGAGCCACTTCATAGGTGTGCTTGTGCTCTACTCTGGTTCCTGCTGCCTCAATTTCCTGACTGGTCTTCCCGGATGGACCCTAAAGCTGCATTACAGGTAGCTTTGTGTCCAGTTCTGTCTCTGGCCCTTTTTCCTGGCTTGAAGATTTGTTATAGGTAGCCCTGTTTCTAGGCTCATTTCATGTTGTTCCTGACTGTGCCCTCTGGATGGAGCCCAGGCCAGCTCATTATCTCACCTGGTCTGGGACCATCAGTGGATCTGGGCACTGCCACTGTCCCAGCCCTGCTCACACCCTGAGGGGTGAGGGCATTGCATGACCTGCACTGGGGTCACCCTCAGCAGTTGGCTTGTCCCCCTGCGAGTCCCGCCGTGGCTGGATGCTTAGATCAACACCTAGGTTTTCATGAGTTGCATTCCTAAGGAGAGCAGGCCCTGGTTTGGAGGTGTTCTGTGTTTTGGAGCGGGGGACTTTTTTGTTTCTTGCAGGGAAGAGAGGAGAGCATTTCTTGTTAATTGTGTCAATAGACAATCACAGTTTGTGGAAAGGCACCACAAAAAAAGGGCATCATTCAGCATCTTCTCTGATTTATGGATTGTTCCTGAATGAACTCTTTAACAATAGTATTTGTTCCCATAATACCCATTAAATGCAGATGGCTGATTTATTTCCCTGATGTTCCCATCAGGATGCAGTTCCAAACTGTGCGTGGCAGGGGGATTACTGTACTTGCTGGGTGGTTGAAGTCACTTGCACTTTAGCCTCTTGCTGCCACCTGAGGCATATGATAATCACCCAACAATGCACCGCCTGTCATCTTGTATTGCTTAGCTGTGTGTCCTGCTTAAATGCAGCCTTGTCAAAAGTCGCTTTGAATTATTAGCAGAAAGGCCACCCAGGAGACAAAGATCCTGCAAGCGAGGAGTACAGAGCAAGGTCTTAATTGGGCATAACAGTGCTATTAATGTGCCGAACAGTTCATGTGCAATATATGTGGTAGTGTAGTAGGTTAAAGCTTGTAAGGACTATGCGTAATGTTAGGTCTAGCCAAGTAAAGGGGTGGGTGGCTGAGGGGAGCTATTTTGCCTTTCCCTGACCAAACTCTGTAAAACCGGAGCTGCAAATCCATCAGTCCTGTGGCTTGCTGTCACAGATGCTTGAAGAAAAGGTGAAATGACTGAGTTTAATCATCTCCAACTTATTTCTTAGTTACAGTTCAGGTGGAAGGAGCATCAGCAATTGCTCCCTTGATCTCCTCAATGGATAGAGACAGAATGACCAGATATCACTTAAATACAGATGTAGATTTATGGCAGGGGAAAGGGATGAATGAGTCTCTTGTCAGAAGTGCCCTGTGCAGTGTGTGATTGCCCCATCAGGGCTGTGTCTGCCTCAATAGCTGAGCTGCAGAAAGGTTGCTGTGGCTGTATGAAGGCATCTATAAAGGATCACAAGGATATGTTTTGCTAAGAATGTTCTTGTAGGCTGTCTCTATTGATGTAGTGGTATTAAGTCTGAACAGCAGGAGCTCAGGAGATGCAAGGGGATGTGATGCAGGAGAGGCTGTTTCACAGGTGAAATAATGACAAAAGAATGGAAGTATGAAACCAGATGCAAAGACTACCAAAAAACAACCTAACATAAAGGAAAACAGTCAGTTATTATTGCAACTCCCTGAGGCTCTTGACATAAAGGAAGTGCAAATGACAAGTTCTGGGCCAGGGAGACTGCAAACAAATTGTAATTGATACTTAGTAATGGACAGTTATTGTGGTCAGCATCTTGAATTAAAGCAGCTGGGGATTTCTGTGCCTGTACAGGCATGTTACAAAGGCAGTGATAACTGAAGCTTCACTATGCTCATCAATTTGGTGACAGATGAGCAAGATAAAATTGGTTGTGAAATGTTAGTTTGGTGATATAAACCAGAGGTTTCACTGCAGGAGAGCAGTTGCTTTATACTTTGTCACTACTGATGAAGAGAAAAATTAGTAAGTACATTTTGCTGATCTTCGTTGTGGTGATTACAGACCTTTTTTAACCTGTTGCTTTTGGTGGACTCTTTAAATGGGTGGTCACAATGCAGAAAGAGTAATAATGTGTATAATCTTTCATTAAAGCCTAGGTGAGGCCAGTGTACTGTGAATGATCATGAACAAGTTAGGTCGGTTCCCTTTGTGCAGAGCACCAAGGGTAGGGTTGCTGATGGATGGTGTTCTATGTTAGGCACTAATGAGGATGAGACTGTGGCTTGTCTTCAGATGAATGTGAAGGAGGGGGAGTGTTGTTGTTGTTTGGATTTGGGATGGGGGTATCGCTCTTTGCACTTTCCTCAGTCCACCTTACCTTCTCCTTCTGTTACAGAAATACACCTTGCACCACCTCTAAAAAAGGATCAGGAAAACTGGGTAGATGTCACTAGAATGAAATGGTTGGGGATGCTTGACAATAATAACCAAAAGAGTACACTTGCTTCCGTAACTGGAGCTTCATTTACTGATAGTTCATCTTTTTTTGGTGCTGAATTTCTTCAGGGGACCTCATTATTTTTCAGAGGGATTCCTGAGAAGTATAGTTTTGGGCTTGGAGTAAAGGGGGGAAAAATAGATTTGTTCTCCCATATATGCCTTTATATATATGGCAACTGAGCAACCGAGACCCTGAATCAGTGGGTGTTTTGGTCAGTATCATGTAACAATTAATTGGCTATAATTATGTGAAAATACGGACTCTGAGATGCTGGGAGATACTGGAGTAGCTCCTTTATTCAAGTAATCCTGTTGTTTTTGTCAATGTGATACCTGTTTTGAGTGCAAATGGAAACCAACAGGCTGAGTATATTCTTCTATTATTTTTTATACTTAGGCTGCCTACTGTAGACATACTTTTTATACTGCTGCCTACCAAACTTGTAGGTTGTGATTTGGGGCTGAGGGGGGCAGAAGTATATGTTTAATACTTAAAAAGAAGTGGATCCTTAATACCCAGCTACTAAAGTGTTTCAGTTAGTGGTATCATGCCAGTACCTAAGGTGGAATCCTTATTTGAGGACTTAAGGTACTATCACATGGGGAGGTGGGAGACATATTGGGTTTGATGTACACAGACCACTAAAAAGCTAGTATAGAAAGATTTCTTTTAATGTTTTAGATGTTTTGAATTGCAAAATACAAGAAAGAGTATGCACTAATTTTAAGAGGTATGTGATCAAAAACCCTAAAGACTTGACTTGAATGATGTGACAGTGTATTTAAGAAATTTTTAAGCCCTATATTTTTTGGTGAAGTGTTCATTTTGAAAGCAAGCTAGTGTATTTAGAAGGGGAACAAACGGCATCTATTATTATTTCTTTTTTATATTCTTTGCATTGTTCCCAGAAGGGAAAGGATTTTTCTTTCAGATTTTCATTCTTTCAACTTGCTTAATGTGACCCATGAAAAATTAACCAACTTGGTATATGGTAACAGTGCAACGTAGCTGGTTTCCTTAACTCTCTGTCGATTTGATAACATCATAGTTAATTGACAAGAGATTGTTGCTCTGGCCTAGGGAAGACCTTACTAATACTTTTTTTTATAATAGGATAGACCCATAGCATACAGCTCTGTCGTTGTGGTTTGTCTATCAGTTGAGATGCCAAACTTGCCTAAGGCAACCACTTTTTTCATTTGCACTAAACAAAGAAGCTTTTGAGGCACACTTGTAAGTCTGAGACCTCACTTGCCTGACCAAGTAAACAATGTCATATGTGCACTTTGCCCCCCTGACAAAGGAGGGGAATATCCCATTGCTGTGTTACAACTGATTTAGCTCCTTCCTGTGGGATGTAACACTACACAGCTTTACCTCTTACGAAGGGCTCTTGTACTGTACAGTCAGAGGCAGACTCTTTCCCACTTGCCCCATGCAGTAACCTTAGATATCTCTTCCTGATGGATCCCCAGCATCTACATGTTTGATGCCCATGCCTTCATATTTGCTGTGGATTGAATTTATTTCATTGAAACCGAAACTTTTGGATTATCTTCTTAAATTGCATACTTTTAAAAAGCCCTTTAAAGAGAGCGCCTTTTGTTCTGTTTTTGCACAGGACGTTGCAGAATAGGATCCCAGTTCAGGATTTAGGATATTGTTGCTATTTTATTTCAATATAAATACCTAAACCCCTCAGGAGAGGAAGGGGGTATAGGCAAGATAATTGTGCTTACAGTACTTTGAGACATGCAACTTCTTTAGTTCAAATCCCATAGTCCAAAACCAGAGTTTTCTATGCAGAGGCATGGCTAAATTGCAGTAGAAAAAAAAAAAAATGTGTAACAGTAGATCTTTATGTGAAAAGGCAGCATTTCAGTTTAAACTGAGGAAAATCCTTTCCATTCGGGTCAAATTTCTGAGTGCATATATTCTACCTCTCCTCTTCACCTTTACTGTAGTGTCTAAATATTTCTAGATAAAACCTTTTTTTTGCACTGTAGTGTGTAGTTTAGATAAGGATGCAGGCTTACCTGTGCAGTTCCTCTCCATGTAGTCTGTTCCTGATTACAGAAAATAAACAAACAATAAATACTTGCCATCTCTAAAAAGAAAAATCACTCCCAGGTTAGAGACTGAATTGGTTAAAAAGGTGTTTAGAAGTCATCTGAACAACTCTGGTTCACAATAAATGAAAATATGGCTCACTGTCTTAATCTCTTTAGAAAACATTTTTGATTCAGAGATAGCATCACTGAATTTCCTATGTAATAAACCCCATGACCCTCTCCCTATGAAACTTATTTGAAGTAGTCTTTCATTTAGGGCTATATGCTTAGTGTCTGATTTTTCTCTCATTATTCTTCTTAGTTCACTGCTAGTAGGTAGCTATTGACAATTCTGTATCCACATACATCCTGGAGCTTTGTTAAAGCTTTAATATATGAAAAGTGACATACTGAAGTATAATGTATGACAGCTGTCTTTGTAAAGAAGTTGTAAAGTACCTTATTACAGCAGAACGTGTTTCACCTGAAAAGCCTCCTGCAATGTGGTTACCCACATGACAACCACTTAAGTTCTCTGTGGTTATAGCTCTTCCAGTTTTGCAATCTCTGACACGCAAAGGGAGATGTCGTTGCTGTAGGAAGGCAGCTACTACTTCAGGTCCTTTCAAGATATGACTTAATATTCAGGTGGTGGATATTGTTTAGAGACTGCATCCATGGCAAAATTAAATTCTTTCAGGACTTGGGAGGCCCAGGTCAAATTTAAGGCCAATGCAACATAATACAGAGCTGGTAGTGTAGAAGGAAACATAAATCTCCATTCCCCAGCAAGCTTTAATGAATAATTATGCAATAAATTGCCTTCAAAAACCCTTCCAGAATGGAAGTGCCATAGTAAAAGATCAGATCAAAAAAGAAATGCAACAGAAGACTGTAAATAATGAGTGGCATTTTTTTTCCAGATACAGGCTAGCAGTTCAGCATGCAGACTTTTTTCTCCTCACCTCGGGAATGGTATGGCAGCTAGAAGGTGGTACTACAGGATGTTACCTCTGAAGTAAAGGAATAATGCTGGGAAGGCTCACTCTTCAGTTTCCATGGGCAGCACCTGCGGTTAGACTGGTCTAGCATTAGTGTAAATCCATAGGATCTGATGTTTAAGCAGTACTAGATGGCCAACATACGTAAACTGCTCAGTTGTAGACACACTTAATTAGTTTGGATCAAAGCAAACTACTTTCTTAGGATATGGAGGCAGAATGTCTTAAGTAAGCTAAATCTGCTAAACTGGGCATGTCAGGTGGTAGCCTTACCGTGTACGGGAAGGAAAGCTAAGGTCAGTCTCTGTTATTTTATCCAAAAGTTCATTTGGTAGCACAGCATCAAACTGTGAAGCATTGCAGAATAAAGGCTTACTGGCTGTGCTCCAGTTTGGCTGGAAGGTTTTGAGCTCAGGGTTGGATAGTTACTGGGTGATCTGATTGTAATGGTCCCTTATGACTTGTATCTCTGTTCACCCTGGTTTTGTCAGCTTTGCCTGACAGTGAGCCACAGTACAAAGTGAATCTGAGTCAGATGTGAGCACCTTATCACATTTATATCAAATTAGTCAAGGAGCAGTATGTGGAGATGATGCTGCTTTTTGCTTTTGAGCCAGCTTAGTGCTAGCTGCAGGACAAGATACCTGACCCAGCATAATGATAGAGTATCGTGAACAGGTAACTGATCTGGCAACTAATGCTGAGTTGATATGTCAGCGTTTTGGGAACAAATTTGAACTGGCAAAGCATGCATAGCAGACAAATGCATTATGTCATGCAGACTGTGGCATTTTTTTATCTGACAAAAGGAGCCCTAAAGCCAGAATTGCTTTATTGTCAGATCCTGGTCTGAGAGTTGCGGGTAGATAGATGGACCATGCCTTGATTGCATAGTTATCACCTGGAAAACTCCTGTGAGTTATCATTTACTGGGCTTGTCCTGGTCACCAGTGTTCATGTACCAGCACAAATTCCTTGTGTGGAAAACCAAAATTGTAACTTATTCTTGAGCTATTTACTTGTGTTTCAGGAAGCACAAGTTCTACCATTCTTGAGTCGTGGTGGCTCACAACTGAGCTTTACACTGGAGTAGGTACAGATATCTCAGCATCCCCCAGAGTGTGCACAAATCCATATATCTGTCTCTTCTGGCAGATTCTGCTGGCAAGAGTGGAAGTGGAAAACCACTTTTCCTCTTCAAAGAAGGTGGCTTCACAGGGAATTTAGACTCAATTTGTTTTTTCTCTAGGATCTTTTGATTTTTGCTAGTGAAGATCCTCAGACTATATCAGGTAATAATCCCCTTCTCAATATTTGGCCAGAAGCTATTGTAATTTGTATGATATCCTTATGTAAGACTTATCACAGTGATTTTTTTTTTTCATTATTCATTTTCAGGAGGTAGGTTTGCAATCAATGAAGTATGAACTAGTAAGTCTGCAAATCAAAATTCATCCTTTGTCGTGCTATTGTGTAAGTCTTTTTCCCGTAATTCAAAACACAAATACATTGGATCACCATATCAACTATTTAAACTGTAGACCAAAGACCCAAACAGCAAAATGAAGCAAAATCTCCCACCTTCCTCTCCAGTATGATAGTAGAAGCATCATTTGGTGGAAGTGACAGATATTAATCGTCCTGCCACTGAAAGTGTTTTCATAGAAAACAAAGATTTAAAAAAAAAAAAAAATCTCCCTTGCTACCTACTAGGTTTCCAGTACTGCATGTGCAGCACACATAAGCAGTCCTCAAGGGAAGAGGAAGGGTTTTTTATGGACAAGAATTCAGATTTTCAAGGACTTGGAACCATGTATTTTTCAGATATATGCAGCAATTCTTGCAACACTCCAAATCCTGCTTTGTTTTGATTTAAATGGCACTTGAAACTTGATTTGGTGTCAGTGGCTACAGAGATATTAGAATTTTTTTTTTTTCCAGACTTTCAGAAAATGAGTGTCCATTTTTCTGGTAAGAAACCTTCTGAATCGGAGTCCTTTCAACTCCAGAGTATACAGATTTTTATGATAACTCTTCCTCCTCAGAATATTCTAAAATAAAAAGGAAGAAAGAACATTTATTCTGTTCAGAAGAGTAATGACTGAGCTTTAAAAATCAAAGATAGAAGTTGGCATCAATAATTCATAATATTTTTGGATTATTCCCTGAATACATTTATATTCTAATAAATTTATTTAGTTTTTCTTTTCTTTCAAGCTTTGTCCTCTTTTTTTGCTTATTGTTGGAGGAAAGCCACTAAAAGTTAAAGGAAAAGGAGCATGCCAAGTAGTAAAAACAACTCTGAACAGAACCTCTATGACTTCTTTTGTGCCAAAAAGTCCATTATAGCTCTGGAGCTGGTGGTGAAATAACTCTTTATGTTGCACTATTCTTGTGCAGCTACTAAAATTCTTGTTCATTTTAAGAGCTTAACACCTGCTCCACCTTCTGTGAGCTTCCAAGATGGTTTGCCAGGCACACATGTTCAAGCATCGGCAAGGATATACTGAACTGACTGGAGAGCCATACATTGGCTCCATAACAATAGCAGTCAGATCAAAGTGAAGTTCGAAGTCTTCATGAAATACCTCCTTTTCTGTCTTTCTCCCCTGTGTAAATTGCTTGTCAAACAACTTAAGGTTTGTGGCAACTTTTGCTTTGTTTGTACAGCTGGATGGATCACCACATGAAAGAAGGGTTTTCTTTTGGAGGTGGTAAGGAGGGGAGGGCTGAAGGAAGTTCAAATATCATTAAGACCAATATTTTTGAACTTAGATATCTAAATTTTGGCTCCCATGTTTTACATCAGATTTGGTGAATACCTGCTGAATTTATCAAAAGGTGTCATTATTTAGTATATTTGAAAAATACGCCTATGCTTTGATTTTGATAGTTTGCTACAAAAACCTTGCTTTACATGCTAGCCCTTTTCTGTGAGGTGTCAGCATTGAACATATAGACTCAAGCTGCTTGATTGTTCTAGGATTGAAACAAGCTCTAAGGCTCCTCAGAAACAGTGCTGTACTAATGCTTTTTTGAGCATGGGAATATATACACACGTGGTGGGTAAGACAGCTCTAGAAATTAATGTAAGGAACAATGTTGCTGAACTTCCACAAGCATCTGAATGTCCCTGCCCTGGTCTGTGGCTGGGATGTCACTTGCTTAGAAAGACAACTTTCCACGTGTCAGGTGCACTGCTGACAGCTGCAGCAAGCCCTCTCTTCCTACCTCCTTTACTGTGTTGGTAAATGCAGAGTGGAGACAAATCACAGCCTTCCCTTCTGCAGGGTGTTGTCACAGCCCCTCTGCAAACTACTTGTGAGGCAGAGAAGAGGTGGGAAAGATGAGCAGGAGCTGTGTAGCCAGTCTTTGCTCGTTACCCTGCCACCACTACCAGGAACCACAGTCTGATGGCAGTTCCAGGACTTGAACAACATCATGTTGGAGGATAATCTCTCCTGTAGTGCTAAGGAAGAGACATTCCTTATTTCTTTTAGAGGAAGCTGCTGATGCTGAGGAGGACCTGTCCATCCCAGGAGCCAGCCAAGTCCTACTCCTGCACGACAGGAAGCTCCTTGCCTGAGTCCAAAGGCCTTGCTTCAGCTGAGGATGCAGAGAACATCTGGCAGGCATAGACCCATAAAGATACACCTATGAAAGTATTAAGGACACTCAAGGCTTAATAGACAGAATGAGAAAATATGAAGTACGGATTATAATGGGAAACCAGATTATGGACATGTTGCAAAGATGGGGTAAATAGAGAACTGGACAGTAGAAATTAATGATAAGACAGTCTCCTGTTTGATCTCATGTGCATCTGAAATGAACAATTGTCTTGATAAATGTCAATAACAGAATATTGCTGTCACTGGTTACATTCGATCTCCTGTCCACAGCTATGCGAAACAAAATGGCAGTGGAACTATTTGCAGCTGAGAGCAGGATGTATGGAGAGCAGGGAGGTGACATGCCACAGTTCTGCGACAGCAGATGTGGATAGCTTGGGGTGTATGTCATTGATGTTTGATGCTAGCATGAATTCACACTTTGCTTGACAACTGTCAGCCAGCTTCATAAGCTATTGTGACAGTGACTTCTTGAAGAAAAAAAAATAAATGGAAATATAGAGGAGTGTCAGGTAGAGGAACTTAACTGGCTAAAATACAGAATAAGCTAATGAGTCATACCACTGATTTAAACAACATGCCAGCACTCCTGGAAAAAGTACAGAAGGCCTTAAATAGTCATTGGAAAAGCTGAGGTTGAAAAATAGCTGGTAGTATAAGCAGGCTGCCCCTATGAATCTGAAGACATGCAACCTTCCAAACCTAGTAGCTCAAGGTAGATGATAAACTCAGCCTTGGATTACTTGTTATAAGAATCACTGATGAATGCAGGGGAAAAAAAAAGTTGCTATTAAAAAAAGAGAAGTCAGGATTATTATTATTTTTTAAGCAGACATTGGTAGAAGGGAATGCACAGACAGGTTCTGTTAACTGCTTCTGATGTGTGTTTCTTGAAATAAAGTGCAGGTGGCCATCAGGTAATGCAACTTAAGGGCTGGTGGCATAATGACTTGTTTGGGATATTTTGAAGTGTCAGTTAATTAAGCTTAAAGATTGGAATCTCCAGGTTGTCAATGGAGTAAATGAATCCATATCTGTACAATGCCACTGCATTCAGAGTCCTTTGAAGAAATCTTAAACAAGGAGAGGTAGGTGCTCACATTTGTTCTGACATGTTCTCACTCTGCTCAGAGGAGAAAACATCTCTGCTGCTGAGGGTGAAAATGGACACCCAAAATGATGCACGTGAACTACTTCATGGTGAAGTGTTTCTTACAAGAGGGTAAAATAGAAGTGACCCTCCATTCCCATTTTGTAAAGTGAATGGTGTCCTGGCCAGATTAGAGAAGACTTTTGGGGTTATGCTGTTATGAAGTGTGGTATGAACAGTTTAAGAACTGTACAGAGTTCACTAGGTATTTAAATAGTTATGAAAATGTTCTAGTAGAATTATGGAGTCTTTTTTCTATTGCAAATGGGGTATTTCTATGCTGACACTCATTTCGGAACAGTCCCATCTTAAAGATTCTTGATAAAATGGACAGTTAAAAGCTTTTATTCATGCTAAGAAATTAATAATTGCTGTACTTCACCATGTGTGCTGTAATTCTTTTAATAGTTTCATTCCATTATCAACTATTTATTAAAAAGATTTCACCACAGATACAGGCTTTATGGAGATTACTGTGCACTATACTTAATTACCAGATGTTCAGTATGTTTACAGTATATCTGGTATTCAAGTAAACTTCTCTGTGTGAAAACCATCTAAAATGAACAGTTAAAATACCACTGTAAAGCTTTGTATTATAATAACTTGAAATGGAAATTCCAGCTGGGCAGTGTTATAAAACTAAAACTATAAAGAATTTCAGCCTTACTCCAAAACAACATTATTAAACTCCAGTGAAAATGTGTTTTGCTGTCTGAATTTACCTTGTATGTTCAGTCCATCAGATAAACAATCACCCATGTGCTTTTCATATTCTTCTAGTTAGTTTATTGCTGTCTTTCATCAAAACTATATAAACTCAACCCTATGCCTAAATTTGTAACCAAACTTCGGAGTTTTATGGTTAGGGGGTTTAAAATTGAGGGGTGCCAAAGTCAAGGGCAAGTGCATTACATTGTCTCAGTCCCATTAGGTAGCTTCCTTAAAATTCTGTTTTCCATGCAATTTTTTATTACTCATTAACTTGGATCTCTTTAAATTTACCCCTTTTAGGAACATGTGACCAGCAAAGTTCTCCAAACCTAAGGCCAGTCTGTTGTAAGCTTGCCTCACCACCTTAAAAGTAGAGAGATATTTTGCTCTTCATGTCTCAAGAAGCTGGCTGATCCAGAATATTTCTTTCTTTTTCTAATTTTGAGCCTAGTTTTATTCCTATTTTATATCACTTTGTACTGGGCTGACATTGTTTTTCATTTAAATGATCCTTCTGCTTCCCTGTTATTGATCTCGAGCAATTGTGGTCTTGTAGACTCCCTGTTGAGTCTTATTTAATCCTAGGCTAAGCAAGTCAAGCTGTTTTCCAGTCTACTTTCTATTCCTCTGCTAACACCTTTTTCTGGTTTTCATCTTCATATGACCAGAACAGCACACAGATATTCTGCATGAAGTCTCATGAGTGCTCTTGTAATAAATTTCGTAATTCTTTTTCAGGGAAACATTAATGAATCCCAATATATCTTTCCATAGCTGCATCATATCAGCAATTCATAGTCAACTTGAGGTCAATTAAAATAACCAGATGACTCTGTTCTCTGCATTTCTACCTTAAGAGCCCCTAGTTTGAATCCAAAATACTTGTCCCTATACTCCCTATATATGATATAGCACTCTGTATTTCATCCCCTTTATCCGATGCCACCAAACACAGACCAGTGTATACTCAGATTTCTCCCCTCCCAAATGTGCATCTGTGTCAAACTGTTGTTAACATTAAATTTATCTTTCTGCAATTATCTTTCTATCACACTTGCACTATTTACCAAAGTCAGCTCTGAAGTTTCAATGATTCCTTGGCAAATATATCTGTTATTCATGTGCTGGAATAACTGAATCCTACCTGCAGTACTGGGATTTTCCTCCTAGTTTCATCTGCTACAAAAAGGAGATTCTTGTACGAAGAATGATCCAATTCTTAGTAGAACCTAATTCTATAATAACAGTAATATGTATTTCTGCCTATATTCAGCTCCATGTTTCTGCCTATGCTTGCTTCTGGCAGTAGCAGATCCATCCCATTGCTTCAGCATAACTTCTTTTACAGATCTCTTCCAGTCTGAACCTCAGCTGGTTCACTTTTAATGTTGCCCCTTCTTACTTCTTTCAAGCCCAACAAATATGAGTAGCAAACAGTGCTATCTAACCTCTTTTTACTTTCATTTCTGTTCTCTGTGAACTTTAAGGGGCCTGGATCTGCTCTCAATGACACCCAGGGAAGTTTTACTGTTGACTTTAAAGAGAACTGAACCAGGACCTAGGTTAGCAGTGCCCCATGGCTACTGCCCATACAGCAATCCCTTCAACCCCAGGTGTGATTATTCCTTCACGAGCTGCATAATAAGGACATGAGGGCGAAAGTTGGGGCAGTGCATTTCATCATTTTCCTGTAGGCTTCTCATTCACATAACAGGTTTCTTCCCTTGTCATGACTTTATTAAAAAGGGTTTCACCATAGATACAGCATCTAAAGGGATTATCACATAGTAAATGTAATTACATATTTCTCAGCATGTTGCCAGTATTTGGCAGTGAAACATAACAGGTTTGATCCTTGTTGTGAGTATCTTCCAATGTGACTGCTACAAGTCTCAAAAGCGTCAAAGTACCTGAAATAAAAAGTCATAAAGAAGTCAATGTATAGAGGCACAGCTTGTGCTTACTAGCCTCTTACTAGCTTGTGTTTCAAACACTTTAGCTTAAGGTCTTATATTTGCTTTGCAATGGATGTGGAAGCAGTGTAAATGTACTTTGGAGGAATTATTTGTCTATATCGCAGTAGAATAACTTTTGGTTGCATATGATTTGTGCCAGAATAATTATTTTAGTAGCATAGCAATAAAGATGACCAAAAATACTATGTGTCCCCACCTAAGCTATTCTCTCCAGTTCTTGCCACTAATTAGTTTTTGAGACTAACTTGTTACTTTTGGTCTTTTGAAGTATCATAATCCAAAATGTTCACTACTCTTTGTAATAATGAAAATAGCTGAGGTCATAGTCACAGGATTGTTCCTCTAAACTTCAAAACACAATTTAACCACAATTTAAAGCATGCTGCAAGATCAAAGGCAAGTGACAGTGTTGTGGCTGTTAACATTTGTACTAACACTGTTAGAAGGACTCAGGTGCTATCCCAACAGAACAAAACGGAAATTTCTATTCCTCAAACATTAGGGAGTTGTAACATTTTTGGTTATTTTTCATATTAGTATCAGCAATGCCAATTATGACACTGAAAAAAATTAATTACATTTTTAATTAAAAAGTAAAAGCATTCTGATGCTTATGTGTTTTAGAGAAAGTTTAAAAAAATTCAAGACAAAGGCTCAAAAAAAAACGCAGAAAAAATATAAAATGATTCTACAGTGGCTTTTTGTTTTTCTGGAAAATATCTGTAGTTCAAGCTACTATGAGCATCGCCTAATGTCTAGGATTGGCAAGACTATGTTGTTTCTAACAGGATGCAGGTGAGCTGCTGTTGAGAAATGAGGTAGCATGCTACTCGTGACAGGGGGGCCAGGCAGGGTGTGTGGATGTGGAGTTATTAGGACACTGGCAGGAGCAGTAAGGAGAAATAGTGTTTTGAGAAGTTAGCCAGGATGTTATAAGAAATTTGGAAATGCAGTTGGAGGGGAGGGATGTATACTCACGTACATGCTGAAGGATGTGAAGAAGAAGCAGCAGGCTGAAGAACATGACAAGGCACAAAAGGAAAATGTGAAGTGCAGGAAACTGAAGAGAGGAAAATGTGAATGGGGGCTGTCAGGGGATGAATGATTGAGGGGAGAGCATGAGAGAGAAGTAAACTGGGCAGCTACCTATCTAGATTAGCCGGAGCAGGGGACAGCAAACACTGCAATACCCAACTCTCTACCCTGCAAGGGTGAAGTGCAGAAGAGTTATATTCACCCAAGTTACAGCAGCCAGCTGTGGGATGTGATATGTATCACAGAAATGATCATCTTAAAGTTTGTCTTGTAAAGGCTCTCTTTGCAGCGCTCTCAGTTGCACACTGAATTAAGTGTGGTAGGTGTTTTGCACAGGGTGGGAGAATGTACGCTTTTCAAAGCAAGAATGGCTGTAATTAGTTCATTTGGAAAAAAGACCCCTCTGGGAGGCAACTTCTTCCCTGCCTCACTAATAGCTAGCGTGAGATTTGCTCATTTCTGCATAAACTGGGAGTGACGTGTGACTCATACTGTATGTGACACCCAAAGCCAAGCTGCATGTGGCATAAATGACAGCAGAACAGGCCCTGTAGTGTTTTAGGCTTCACGAGCTGGGAAAGCCTGACAGCTTTCTCTAAGGCTAATTCAGCGGTTTCCTTCCAAACTGTCAAGTCTATGTTTGTATCTACAACTCTCCATTTCCAAGGCTATGATGGGGTATTTTAGGTGTCTGTAGGAGGCTGCATGGAATAGAAATTCTTTTGCATCAGTGGTTCCTTGTGGCTAGTTTTTTCCTACCTTTCTCTCTCTTCTTCCGTGTTTAGCGTGCTCTAGTCACCATTCTTAAGATCTGAGACTTCAACTGTAGTAATGCAGCCTCTAACTGGAATCGTGAAGCTTTTGATTTAGATTTGTCATCATGTTTTTAACTAAATTGGATGTACTAGACATGTGCTTATCTTACCATTTCATAGTTCACAGTCCTTAAGCCCTCACTCAAAACTAGAGTGTCTTGAAACAAGGTTACCCACTTCCATACCACTCCATTTCACAGTCTTTTTTTGGCGTGGCATCAGGACAAACAAGCCTGAGAGATATTTATCTCTTTTCGTTTGTCTTTTGCAATGAGAGCAGAAGGCAGTCAGCACTGCTGTAGATGAAAAGGTAGGATACCAGCCTTCTCCTAGCCTTTTCCCTTTTGCTTTCCACAAAGGAAAGATTGTTTTTCCATCGCTTTTTCACTCCTTCAGAAACAACAAGCAACAACAAGAATAGGGGCCACTGTGGATTTTATTGACTCATGGTTTGGCGGGGGGTTTTGGGGGACCTTTTGTCACCTTCATGTGTTTCAAAGCACTAGCTCTCCAGGATAGTGTATTTAGGAATCTTGTATTCAAAACCTTACCTCTTTAATGCAACCTCTACTTGCCCTGTTAGTCAGGGTGACAGAGGTATTTCTGTCCTGTGTTCAGTGTAATGGGTCTCAGCTGAGTAAAGCTGCCTTTGCAAGGTTAGAGAATAGGATTCTTTTGTCCAAAGTTTCCCTGGAAATGTCTACAGTTGAAGCCCTGTCTTATATTTGCACACTACGAAGAAACACTGAAAAAGTCATGTCTTGCTCTTCTTTGCTACTGTTTGTTTATATTTCCTGTCAAACACCTTGCATATAACTTTAAAAAAAAAAAAAAAACTCAAGCATTTGAGAGGCATGAAACCCTGATCTCATTGAAATCAATGCAAAAACTCCCTTTGACTTTTGCAGTTAGGATCTTGCATCAAAAATGTGGTAACAATTAGAAACAACCATGTCCCCTTTACCACCTTATAGTTCTTCTTACGTTACATCTCAACTCAATGTCTAATGCAATTGAATTTGATGCTAACCTGAATTAAACTATTGTATCAAATTATATCATATCAGACTTTAAAAAGCCTTCTAGATCCAATACTTGTCTTGGATTTAGAACAAACCATTTACATTTTTTTCCCTGTAGTCTGGAAAAAAGAAAGCTTCCGGTTATCCTGATATGCTTGCATGTGAATAGCTCAATTATTTACATAAAGAAGTTTCTCCAAAAGGAAATTGCATGAGCTCTGGAGCTACTTTTCCCATCCTGTGTTGCAATAAATCTTCCAACTATTCAGTAACTTCAAAGTGTCACTCCTATAGGAATATAAAATGCACATGTTCTAAGAAAAAGTGTAGCAAAATAAATCTGATTAATCCAGTGACACTGTAGTTCTCTAAATATTCTTCCATCTTGCTTTATATGGCAAGATGAAAGAAAATGATACCACTAGGTGCTCCCTAAACAGAATTGTTCATGAACATAGTTTAAATGCCTCAAATCCACGCACACATTCAACACATCAGTCAAATGTCAAAACAGATTAGTTGCTTTTTTCACAGCTTTGATCATACTGGTGTTTTATTGGACTGTGCACATTTTCTGTTATAATCACTTGTTATCTTTCCATACAGTTCTAACAAGTCATCTTCATCAAGATTTTTGTTATTCAACTTCCTTATTTCATTTTTAATCCGCTAAATGAGCATTTCCTTCCTTCAGAAAAACAAATAAATCAAAAGGGTCAGCTTGCTTTTGTGTCCTGAAACAAACCTCTTTTTGTTTTATTACTGTCCTGTCATTTATTTTCCACAGCATGTTTGATATTTGTGATAATGATTTTTACCTGGAATAAATTACATGCGCATCCTGATGAATAAAGCCCCTGTTATTGTGCAGTTAATAATGTTGGTTGCAAACTTTGTTAATGTCTTACAAATATTTTCAGTAATAACACATCATGCTTTATTTATATTTCCTAGGGGGCTAGAGAGAAAGCTGTCTTTTAACGACTCAGCAGTTTATAAAGCAGCATGATTGGTGTTATCCAAAGAGATTTTAAACTTAAATCCTCCTGTTCTCAGTTAAAAGGTATGACATAATTCTTTGTTCAGCTTGCCTCCTATTTACAGTATTTACATGAAACATAGCACATTGTTTAAAGCAAACACTATAATTATGTATGCTTCATCAAGTCAGAGCACAATAATATATGTGCAGTGTTCAAGACATAATGCATCTAAAGAGCAAATTGTAACTTATTTGACACGTTTTTTTCCCAGTGTATATATTAATGGCCAATAATGGCCCTGATCCAGGAAAGCTTTTAAGCGTGCACCTAACTTTAAGCAGGTGATCAGATCCCTGAAACTTGCTGTTCTTTGCTGGTTTGTGCTTTAAACAAACAAACACTTCACTATTCACTGCCCCAAACCTTCTCTCTTCTGACCTGATCTTCCTTATTTGCAAGGATCAGGTCCAGCAGAGCACTCCTCCGTGTCAGGTCCTCAGTCCCCTGTATCAGGGAGCTGTTGTCAATGCACTCCCGAAACCTCCTGGATTGCTTGTGTCCTGCTGTGTTGCCTTTCAGCAGATACTGGGGCAGTTCAAGCCTCTTAATAAGGACCAGGACATGTGAATGTGAAGTTCCTTCTTCCAGTAGTCTGAAAATGGTGGCTTCTTGACCAGGCAGACCACAGCAGATACCCACCACCACATCTATATTCATCTGCCCTCTAATCTTGACCCCTAAGCTCTCGGTTGGCTCATCGTCTGTCCCAGGCAGAGCTCCACACATTCCTGCTGCTTTCTCACATACTGAGCAACTCCCCCTCCCCGTCTTCCCAGCCTGTCCTTCCTAAAGAGCCTGTATCCAGCCATTGCAGCACTCCTGTCTGAGCTACCCCACCACATCTTTGTGATCCCAATGAGATTGTAGCCCTGTAATGGCACACAGACCTCCAATTCCTCCTGTTCGTTCCCAATGCCATACGTGTTGGTGTACAGGCAGTAGCCATAGACTATCAATAGAGCTTGCTCTTAGTGCRGTTGCAGATATATATATGCATATGTAAATATATGTATTTATACATATAAAAAGATCTATGGGTTGATTTATCAGGTGAAGTGATTCTTTCTGTTAGGTTCTTGTATCAGCTATCTTACTGCTAGTTGAAAATGGCACCTGATAAGGTCTAGAGCCTAAACTAGAAATTTAAACTAGAGATTAAAGTGTCATTCAAGAATAACCAGTTAATGGCAGGGTTCCAAGGTAGGAGGTAGATCGCTTAGTAAAATTAATCCGAGATGCAATACCACAATTGCTTATATTTGCACTGCTTTCTTCTTATATTCTAGTTAAGCAAAGAAAATTGTCAATTAAAAAAAGGGTCCCCAGCAAGTACTGGTGTCATGCTCTTTTCATACGAATATACTCTGATTTCTCTCTCTTACAAATACCATGTATCCAATTCTGAAAACTTTTTTCAGGCCTGAGGTTATGTTCTCAGGATGTTGGACTCAATGATCCTTATGGGTCCCTTCCAACTTGAGATATTCTACGATATATCCCTCGGTGTTTTGTGTGTACTGCATAGAGTCTGTTTACCTGTTTGGTGATTTACAATTTTTTAAATCCTTATGGGCCTGATGATTTTTGCCTTCCTTATTGACTTTTTCTTCCCAACTGTGTGGAGAATGGAGGTATAATACCTGTGATCCCTTTCATTATGCAGTAGAAGCAATAGTTGCATTGCATGATGGTCGTGACCTGCTGCCTGCCCCTGGCTATAGCTGACAAGGATCAGTGATTAGGTGCTTACTTGACTCTTCCCACTAATTTTGATTAGCTTGTTTTCTGTTTGCTCAAAGTTCAGACATAACAGCATTTTGGGGGGAAACTTTTCTCTTATTTGTAATTGTCTCCATGATTCTCTGTGACTAAAATGCCCAGTGGACAAAGGAGAGCATGAGCCCGTTTGCGCTGTATGTTATTTGGCTAGGTAGTGAGCCAAGTAAGTTGTTCAATGTGAAAGAAATTAAGAAGGAGAAGGCAAAAGAGGACAGCTTAAGTCAGGCAAGCTCAGACACAAAGTGCTCATCTCACAGATGTAGCTTTGCTTCATCAGATAATTTTACATTTAAACTTAGGATGCTCAGGTAGTCAGTGCAGGGATTCAGCTGGTTAGATACAAGAGGTCTGTAACCTTGGTGTGATCTTGGGCTCAGTTCTCCATCAGTCAACTGAGTTGGGAAATAAAATAAAAATGTCTTCTATGCTTTTAAACTGGGGCCCATGATAAATACAGTTTTAAACATGCCATTCTAATATGATCAAATCCTACTGTTGGGTGTTCATAGCAGCAGTGAAGACAGTCTTGTGATTTTAATAAGACTAAGTGCCCATTTCAACATCCAGATGTGGGATATAAAGATGCACACTTGAAAACTGCCCACGCGACGAGTGAGGGCAGCCCATTGTTGGCTGTGTTTTTCCTATGTGTTTCCAGCAAAAAGGAAAGTTAACTTTATAGACTACTTTTCTTTTAAGTTTGCTTGTTTTCTTAATGGCAGGATGCCTTGATCCCCACCAAATATTAGAAATCCAGGACTCTGATTCCTTCAATGGCTGGGTCTATAGGAAATAGGAAGGGTATTCTCTTTCAGATCCTCTTTATTAGTGTTCTGCCTCTGTCTGGAAGTTGTGTGCGTTTACACAGTACTAACCTAGGGTACTGGAAGTCTAAAAGTTTGAATTACTGCAAATACAACTTCTATCCTGAAAAACACCATTATAAACTAAATGTTCCTTAGGGCAATGGCTGATTTTTATTTTCTTTATTCTCTATGAAAACACCTAGAGCACTGTATAATTTGAAGAGTTAGAGCAGTGGAGGAGTGAAGAACGGCTAGAGAGTGTTTACTTGAAAGTTGCATGAGGTATTTGGCATTTCACAAACTGGGACCTACACTTTACTTTGCCACACTGTCTAAAATAAACAGCCCAGCTAAAACAAATGTGGGGTTTTTGTCTGGTTTGGTTTTTTTTGGACTGAAGTGTATATAGTGGTATCCTCCTCAGTACGATATAAATGATAGTATAAGGATGTGACTGAGGCAAGCTTTACGAATTAAAATAATTTCTTTTATTAAATCCCAATTAATGTAGTTGGAAAAAAACCACCCAGATATACTTTCAGACATACAAGTTCTTTTCCAGGTCTGAGGACATATAAGAGCCTGTGTACCTTAAGTACATAAAAGCATAAAATCTGTTATATTGGAAAAGAAGTTACTGTGCTCTGGTTCAAAAAAAAAAGTCAAGTATTCATAAGCTCAGTTCTACTCTATGTAACTGTACTGCAGCTGTCCTAGAAGTTCAGGTACTCAGATGGATGCAGTCAGCTTATGCCGCATCCTGCTGCGGTCTGTGGCACTCGGATGCGTTGAGCAGGGTCCTTAGGCGAGGACATCCCGCTCCTCTGCTCAGTGGGATGAGGTATGGAGCAAGATGCTGCTCCTTAGGATCCTGGAAATAGAGGCCCGGAGATAAGGAATTATTTTAAAAATGCACACTTGACATTTGTTGCTACGGTAGAGTGGGTTTTTTGAAAGACTATCTTTATATTGCTAAATTTCTTTGACCCGTAGGCTTGGAAATGGAGGCCTCTGCATCCAGTCTACATGGGAAAGCAGTAGCAACGCGGTTACCATTGCAGTATTGTATTTTTCACAATATGGCTAATGCTGTAATTCATCTTGCAACGTTACACAACCTCTTTACAGGTGTAGACGAGCCCCCATTTTGGAAAAATCCCTTCCTCTTTCCGCTTAGGCAGCCACATGGAGGCAGCAGTGGAAATTGCATCTGACAGATGGAAATACTAGGCCACAAAAGCGGGTGTTAGGAGCAGCGTGCCTTTAGGTACAGCCTTCCTTACGGTCCTGGCAGCTCCTCTGAAGCAAAGGCAGTGGCAACAGAATTATTCAGTGTACGAGATGATGATGTCAGTGGAACTAATCTATTTTAGTCTAATTATTATTTTTAGCTGTCATACAGCAAAATTGTCCAGTATCAAAAACATAGATAAAGGTAGACCAACAACTAATTAAACTTTACCTGCTTTTAAATATTTTCTTTAAATAAGTAACGCGGTTTCTTTTTAGAGTCAGCAATTAAAGAAAGTTGATACATAGGCTATATAAAATATCAGGCTGCAGAAGCAAGAAGTCAGAGCCCAGAGTAAATCTGGGTTCACAACAGCCTTTGTTCCAAGTACTGAACAGACACACTGCAAAAAAAAAAATTGAACTATTTCTTGAGGATATCTGCAATACCTAAACACAAAGGGAAAGAGCTAAACATAGACTTGTAGTTTTAATTTTGCCCTCCTTAGCTTTTCCCTGTTGCAGCCAGATCATTTATATTAGTATAAGATTGGATTTTTAAAAATTTAAACATAGTTAAAAATGACTAGAAGTGATTTATAGTGTCGGTCCAGATTTGTTGGTTGTTTTTTGTTTATCCACCTGTTTTCTGACTCCTTGAATAATTTCTCTTTCTTTTATTTAAAAAAAAAAAAAAAAAAAAAAGCCTGCTGTTACTGAAACAAATAGGTACTGTAGAGCACTTGAGCCCCAGTCTTTGTTTTGCTGCCTGCATTAGGTGGGTTTAGGGGCCAGATGCACTGAACTTTGCAACAGACAGTCCTGGGACCATCTGTGCAGAGTTGGGGGGTGTCAAAGAAAGGCTGTTTGTGTAAGTCGTGGGAAACGTAGTGGCCTGCCTGCCAGTGTGCTACATGAATTGAACTAATTGAAGATTATACTCTAGAGCTTGCTGTAGCTGAGTGAGAGGATAATCCTTCATCAGCTGCAGTCGCAGCCAGTAATTGGAGCTTATTACAGGGAGGAGTTCCCCTGCAGTGCTGCAGAAACTGAGAGGCTTTAGTGTTTAATTACTATCTTTCAATAGAGATGGGAGGAAGGGGGGGGGGGAAAAGCCAGGGTAAGAAAGTCCAGGAATAAGGGGAGGGGCAGCAAGTGTAATGCAATTTCTGATAGTCTAGGCTAGACATTTAACAAGTGAGAGCGCCTTTTGTATGAGAGAACAACATTCTGGCATGTATAATGAATCTCTGTTGTTTGTAATTAACCCCCGCATCACCACGAAGTCTTTGTTTGGGATATTGTCTTAAACGGATTGTTTTCCACACCTCCCGGCAGTTGAAAAAGACTATAAAGGCCTGATGACTTGCCGCATTCATGATAACCTCACTTTTGAAAAGGTGTTTTGTTTTGTTTGGTTGGTTTTTTTAGTTTATTGCAGCCCCGACTGGAGGTGACACTCCCATTTGTCTCCAGCTCCATATTCATATTGGAAACTGATGAAGAAGAATGTAAGGCCATACTCATATACATCTATGTAAAGTCAATTGAATGTTCCTGGACTTCTAGAAGTGAAAATGTTGTTTATTTAGCTAAACAGAGATGCTACTAGGGTTTTATTATTGGGTTTTGGATTTTCCTGATATAAAATTCTTCTTTAGGTTAAAATTGGTGTGATGTGACACACATGAAGTCCTCATATGTGCATCTCTTCCTTTCCAGACACTGTTTTCCCTTACCCCAACTCCTTCAATATTGGTGTTAAATAAATGAGTCTTATTCAGGGAACTAAGATTAGCCACTCTGTTCCATAATTATCTGGATTGTGTAATAGTTTCAAATGTTAATGATATTGAAAAACAAGTTAAAGATGCAACTTAAGCAAGGCAATCTAAACCCAATTCACCAATTTAAGGGTTGGGGACCTAATGGGCAGGCTTGTGTGTGTTGATGTGTCTCATTGCCTGTTGCTGTACTTTGAGAAAATAGTTTTGCCGGGTACTATAAATAGAACTGGCTGACATCATTCCCGAAATACTCTAGCTCCAGGAATGATATTGTCTCTGTCTGGCTGTATTTACAAAGCAGATTATATAAGCACTGTTATATGAATTAACTGGTTGGTCATGCTATTCACAGCACTTATGGAGAGAATGAATAAATGATGTACAACAGATACCTACCAGGGATTTACAGCATAGCTGATCTTTAACACAGATTCTTAATGGCCACTTTGATGATGGTTTATAGGATATTTCTGAGATGCTACCCTTCTCTTCCTCCTCCAGCAACATGGACACTTGAGTCCATACCCACAATGCTGGTCTTCCAAGTGCTGCTGGAGAGCCCACACTGCATCACAGATGGGGCACAAACTCATCATGATCATGGTCCAGAAATGTAAATCCTCACCAAAGACGGGTGACTCTGGTCCTTCCAGGTCAGCCTCCACCAAGCCTGAGGGCTATCTGCCCAAACAGCATAAAAAGACACATGCTAGCAGCTTCGGGCAACTTCAAAGCAGCTTCAGGCAACTTGCCCTCTAAGGAGGGCAAGCGGGAGCCAGGCAGGCATGTAGGAGCACTGACCTTTGGTGGACATGTGAGGTATGGCAGCAGCACAGCGGGAATTGGGAGTTGCGAGGAAGGCATTGCCGAGGAGAAGCAAGGGCCATGTTATCCATGGTCTGAACTGGTTCTGATGTAGTTACAGATCTGATTGCCTGATGCAGCAGCAAACCAGCTTTCTGAGGGTCATAGAGGGCTGTGTTCTATCTTGCCCCTCAGCTGCAAGCCACAGAAGAAAGGCAAGGTGGGGCAGACCAACAACAGGTTGAGGCAGAGAAATGGGTTAGAGTCCAGACAGTACTGCATATAAATAAAGATAATTTCTTTTCAGGTTTTTTCAACCATATTTGTCTGCATGTTGACCACCTAAAGGCAGCTCCCTTGGCTGACTGGTGACAGAAAGCAAAAGGGGGCACATCCCAGTGGACACAGCAGTGTACTGCACTGTATTGCTATGATTTATTTGCTATAGTATTCTTGGAATAGGGGCAATACTGCTTATTTTAACACTGGCACAAGATTTTAGAATTAGTTCCATTTGCCTTTTGCTTGGGCAAATTGCACAAATGGAAGAYTGCTTCTTTAACACAAGTCTGCTAGAAAAAAATACAATAGGCTARCATTGTTGTGATATTACAGAAGCTATAAAGCATGCCTGCTGCTAGGAAAGTATTGCAAACCTCATTATATATGTTTGTCAGTCAACAGATTACTCCCTTTCTGCACATATATAGAATGGGGTAGAGAAGGCAGCGTGTTGGTGGTTCTCTAATATGTCACAAGCAGGTAAGTTCAGAATTAAACACAACTATTAAGTAAACACAATATCCCTGGAAAAATATATACATTTTTCCAGAGATTACTTCTGAAAACATGTATTGTGAATATATTTAAGTTTAAAGCTTGCATTCTTTTTTTTTTATCGTGGATTTTCTTTTACTTAGACACACAGCCAAGTACTCAACTGTGTGCCTAAGACCTATGGACTTCATTAGAATGTAAGTATGCATTCAGATTCATTAGATCTCTAAACTATTCATTAATTATTTTCCTTGTGGCATCAGATAACTAGCAAATAGCTGGGAAAAATCACCATGCCATGAAATGCCCCCTGCCCCCCCCCGCCTTTATTTTATAAATAGCTGTCAAGAGGTATGAAAGCTGTCAAAATAATGAAACAGATCAAGAATTCACAGTACAAATTTTTGTATCAGAAGTAGAAACACAACCAGCAACCTTTTTGAAAAGAAAGAAGCTCTTTATTTGTCTCTTGTTACTGAACACAGGCAACAATAATGACCTAAATGAGACCTACTGAGTGCAAACAGAAAACAAACGCATAGTGGGTTTCTAGCAACAGCCACTCTCTGATGTTTAATTGGAAATTGTTAAATGCAGAGAGTTACCAATTTATTTTAACAAAATAGCATTCACAGACTCTTACTAGTTTCAACCTTGGCACCTGTTGAGTAGCTCTTACTGTGAAACAACTAATTTGGCATCAACACTGATTGAGCAAATATCAGGCCACAGCCTTTTTTATTAACTACAAATATCCAAACAAACACGGTATCTGATACATCTGGGAGATGCTATTCCTTTGGTACAATGAAGTGGAAGGAAAAGAAAAGATTCCAGTCTACCAGGATCTGTTCATCTCCAGTACTTTTTCCCCAAAGCTGTAGGACAAACACTGTAATAGCTGCAATTGCTAACTGTCCAAAAGACCAATAGCCCTAGGCTCTGTAGTGGCAATAAGCATATAGAAAGGAAGGTAATCAGAAATGTGACTTAAAATTGATGCCATGAGGAACACACACACACACACACACACAAATCAAAAAAATCCCCAAGTGGCCTGGGTTAATCCAGCCTTGGAAAAGAAGGCATGCAGTTAAACCACAACATGGCAAAATTGGCTAAAAAGAATTAGCTAAAAGGAATCTGAGCCATGCTCAAACCAAACAGGCTGGAATAAGGCTAAGCAGAAACCTTCCTGGGTTTGCTAGGAGGGTTGGCTGAGTAGCTGACGGCTCAGATCATTTCTCACTACAGACAATCATTTTGCTAGTCCATCCTCCATCCTTTTCCTCATGCCAGCCAAGAGAATCTTGAAATATATATAGATATATGTCCATGTGTGTATGTGACATTTACATATACAACACATAACTTCAATAACTTCAGTTCTGGAAACAATTTAATCTGATTATAGAAATAATAAAGGATGGAAAAATTAGTCTATTCTCATACCTAAAAAGCATAAATGGTCCTTCAAAATTATCTACAGATAAAAAAAATAAGYACCTTTACAAGCTATTTAGAGAGAATCAGCCTTTATGCAAATAACCTTTTTTCAAATGTATTTATCCTGTTTAACATAGCATTTGCTTTGCAATTTTTAAATATTTAAATGTTTTTGTTCAAAATCTAGGAAACTTGTAATAAGCAGGTATTTTATAACTTGCAATGCTTTCTTAGATTTCAATAGTTTTTAGGAATTATAAGTTGCTAGATGAAAAGAAGTAGTATTCTAGTTATGAATTATAAGTAATTATAAGTATATTTGGAGAATGCAATGCATATTCCAAACTACAGTCTGATCATAAGCCCTCTCTATCAAGTGACCCGGAAGAAGAACGATTTCAAATGGGGCCCTGAGCAACAACAAGCCTTTGAACAAATCARACAGGAGATAGTTCAGGCAGTAGCCCTTGGGCCAGTCCGGGCAGAGCAAGATGTAAAAAATGTGCTCTACACCGCAGCCGGGGAGAATGGCCCTAYCTGGAGCCTCTGGCAGAAAGCACCAGGGGAGACTCAAGGTTGACCCCTGGGGTTTTGGAGTCGGGGATGCAGAGGATCCAAGGCCCGCTATACTCCAACTGAGAAAGAGATATTGGCAGCATACGAAGGGGTCTGAGCTGCTTCCAAAGTGGTTGGTACTGAAGCACAGCTCCTCCTGGCACCCCGACTGCCGGTGCTGGGCTGGATGTTCAAAGGGAGGGTCCCCTCTACACATCATGCAACTGATGCTACGTGGAGCAAGTGGGTCGTGCTGATCACACAACAGGCCCGAATAGGAAACCCCAGTCACCCAGGAATCTTGGAAGTGATCACAAACTGGCCAGAAGGCAAAGATTTTGGAATGTCCCCAGAGGAGGAGGTGACGCGTGCTGAAGAGGCCCCACTGTATAATAAACTACCAGAAAATGAGAAGCAATATGCCCTGTTCACTGATGGGTCCTGTCGTCTTGTGGGAAAGCATCGGAGGTGGAAGGCTGCTGTGCGGAGTCCTATAYGACAAGTGGCAGAAACTGCCGAAGGAGAAGGTGAATCGAGTCAGTTTGCAGAAGTRAARGCCATCCAGCTGGCTTTGGATATTGCYGAMCGAGAAAARWGRCYAGTRCTYTATCTCTATACTGACTCATGGATGGTGGCAAATGCCCTGTGGGGGTGGTTGCAGCAATGGAAGCAGAGCAACTGGCAGCGCAGAGGCAAACCTGTCTGGGCAGCTGCATTACGGCAAGATATCGCTGCCCAGGTTGTAAAAGTACATCACGTAAATGCTCACATACCTGAGAGTTGGGCCACTGAAGAACATCAAAACAACCAGCAGGTGGACCAGGCTGCTAAGATTGAAGTGGCTCAGGTGGGTCTGGACTGGCAACATAGGGGTGAATTACATGGGCTCGGTGGGCCCATAACTCTTCAGGCTATCAAGAAAGGGATGCAACATATAGATGGGCTCGAGATCGAGGGGTGGACTTGACCATGGACACTATTGCACAGGTTATCCATGAATGTGAAACATGYGCCGCAGTCAAGCAAGCCAAGTGGTTAAAGCCTCTCTGGTATGGAGGATGATGGCTGAAATATAAATATGGGGAGGCCTGGCAGATTGATTATATCACACTCCCACAAACCCGCCAAGGCAAGTGCTATGTGCTCACCATGGTGGAAGCAACCACTGGATGGCTGGAAACATATCCCATGCCACTGCCCGGAACACTATCCTGGGCCTTGAAAAGCAAGTCTTATGGCAATGTGGCACCCCAGAAAGAATTGAGTCAGACAATGGGACTCATTTCTGAAACAACCTCATAGACGCCTGGGCCAAAGAGCATGGCATTGAGTGGGTGTATCGCATCCCCTATCATGCACCGGCCTCCGGGAAAATAGAACGATACAATGGACTGCTAAAGACTACACTGAGAGCAATCGGTGGTGGGACATTCAAACACTGGGATACATACTTAGCAAAGGCCACCTGGTTAGTCAACACTAGGGGATCTACCAATTGAGCTGGCCCTGCCCAATCAAAACTTTTACATACTGTAGAGGGGGATAAAGTCCCTGTAGCGCACATAAAAAAATATGCTGGGGAAGACAGTGTGGGTTACTCCTGCCTCAGGCAAAAGAAAACCCATTTGTGGGATTGCTTTCGCTCAAGGACCTGGATGCACTTGGTGGGTAATGYGAAAAGATGGGGAAGTCTGATGTGTACTTTGATTTGATTTTGGGTAAAAATAGCCAAGGAACTGAATTGTATGATGTTAATTGCTATGTAATACTGTATGTCATCATTTCTATGGTTGCTATATGCCATATCAACGGTACTACAGTAAGAATCACCCAGATTAATAAAGAATGAACTTTGATGAAACCAAGCAAAGTGCAGTGGTGATGGAACCAGAACTGGCTTCAGCATGCAACAATCCAACACYACACACCATCTCTCCTGCCCTGAAAGACTGTTATGACAGGTGGAGCACAAAATCATGGACTAAATGAACTCAATGGACTTTTTAGAGGGATAGCCCATAGACTAAGAGAATGATATCTGTGCGTATATATCAAAAGACAGGAAAAGTGGTGGTGATTAATTGGAATGTATTGGAAAGTGTAGGACCTGGGCATGATGTAGATGGTATAGAATAAGGGGTGGATACTGTCCTGGTTTTGGCTGGGATGGAGTTAATTTTCTTCCTAGTAGCTGGTATAGTGCTGTGTTTTGGATTTAGTATGAGAATAATTTTGATAACACACTGATGTTTTAGTTGTTGCTAAGTAGTGCTTACACTAGTCAAGGACTTCTCAGCTTCCCATGCTCTGCCAGGTGCACAAGAAGCTGGAAGGGGGCACAGCCAAGACAGCTGACCCAAACTGGCCAAAGGGATATTCTATACCATATGACATCATGCTCATATATCAACTGGGGGGAGTTGGCTGGGGAGCAGCGATTGCTGCTGAGGGACTGGCTCGGTGTTGGTCAGTGAGTGGTTACGTCACTTGTTTTTCCTGGGTTTTGTTCCTCTCACTCTCTTGTTGTTTTCCTTTTCATTACAATTTATTATTATTATTATTTTATTTCAATTATTAAACTGTTCTTATCTCAACCCATGAGTTTTCTTACTTTTGCTCTTCAGATTCTCTCCCCCCATGCCATCGGGGGGCGGGGGGTGAGTGAGCAGCTGTGTGGTGCTTGGTTGCTGGCTGGGGTTCAACCATGACAAAGTATAATAAAGAGTAGCAATGATTCTTCTCTTGCTTCAGGTAGGCCTGAGACTGGTCTTGTTCGAACAGTAGTGATTTGTTAGATATATGGCAATTGCACTATTAAGCTGAGTCACACACAGGCAACAGCAAACATTAAATGAAGGGCATAATTACAGTTTGTTCCAGTAAAACTGGCTGATAGAGGAAGAAGCTAGGCAGATCAGCTCATAGGCATGGAAGTTGCATACTTGTCCCTGCCCTTAAACTTATGTGACAGGAGACAGAAATGTAATCTCTTTAAACAATATATTTTTAATTATGATTTTTAGTTCTTATGGCTGTAGAGAAAAAAGTTGAACCAAATTTTGACTTGTTTCTGAACATAGAGAGAGTAGTCAAAAAAAGCATGTAAGATATTTATTTTTAAGTCGTCATATTTTGAAGACTGACTGGCACTTTTGAGTACTTACAGAACTCTGAAGCCATGTGGAGCCACTTCAGTAAGACTAAAATGTGCGAACTACAATAAAGTCTCATCCAGGATGTTGAATCTTTGTTTACTCGCCTCCTTGTCTTCCTACCTTATTGCAAGCCTTCAGTGTGGCTCCAGAACCAGATTCCTTTCTCTGGACACTCTTTTGTTCGCTTGTTCGTGTTCCTCACAACACTCTAGCTGAGAATTGCCTTGAACAGGGCTAATGTTACAAGTTTTTCTTTCATCTTTTTTTTTTTTTCCTTTCGCGTTGTAAGACCTTAAAATTGTCTATTCCACCTTCTTTCAATACCACAGAAACTGTGTGCTACCTCCTGTTTTTTCATCCATCTGTTTGTTCCCCTGCATTATGTCACACCAAACATCTGAACCAGGCCTTACAATATCTAGCTATGAGCTGCTGCTGCTTAAGGTGATTCCATAGCAAACAAAAACAAACAAAAAACCTCCCTCAAACCTGGTTTAGTAGTTCATAAGAAGCAGTAATGTCCTCTGATTCATTTCAAAGCTGTAAAAATGCAGTTCAACCTTTCACTGGCAATATAGCCATACTTCTTCTGAGAGATTATTACATCCTACAAATTTAGGGCCTTGGTATATAGAGCCCTTCTATATCAAGGAGCCAGTAGGACTCCAATCCATGAGTAGTAGCCAAAATTTACTACCTATTCATAAGGATCTCTTATTGCTTATAAACTAGTTTTCTGTGAGAAGTCAGAAAACATATAAACATAACATTACCACTAATGAAATGTTGATGGATGTGGGGGGATCTTTTGCTATCTGTAAGATTTAAAAGCAGCAGTGTATAAGATCAGTATGCCCAAATTTATTAGGTGGTTTTAAAAGATCTGGCCCTCCTGAAATAATTATTAAAATTGCAAGAAAGTCACTAATACGTGTACTTTCTCAGTGTTGTGGTTTAACCCCAGCCAGCAACTAAGCACCACACAGCCGCTTACCCAGTCCCCCCCATGGGAAGGGGGAGAGAATCGGAAGGGTAAAAGTGAGCAAACTCGTGGGTTGAGATAAAGACAGTTTAATAGGTAAAGCAAAAGCCGCGCATGCAAGCAAAGCAAAACAAGGAATTCATTCACTGCTTCCCATGGGCAGGCAGGTGTTCAGCCATCTCCAGGAAAGCAGGGCTTCATCACCCGTAACGGTTGCTTGGGAAGACAAACGCCATCACTCCGAACGTTGCCGCCTTCCTCCTCCTTCCCCCAGCTTTTATTGCTGAGCATGACATTATACAGTGTGGAATATCCCTCTGGGCAGTTGGGGTCACCTGTCCCAGCTGTGTCCCCTCCCAGCTTCTTGTGCACCCCCAGCCTGCTCGCTGGTGGGGTGGGGTGAGAGGCAGCAAAGGCCTTGACTCTGTGTAAGCGCTGCTCAGCAGTAATGAAAACATCCCCATGTTATCAACCCTGTTTTCAGCACAAATCCAAAACATAGCCCCATACTAGCTACTATAAAGAAAATTAACTCTATCCCAGCCAAAACCAGCACACTCAGCTATATCACCGTGACATAATATTTTAAATTAATCTCGCTAATTTAATTCTATAAATTTTCCTGGAACATTGCCTTAATCCTCAAATTTCCTTTGGTCTACTGACTGCACAGTCAGAGGTTTCTGTTTATAGTGACTGCCCTGTTAAATGATGTTAAACTGAGTTTTTGGTCTGATGGTATTTAACCAGGAAGGGTCAGTAAATTACTTTAACTAGTATCAACTACCATCAGAAAAAAAATTATCAGCCAACCATTAAAAAGAATAATAATTATGCTACACTTAAAAAATTTTAAATAAGTGCATTTTAACAAAAGCATACTGGGGGGTGGGATGGAGATGGACACAGATAGTTTGATTATAAATGCATGGTTTACATGGTAGTTACAACTCTCCATTACAGGAACTTTATCTTAGCCTTTCTATACGCAGCTCACCAACATACCTGGAGCTGTCATTTTGAAAACGATCACTAACTGCTTGCTGCATTTTTCTACTTTCTTACTCTTTTGCCTAGGAAGTAGTATAATTTCTTGTGTTTTCCCAACAAGATAATTCAATTTTATTTATAAATAGATTTCAACCATACAACCGATACATCTTTTTAATCTTCCTGGCAGACTTCCTGGGTCACAGGACATGTCACTAGTTAGGCCACCGGTTTGGGAACGAAGAGACTGGCAGGCAGCTAAGGGCTTGATTGCAGCTTTTTTGCTCGACCCTAAGTAAATACTTCTAGTGAGTACCACAGAAGGCTCGGGGCAGGATTTGGGTAACATTTCAGGTAACCAGTATTTAGGACCGAGCTCTTTGTTCAAATTCATCCAAATGGCAAAGAGATATTAGTTCAGAGCAGGCTGAGCTCACTGACCATTGAAGATTTGGCTGAACATGGATGCAGACTTTGGTTGCAGACTTTGGTCCAGAGATACAAAGGAAAATTATACTGAACTTCCAAGGCTTACAGTTTTGACCTTGTTGATTGTTTTGACTGCCTAAAAGAATCAAGAATTTAGGATTGTAGCATTTAACTCATATAAGATTGCTTAAAAAATTATGGTTTATTAACCAATTAAAATTGCTTTAAGCTCTTTCGGTGTCCTAGCGTGGCTGGGCTGCTCTAAACTCCTAAGGAGACTTAAGTGTTTGTAGTGTCTTAGCATAGTTAAGATTTCTTCCCTCATTAAAGAGACTTAACCGTGCTAAGGTTCCTTAAATATTTAACAAAGTTTACATGCACTGTAGTTGTTCCTGATTTCCTTCTTAATTTCTAAACAAGGAAAATCAATGCAAAGAATTGTGCAACATGAATTTGAGAGATCAAGCTCTTATTTGAGAAATTCAAGAAGTGAAGTTAGCCTCAACGTTAACTCAGGCATGATGAGTGCATATAACATTTTCTTTGTGGAACAGAAACCTTTGTTGAGTGGTTCAGGGTATGCCTTAAGACGTAACTCTTCTGTGTTGATAAATCACCATTACGTTGAATGACTTTTTTTTTTTTTTAATTCCTGACCA
This sequence comes from Phoebastria nigripes, assembly GCA_035582835.1. Classification (NCBI taxonomy): domain Eukaryota; kingdom Metazoa; phylum Chordata; class Aves; order Procellariiformes; family Diomedeidae; genus Phoebastria; species Phoebastria nigripes. The sequence continues at coordinate 1,086,945 of JAYKAV010001033.1, read as the reverse complement.
TAAAACCCCTCATTTTTTAACTTAGAATTCCACTGTTTTGTTTTTCTTATGTTTATATATGTACCTAAATTACTAAAATATTCACTAATTTATGAACGCGTTAATCCTATAGAGTTAAGCATATGCTAACTTTTACACAGTCAATAACTATAAAGCCTTTTGATGAAAGACCTAAGTTAGGACAGGGTGCTCAATGGCACTGAGTCCTTTCTCCTCTAGTTCAGGGCATTTTGTTAAGTTAATAATAAAAGTTTATTTCAAACTGTCTGTATGCAAAACAAAGATTATGTGATGCTTTATGTAGATCTTCCATGCACTTATGAGAGGAGATAAACAAGAAAAGAATAAAATTAAGACATTACTCACCTCTAGGAGAGCAGGATTTGTAATTCCTATGCTGTTCTCTGATTTGATTTCTCTTCAAATGTTCTCTGGTTTCAGTGCAGATTGCAGCTGGTAGCAGGTTCACAAACCAAATGAAGGTCTCATCCTACAACTGTTCTTTCGTGAATGAAACCCTCTGTAGAGTTTCTAGGTGTCCAGTACAGGTAAGAATGGAGTAAAATAGGATCTAAAAGAAAATGGACTTGGAGGGGATAACACCAAAGTCTGTGGTGACGTCTCCTGCTCTTTCCATCCTAAATGAAACACCTTGACTCTTAAAGTAAAATCATATTAAGAATTTAATAAATATACAGATCATATTGATATATGGTAGCATAATGCAGACAACTGATGAGAATGTTAGTTGTATGTGTTACTAGGGGAATGACTTTGTGGTAACAGTGCTATAATTTAATGTTGAATTGGTGCCCATCCAGATCTCTCAGTTTGTCCATCTATAACTTACAGAATTTATGAAGAGACTATGTTTTTTGGAACTCTAAAAATTTTCTTCTCAGGTTGATGTTTCATAAAAATATTTGGTTGTTCATTTTGAGTTACTTCAGCAAGGAAGTAAACAATTTTAAAATACTCTTGAGACTTCTGCTGTCCCTAGCTTATGCTTGACTTTTCTTTAAAGCATCCAAATTGGACATGACTGAGAATTGTATTTGTTCAATTAAAAAATTCTGATTCTACTTCTAATGGATAAAACAGAAGTGCAGTTACTAGTACAATTCACTGGCAGTTCTTTTGGATCTTCCAGATGAAAAAATCTATCTATCCCATAATGCAAAGTAGCATGGGGATGATTTTTAAAGATGCTCTGATATATGCAAACACTATTACAGTTGCCACAAACTAAAAAGCCTGCACTCTTTCCTCTTTATGCAAGATAGCCTTTGTAGGAAGGGAGGACATATTATTTCTGAAGCAGCATTTTGTGGAAAATGTAGTAAAATGGCTTTTCTCCTTTCTTTGATTTATTATTTCAGGGTTTTTTTGTGATACATGATATTATTTTGAGAAGACAATTTGTAATGTCTTTTCACCCACTTGGTCCAAAAGTTTCATATAAATACAAATACACATACCTATACACAACCGAGTAACAAGATGGGATGACAGTCATGGGTAACAACGGGTATCCCTCCTCTACAACAGTCACCCTTCCATGGTTCCTAAACTGCTTGGTCTGCCAAACAGCTTTCTTGTCTTTCACAGGAATTATCTGAGGCTAAAAGCATGCACAAATTTCAGATGCCCAATTCAAGGTTCCTGAGCTTCAAGTGTTCATAGCTTTATTATTGCACTTTATATGCCTAAGCTGCTGCAATTCTCAATTACTTTAGCTTCAGCTGTGACAGCTCTGCATTTCCCCAGATCATGTTCTTGAATCTCCAGACAGAAAAGAAGCACCACATGATTAGGTGTCCAGCTGTGGAAAAGATTATTATTATTTTATTTCCACCATATAAGACCTCTACAGCAGAAGCAGATGTAGTTCTTTATCCTCTAATTTCCATCACTTCTGCAGCACTTCTCTGCAGCAAGTAAACTCTGTGGCTCTGCCCTGAACTCAAGACCTACAAACCACCCCTCTCCATTCACAATTTTCTGTTACCACAACATACCAGACATCTTCAGTTTCTGAATACTTGTGGGTGATGCTAAAGCATGCAGGGATGTATCCCAGCTGTCCTAATGCCATCCAAAGTTGAATGTGAATAAGCGCTTGATATGTGGTACACTGTCTGTCTTTAATGGCTCAGCAGGATGCTCATTTTTATCTATTTGTGGCAGAATGAAACAGCTGTGAATCTATCAGAGGAGCATTTTGTCCTTCATGATGGGCAGTCACTCAGAGCAGTGCTGTGAAGCTTTGAATCTGGAGAAAACGCAAGCATGCGGCTGATGTGACTCATGCTATAATCGTATCTCTCTTTAAGTGCACGTGGCATTTCTGTAGGATGCATATGAAGAGAAAACATAATGGGTTTATAGAATTTTTCAGTTTGACCAGCAATAGTTCCTGAATTTCCACATGCAAAAATAAGTTTTCATGAACTTGTGTAGAAACTCACCCCAAGCCTCTTGAACCACAGCATTTATTGTAATACCTGAGCTGGTACAGAAACGAGCCATAATTGCTACTTAGAAGTTGATTCTCACAGTCTTCACCAGATCTGCAACTAGTTCATTTGTTGGGCTGATGGCAGCTAGATATTTATGACACTCTGACAACACAAGCTTTTCATTTGCATCAGGTGCCTTTGTAAAATAACAGAGTAAGGCTCTGGACTCAGCTGGAGTGATTGTGTATGTATGTTGCCCCTCTTAAGAAAGCAGAGGTTGTTAACCACAAAAGGTACTAAAAAGCATAATGACTGTGCCAGAGCTTCATGGAACACAGGGGCAAAATCAGCTAAGAATAACAAAATAGCAAGCAATTGCAACTTATACAATTCAAAAAACAAGTTCAGATAAACTGGAATTTTGTTCGTTCTTTATGACCAACCCTTATAAGAACTTTGGTGCCCATCATGATTCTGGGGATCCTGCCCAAGATCTTTTTTGTCACGGCTTATGAAGCTGAATATCCCAGGGAAATCAGTCTTAGCAAACTGCTATTTTGTGGTTGCAGAAAAGTGATGGCTTGTATATTTGAAAGGCTGGTGGCAGGACAGCCTTGCCTCCTGAATTCATTTGGATATCAAAGTTGAAAATGCCATGTGTGTGCCATATGTGGGTTGTTGAGGACTGCAGTCTTCCCTTGGCCCTACAGACTCAACCAAAATCAGTCCAATCCAGGTTTCTCTTCTCAGCTGACTCCCTTTGTAGGCACTGCAGCTGCTGCTGCAGGGCTAGGTCTTGTTTTTCTGATTTCTGAATTAATCAGCTTCTTCCTTTGTATCATCAGCAGCAGTTCACTAAAAGTACTGGAGAGACAGATACCATGTTTTCTCTTCACAAATATGACCCAGTAATGCGCAGACCAGAGATTAAAATCTTGTCAGTGTGGATGTAATTGCCAGTGATGGTTGCTGCTGGAACTGAAGTCCAGACTTGGGGTCAAGAGGAATCTTCCCCCCACATCATATTGCAAAGGACCATTGCCCTCCCCTGTAGCCTGCAGTTTGCCCAGCAGTCTGGTCCTTAGGTCGCCTTGGAATTTTATTCAATGACAGTATTAGCAATTCCTTCCCACCTCTTTCTCCAGCTTGCRCTGCTTGCTTTCTGTACCAAACTGGCATAATGGCTTTAATCTCATGCTTCATGTTTTCGGTGTGTTGTAATAGAGCATTGTAATAGAGTGTTTTGGGGCCAAGGGCTTGCAGGAGCACATGCCAAGATTGCCTGTGGAGCTCTTGGACCTGGACACCTACTGTACATTTGTCATGATTGCATGGGACTGAATTCAGTCCATTAGGCAGTTCTTTCCAATCCCATGTTGTAGTAAATTCACATAGGCCACAATTTTTCAAAGGCTTATAAGTAGCCCATACTGGTTGATTTTCACGGGGAAAGTAAAAAAAGTGTAATTCCTAACAAAATCATTCCTTCCTGCCAATTTCAGGGCAGCGCATGAGAGCAAGTGAGCTTTGCAGTGAAAATGTCTCTGATTTTTTCTTTTTTTTTTTCCACGAGTGAAACAGAATGTTTTTCCCCTACCCTCATTCTTGGAAATAGTTGTATTTTTTTTAGCTGAAATTTTCCAACACATCTCAGCTTGAGGCGCAGACATTGCATGGAAAATTTCAGCCCAAGCATTTAATGTTTGGCAAAGTTATAAGGAACTGGGACTTAAAATGGGAAGAGTCTGGCAATCTAGGATGTGCTAACAGCCTTCTTTCTAATGAACGTGCTTGTACAAAGGCTATTAATATACTCAAAAACTAGTTTGAAAGTCAGAATAGACTGAAAACAATGTTGGTGTCCTGTCTGAACTTTCTAGTCTTTATGGAAAAGTACTTTGAAAAATCATTGGAAAGCAAAGTTGTATGACTAAACCAGATATAAATCTAACTATAATTTTCTGGTAGGCTTAATAGTTGAAATATTGTCTTCAGCTTCAGTGGTGATATTACCAAAATGCAGTGTAGCGCTAGAAAAGCTACAGAAAAGGAAATTGAGAATGATCCCCAGAGATAAAGGAACGTGCAAGATGGAGTAAAGTAATTTGCATAAAACTCGTTAGATTGGTATTTAATTGAATTATATTGGATCTTACACTTTATAGATAATGTCAGTTTGAGTTACTATTGTAGGTTATTATAGACTAGYGTATTATTAAAAACAAATATATTATTGAAACAAGTTTTGACAATGTGCTTACCTGGTAAAGTCATCTTTTTAAAGCACTCATGCTTTCTAGTGAAGTGAAATATGATAGCACTAAATAAAACCTGTTAAATTTGTGGTTTCCATCATTCTCATTATAGATCTCTCCCACAGGTGCCTAGAGTATGTTTCCAGCTGATTCAGTCTTGTGCAGCAGGCCAAGTCACGTTACAATTTGGTGGATATTGTTGATTGATGCTATATAATTATAGTACAGTCAGTCCTTTCCTTCCCCACCCACCCCCCCCTTGTTGTTCAGCCATTAAACTAACACTGCCAGGTTAAAAATACCATGTTTTTAAAGCTTCTCGTGTGTTAGTAGCACTGTTCTGGCATGTTAAAAATGGAAGAATGCTAAATAATCTAATACATATCCCTGCGTTTATGCTGTTTCTGTTTGTGGAGCCGATTAATTAGAAAACTGAAAGTATAGTATTTGCCACAATGTGGTACATATTTGGTCTACCAAATAAAAAATACTGCCTTATGAGACAAGCTGTTACTGTATCACATCTAACCAATTGTACAATGCTTTATTCTGGGCTGACTTAACTCCTGTGATAATTGGTTTAAGCCATGGTGTAGAAGAAAAAATTAACTGCCATTTTAATACGTATAACTGTATGTTATTTGCTGAAAAGTTAAGCAATGTTTTGGTTTTTAATCTAGCTGCAGTTTTTGACATTCTATTCTCTAAGCAGTGATTTTATCATTTTCCTGTTCATTGGTGATATCCTCAAGAGTTGAAAGGTGTACTTGAGTTGGACCTGTAAGATACTAAATTAATACAGAAATTTCAATATTCGTGTATGCTGTACGATTATTAGCCAGTGGTCACTATATTACTGTCCTCTTGCATTAAAAATAAACCAGCAACATCTGTGCCTATGTTTTTAATCATACTCATCCTCGGTTTTAACCTTCTGGCTCCCTTTGATTCCACGTCAGCACTGACGAAAATCATACAGATCTTTACTAATGCAGAGGTTAGAAAATTGGATGCTTTTGGCATATTATTAACCTCAGCACTCCCAAACAGTGACCTTCCTATGGGTCACAATAGTCTAGTCCTTCTCGTGACACTCTATACGTTGAAGTGGATCCAGCTATAATCAGTTTAGCAGTGTGCTGACTGTTCTGAATCATGCCAAATGCATAATAGTTAATGACTGTAGCAGCCACAGAACACTGATGCTTCTGATTTTTGTGGAAATTTAGTTTTTGACAACTTCTTTTTAATGTTTCTATTTAGTTGTTTGTAATTGTAGGTGGTTTTTAAACAAAAGTTTTTCAGTTCTGATTTTGTCTCCAAGAATCTTGATAGATTGTGAGCTCTATCGGGATATTTTACTGTGTGGCTTATCTACATAGCTAACTCAGGGGGAGGATTAAAAAGGCTGAGCATGGGGTTTATTATAAACCTACCAAGATATCAGATGGAGGTTTTGCCGTTATTTGCATTAGTAGTTTCAAAGTGATGCAACCCTTTGAGGCTGAATGAAAGCAGTGCTGGAGAAGTCTAGTCAGGCTGGACCTATGGCCCCAACTGTGCAGGCAAATCTACTCAGGTGGACCTCCATAGCCTGCTGAAGCCCCTTGATATCTGTGGTTTTTCATAGAGGTGTAGAAATCCACCTGGTTCAGCTTGCCAATGGCCCTAAGAGAGTAGCAAAGTATACGCACGTAAACATATATGCAGAAACTCTTATGAAAGTTAGGAAATGGTATAAACAGACTGCATTCTGTTCTGCTTCATCATTTTGGGGATTAAGAACTGATGCTTTCCAAAAATGCATAGATGAGGATTTTCTTACTCCTCCTGAAACAGACAGCAAGACAGGAAGAAAAAAGGCAGAAACCAGAAGAGTTTTCTGGGCCATTTTGCATGGTGTCGGGTGACATCAGGTCGAGTTGAAAACAAATGTAGAACTCGCCCCGATTGCTGCTTCAGAAATTAGCAGTATTCCGCTTGCTTAGTCTCCTTGGAAACGCTGGCAGGTACATGGGGAATTAGGGGCTCCCTGGACCAGAGATGGAAAAACCAAGACTGAGAATGGCCTCGTAACATGGTGTTTAAGGCACTGAGGGGGAGGTCTGTGTTCTAGTTGGTGGTCAGAGAGCAAGATTCTGTTTTATTCTAAATGAACATATGATAAAATACTCTGTTATCTACAGGACTGGGTTAAAAGGTGAAAGTCTCTTTCTCTCTTGGCTTTTTTTTTTTTTTTTAAAAAAAGGTATGATCTACCACACTTTTAAAAAATAGCATTTTTATTATAACAAGTCTATAAACTGACAAAAGAGTCACAAACAATCGTTTCCACGCAAGGCAGGCACTACAAAATATTGCCTTAAACCACATGAATGCTAAAATAGGGAGTTCTTGTACATTTGCAGGCTGGATTCCTTTTTTCCCAGCTTTTTTTTTTTTTTTTTTTTTTTAAAGAAAACATCAATGCCCATACTCATGAAAAAAGTTTGGGACTTTTCTGTTGCAAATTGTAAGGTGTCTAAGTCCTCAGTATATACACCTTTCCAGTTAGTATTCTAACACTAGCTAGTTTAACTAGCTCCTATTTAGTTGGAACCTGATTATTGCTCCCATTCCAAGTCGGCCTGAACTGTGTACAGCACTTAGTTGCTCAACTACAGAGACTCTTGTGTAGCCAGGTGTCAAAAAAGTAAATATGAGTGGCATGTAATCCAGAATTGCAATACATTATTCTTTTGTTGCCAGCTACCAATTCCAAGGTGAGGTGCTGAAGTCTGTTTTCACACATTTGCTTTTAATCAACGAAAGCTACGCGTATGTGATGAGAAGTTAATCATGTATGACACAGGGTGTCAGATCTCATTGACATTATCTATTTTCGATCTGCTGTTGGGTTTTTAAATTTTTTTTTAAATTTGAAGGAAAAAGAATTAATGAAAAATGGTGATAACCTAATACATTCACCTATGTAATTCTCCTTGCCTAAATTATTGCTTTTCAATAGCAAGTTTTCTTTAAGTATGGCAATGGGGTTTTGGCATGACACAATGCATAATTCTTATGTTTCTCCTTGTAAAATTCCACTATGTTCATCATTTCCAGCTGATCCTCCAAAGAAATTTTGCTCTTGGCTTCCATTTCATAAGTACAATGAAGCCAGTGCCAATAGCTTGTGATTATCTAGCTTGGTACAATAGTTACAGTCTGGTTTTCCAACCTTGGGAAATAACTGAAACAATATTGATTTGCTTAAAGGCAGCCAGTTTAACAGGCACCATAGTCAAGATTCTAGTAGTTTTCTAAGTTTTGGGGTTCGTCTTTTGGGTTTTTTTCCGGTTTATCTGCCATGTATGTAACTTGATTAAAAATAAGGGAAAGGACAATATGCTGTTTTAAGATCTTTTTTACATGTGATTTCAGAATGGAAAATTTGGAGCTGTTAGCATCATGAACTATTTCAAATAATTTTTTAAGAAATATTGCTGTTATCTTCTGTTTCCTGAGATGGTGGCTTAGCCAGATATACCAGGTAAATGGTCGTTTCCACAGTTAGATAAAAGCAGCAGTTTTTCTCTATTCATTAATTTCATTTCTGTACAATGCAGAGTCCCTTGACTAGGTTTGATTTGGAAGTGACCTGTAGCAAGTGAAGAAAAATGGGGTGGAAGTTACTAAAGGAAGTTTTTGAGAGAACTGCCTGCTGCGTCTGTGTGGCGTAACTTCTACATGGCTTGCTCTGACTTCTGATCAGGAGGAGAGGTTGATGATACAGAACGGCAGCATGGCTCTTTAAGGCAGCCTTAACAGCTCTTCAGACTTGAGCTCCACATCTTAATCTCTGAGCTGCCTAAGGATGGCTCAGCTCTTAAGGACTTGCATAAATGAAAACAGCTTAACACTGAAGAGACTCACTGCTACCCAAAATTCACATCCACTTCAGCTATCGTCTAAGTTATTTGTGGAAACATGAACACTCCAGCATTGGTTATGAAGTTATGTTTTACTCAAAAACTTCTCTCCTAACTTAGAGGTGGCATTTTCTTCCTTACTATAGATTAAAAACATGTCATGTATGTTAGATCTAACTTTGAGATACAAAAATGCAAGCCACCAATGTGTATCATTCAGCTAAAGCTATATTGAACCTATGCTTACATTTGAAAAAAATCGCGAAGTCAAAAGAAATCCTTTATATGGGATATAAATACAGAAAAGGTCAGGCTAAAGAAACTTAAGTAAGTAGTGAGCAAATGATAAACAACTGAAATTTGATTTTACAAATACAATTTTCTATTTGCTGTAATACATGGATAAATATATAGAACAGGTATCAAAAAAGTAGTAAGTAGGGTGGTATGTGTGCTCATAGCTTAATATATTACTATGAAATTCCAACTACACACTTTATGTATGAATAAATAATGATTCAGCTAAACCAAGATTAAAGGCTCTACACAATTCTTGCTAAAATAGATTGTACTTCACTATTTTAATGCTGTTAGCAGAATTTTGTTGTTTACCATATTAATTTCTTCAAACAAAKGATTAATGTCACATTTCTGCAATCATGAAAAGAATTCCAGAGGCTTTATGTACATACTACTTTCAACAGGCAAAAAAAGTGGAGACAAACTTAGTTTGAATAAATGAATGAAGACACTTCTACAAATGACRATGAACATGACTTTTAAAATATTAGGCCTTTCCGCACCACGTGGTAGAACAAAACACTGTTGATATCTAGGTTAAAAAAAGGCAGTGTGGAAAACATACTGATTTGTCATCTCTAATGCTTTCAGGTTTCTTGTTCAGTAAGATCAGAGAGTCCTAGAATACAACAATGAGTATCTTGGGTTTTCAGATTGATGTACAAGTGGTGACTAATTCTTATCTTTTATCTATACACATAACATGCACACAAGCATCTAATCAACAAAAAGTAAATACTAGTTATCTTCAATACAAAACATTGCCAACTTATTTATAAAGTCTGTAAGATTTCAATTATACCTGAGCTTTAAAAAACCTTCAGCATATCAGTATTTCCCAGTCAGAAGGGAAAGCTTCCTTTATGCAGTTCTTTCCACTATCTTAAGACACCTAAATCCACTTGAACAATTTTGCTTTGTGAATTGGGAATTAACTTTTCCCTGTACACTGAAAGGTTTTACTCCTAGCATTTGATCACTCCAAATTAGCTATTGAGAGAGAAGTTGCATAAATTATATATTTAATAAATGAAATAGGAAATAAAATAATCTGATTGAAAACAGAGACTGAAGCTCGATTAGAGGAGGCAAGATCTACATTTCACCCAGACCATCATAGTTTGGAAGACTGCAGGGTATTTTAAGGATGCCATACCRGCAAGCTACAACCGTGCCCCAATTTATGAGCTATAAATCCACATTAAGTTTTTTTTCTTCACTTTATGTTTCAGATGAGTTCTCTTAGAAGTTTATCATGTATTAAAAATCACTGTAAAAAAACTATTACTGTCTTGAGTCTTTTTTCTTTTATTCTTACATTCTGAAATTGATTTTTTTGAAAAATACTTTTAAAAAAATTGTTATATGAATTTCATTCCAAGTACAAAGACCCCGACCTAAGTTTTTGCCGATTCAGTGTGAAGCTCTACYGACAGATGCATTGGGTTGAAAATGAAAGGACAATCACTTCACCTCTTTGGGACTGGATGCAAAAGGTGAATGAAACAGACAGGAAAATACCATCGCTTGACATCTTTATGGAGCTTTGAATAAAGTAATTTGATTAATCCTTTAATATGATGCATTCAGAATTGAGGTATCAAATATTTTCTTGTTTTTTCTTCTCTTTAATTCTGTCTCTCCAAGTTAGACCAGGGCTCCCTAACCAAAACCCTTCCATTCCACTATCGTAGGGTGTGCTTGTTGGGCTGCCATTCTTTATCCTAAAGTAGCTATATCTTGGAGGTGGCATGCTTAGTCATATATAAACCCAGATCCTGTAAATACCTGAAGACTGTTAGGGAATTGCACTGAGTTACTCAGTAGCCCCAAGTCAGGGCCATATCTTGTAAACTGGTCTAGGAATAAAGGTGCTGCATAAATTTAAGAATATTGTTTTTCAAATGAGTTTTATTTCTTTAATAGGAAATACATTAAAGAGCCTTTCATAGTCTCTTCAGTGTGCAGCAAAATAAGAAAACGCCCAAACTATCCTTTAAGTGGAAAAAAAAAAAAAATCACAAACCCGAGTATTCTGTTGTGGTGATTGACTTTCTAAATTACCTCCCCAATTACCTAGATGAAAACCATGCCACCGCTACTGCTGCAGGCCCGCCCTCCCTTCGCTCGCAGACGGCTGTGGACGCGGTGAGGGGAACCCCGCTCCCCGCGGGGAACGCGGCTTCCACGAGCGGAAAACCACGCCGCCGGCATGCGAAGTTTCTTGTAACGGCGYTCGGGATTACGCTAAGCTTCTGTATTAACCTCCCTCAGATTTAATTTCTCTTTCCCCAGCTCGCTCCCGAGCGCTCCCCCCGCCCTGCGCCGCCGCCGTGCCGGCCGTYGCCCTCCCGCCTCGCGCCGCCGCCGCGCCAGCCCAACGGCCGCTTTCGCGCCGCCGCCGGCCGGCCCGCAGCAGGTGCACGGCGGCGCTGCTCGTTGCCGCCCTGCCCGGGGCTGGGCCGCCGGGCAGAAGCGTCCGCCCTCCCTAGCCCGGGCGGCTGCCGTGACTGACGCCGAGCCAAAGGTGAGTGAGGCGCGGACAGGGTCAGCCCCTGGGCTACTGGGGGGGTTGCCCCCGCGGCGGAGGTGGAGGTGAGCGCATTCGTCCYGCCCGACCCCGCTGAGGGGGTGGGCGACGGGACACGGTGATCCGTCCGCCTGTGCGGTGGCGAGCTCCGCCAAAACGTTCGCTGTTTCTAAGTGGGGGAAGGAGGGTGGCGAGGCTGGCTGTGCAAGTAATTAGTAACGAGCGTGAGGAAAACCTTTTTTTTTTGGTGGGGGACACACGAGCGGGGCTGCGAGTGCTTGCTCGGGGCGCTGACAGACCGGCGGGGGCGGGGGGAGCCCCCGAGCCCCGGCTCAGGGGTCCGGGTGTCGGGGATGGTGGCACTTCCCAGCCCGCAGCGCAGTGTGGGGAGGGAGGCTGGGGCGGGCAAGGGGGGGGTGATGGCAGCTCCCCACCCGCCCTGGTGTTGGCGAGGCGCTGCGGTGGGCGGCGGGGGGCCAACAGGCTCGGCTGAGGTGTGGAAGCTCCGTCGCGTCCTGCTGGAGCTGCCTGTGAGGTGGCTTGTTAGCGGGCACAGGATTAGAAGGATCTGGGAGACCCCTCCCCAAACCCAACGACCCAAACAAAAAGATACGCACACACACACAAACCCCCAACCAACGCCCTAAAAAAATAAAGACATAAGAGGAAGGTGTCTTTTCCCTGGAGAGGGGGAGTGGGGCTGAAGGGAGTGCCTGCAGCTGAGCCTGGGCTGTGCGGGAGGCCCGTTGGAGGGAAGGGGCAGGTGGGAGCTGGCAGGGGGTCAGGGAGCAGCAAGCAGACTGTGGCACAGTCCTCATGGCTGGGGAGGGAGACTATGTCCTCAGGTGTCCTCTCTCCCGGGGGGGGTGTGATAAAATGAAGGAGGGTGGGGAAGGCTTGAGGAAGGGTCTTTGCTGGTAGAAGAGGAAAGGATCATAGAAGAGGGCTGCGTGGTGGTGAGAGGGTGTGACGGAGCTATTTGTGATAGGAGGTTACATGTAGGAGTGTAAGCTGACTGAGCCAGGTGATGAAGGGCAGGGAAACAGATGTGTGTGGCATCCTTTGCTAGGGAAATTAGGGAGTGACAAGGTCGACAGCCAGTAGTCATTTTTCTCTTCTGGATGGCCTGGTTACCTGCTTTGGATAAGTTAAGGTTGTCATATACTAGTTGATCAGGAGTAGGACTTTCTTTCTGAGCTTTAACTTGGTCAGGTGGGGTGGAGAGGGAAAAGGGAGAGGAATTAATTGTCAATGATATTTAACTTTCACTTTTTTCTTAATCTCTCTCTCTTCAGGCAGCCCTTTGAATTAATAAATCTGAACACATTTGTAACTCCCAAGTACCTGCCAGCAGTGTAGGAGTGTAGGAGTAATTCTTTTTTGATTCATTCATTYTTTYYWTTTTTTYTTTTYTTTTTTTTTTTTTTAAKGGCACTTCRMTTTGCAYTYTGWAGSCTGRYTTTGMTCTGTTTTTCCTTCTCGCAGAATAGGTTCAATAATGAAAAATATTAATTCAGTTCTGTGGGGCTCAGTAACGATGTCTCTCCTGAGCTATTGTTAACACCTGTTGCTGAACTAGCCTGAGTGTGGACACTATATGGTTTCTATCCCTCTCTGTTTGACCAGTCTTTATTTATTTAGTTGTATGTAATGAAGAAATGAATGTAAAGTATTGACAACTTACTAGTTTGTAAGACTTTATGAACTTCTTGATATTTGATCCCTTACGTGGTGTAGAATGCTGGTGAACCTATGTTCATATGCATTACAATAGCAGTAGTGATGTATACGTTATGTGTGTACAACTTCAAAATGTTTTTGCTTTAGTGCTAAATTTTTAATGACCTTAAATGTGACTCAGAAGTAATCTCAAACTGCTTTGCAGATGTTTTCTAAATCTCCTGATAAAACATTCCTAGTTCAGTTAACTAGAATTTTAATTTGCATGTTGTCTCTGACTTGATCACAGATAAACATGTTACTGTCTATAATGCCTTTAATTTGAGTTGACTGGCCCCTGTAACCTGTAAGTTACAGCTTCTTCAACAAACTACACGTTAGCTATCCTTTCACAAAACACTGGACACAAGACAGTTTTAAGGCTTACTCTCTACCTGCTGGGAGGTAGTTTAATGAAAGCTTGCCTCTWTGTAGGATTTTATGACAAAATTACTATTAAAAAACATAACTACATGTCAGTGAAGGTAAAGGATGGTGTTTGGAGCTGAGAGACCAGCAATGGTTAAGGGGGTGTAGCCATGGAATACCTCCCTGTCCCATGACAGCTCAGAGGACAGGGCTGCTTGTGAGGAATGTGGGGTTACAGCCTCCGCTACATCAGCATCCACTCTGCAGTAGTTCTGTTTATGCAATTATCCACTGGAAAGTACAATAATCATGCAGTGTGTTATAATGTAAAAAGAATAACAAAGAGTATATTTTAATTGTGACATGAACTAGTTTAAATTTAAAAATAAACTAGGAGAAAGCTTAGATTATGAGGTTTTGGGTTTTTTTTTGAGTTTTATTTCTGGCACAGATACACATTCCTAGCTGAATATAATTGTAGGTACATAGAAACTGGAAGTTGGGATGTTGTATGTGTTTTGAAATCTATAGGTTTTCCAAAAGCAATAGGTGAAGTTGTAAAATTAAATGACCTGAAAATAACTAGTGGTTTTTAAAAATAAAACCACGCTGCCATTCTTTTGACTAGACTTTCAGAATTTTCATACTGAGACTGTACATAGGTGATGCTTTCTTTTAAATGCTCTGTTTTACAGTATATAAATAATGTAAAGTTCAGAGGAGAAGTGGAAATTGTCAGACTGATGCTGTGTTTCCCCGTTCATAGAAAAAAAACAAGTCCAAAGCTATAGGATAATGCTATACACCTTTGCCCACTACACGATTAAGAGATCCCCTGGAAAATGTCTCTTTTTTTCAGTTAAAAGAATGCATGAGAAGGATGGGATTGGGCAAAAATTGCTTGCAGAACAGTTGGGGAGGAAAAAAAAAAGTTCTGATTTGATGTTCTAAAGCTAATTATGATGAATATACATCTATTGTGAAGGGGTTTTTTCCATCTTGCATATTGTGTAATGTATTTGAGGCTTATCAGAGGGTATAGTTAACATCATATTCTGCATCAGAAATAAATATTTTAATTTTTTTTTTTAAATAAATGCCAGTCTTAAGGAAGATACGTAACTTCGTGGTAAGTGTTCTGGTGGGCAGAGAGGAGGAAGAATCTACATTTACACAGAGTGATACCTTGACAAATTCATAGCATAAAAATAGGACATACAGCATTGCCAGCGTAAAACTGCCCACTCCCCCAAAAGTGGCATATACTTTTATTATATTAAGGTAGGGATATTATCATTTACAAATGGGAAGGATTACACTTTACATAACTGCACCATCTGAAAATTTACCACTTTATGTGGTAAAGCAGGCAGAAGCCAGCACGGAATGTTTTTCCATTTCAATAAGCTAAGCCAAATTTTAGTGTGGATGGAGAGCACATTTTTAGAAGCTTAATGGTTTTTCTAATCCTGTGACATGTGTGCCTGCATGGAAATCTTCCAGGAATGCCCCGAGTACCTACTGTGAGGCTATATTATACCACCTTTGTGATTTGGATGGTTTCTTGGAAACAGCGATGGCTTCAGGAGAGACACATAATATTTTTACTAGATCAGATGCTCAGGTAGAACGAAGTAAACCAGTATGAAATCGAAGTCTTCTGTAATTAGTGTTTGAATATCTATATGATTTCTGGCCCTGAATTACTGCATGACTCTGTTATATCTAGATAGAAGAGTTTGATATAAAGCTTGAAAAATAGCATGGTCCTAGTTTCAGGCATATTTAATTGTATTAATCAACATAGATTTTCTTCACTGATGAAGTAGTAAATAGGGTAGATGAGTGTTTCCGAAACTTCTTGCAAATGTGAACACTGTTTGGGCTCATCTGCTTTTATGCAATCCCCAAGGAAAAATTTACTACTGTACTACTTTAATTGCTGGCAGCAGCTAAGTTCCTCAGGGTGTTGGGGGGCTGGGGGGGAGAAGGCATGAAAATCAGCTGTAATTATCAGCTGCAGGTGTAAATACTTTTTATATTGCCTGGGAGTAACTGAGCTGCTGCCAGCAGTTTAAGGGAGCTGGTAGTTCCCTAGCTAGTGTAAATACATGCAGCTGATAATTATAGCTGCTTCTGATTCCCCTGGAGGAAATGAGCTGCTTCCAGCTGTAAATCAGGGTAATTTGGTTTTATTGTTTTTCTTGTTATTTTTTAATAGCTTAATTTTTTAATTAAGTTTTCCCCTACCTGTTTATGACTCCCACCCTTTGAATCTTCTTGTTACTTCATTGAGAGTTGCAGTTCAAGTATGAGAAACACTGGTCTAGGTCACTACTTCTGTTCAAAATAAAAAAAAAAAGTAACTTGTGGTCAGATGGCAGCATTACCAGAACCTCCATTGTGCCTTGTTACATTATTCTACCAAATAATAGTTTGTCTTGCATAAAACAAGTGATTCGCAAGTCCATTTTTTTGGCTCAGTAGTAAAAGAGTGTACATTGATGAGTGCATGACTACTAGCATGAGTTATTTCTGTTGTTAGGGAGAATATCTGTACAGCTGAACAAGATTGGAGGATGTGTGATTCCAATTGTAAATAATTCTTTATGTGTGCTAATACTTCCTGATACTTCCAGTAAAATAAACCTTAAAATCTTTATCTAAGATACTTTAAAGTGATGAGGGAAGAGGGAACGCTAAAAGTTCTAACTTTTAAATTAAATTTCAAAATGCAAACAACTAAGCTTGCTCTCATGGCTGTTTCTCCTTTTATTTCTTAATATCATTTCCTGGTATAATGACATAGTACACAGAAGCTTAGGAGAAAAAAATTCAATACTGAATATTGGTTGGCTTGTAAATAAAAAGAATTCACCTAGCTACCGTGTATTCATGACCACAGCAAAACAGCAGTCTAACTGCTGTTAATGCTACCTGTATTTGCTGGCACCTCTCCATCATGCTGCCTATGATAAAAACACAGGCTCTGAGTAGACTAATACAATGGAATATGCATTAAAGATCCAGCTACTGCTTTGCTAGTCTCTTTTTATTAGTCATATACATCCTTTTGTTTAGTTCCTAAAGAAAATGTCTGTATCTGCATTAAGAATGGAACTGAGTATTTTCTAATAATTGAGGAAAAATCAGACAGGCAAGTGTTGATTTTCCTGCTGGGATTTGTTGCTATCTTCCTTCAGAATGTAGCCAAATAGCAGTTTCTGTAGTGGGGCAAATGTAAAGGGGAAGCTTCATTCACCAGGCTTCTTCTAAAATCTGAGGAGTTTCCACTAAACATTTTCAGTAGTGGAGAAAAGGAAGGATCTCCCAATAGAGTTTCTCTTAGTGATGTAAGGTATGGTCAAGCATGCTCTTGGCTACCGCTGTTTGGAGTTAAGTGATTACCAACTTAACCCACTGTCAGTTAGTTGCCTTGTTTTGTTCCGTTTTGTTTTGAACTTTGCCGAAGGCTACCACCCTTCAGTTCTGCTAGCATAACTCTAGGTGTAGCTGCTCCAGCCTGGTTGACTCAAAATTGTCTCGGCTAGCTTAAATGTTTTAGTAAGACTTTTTAAAAAACAGATACCTATAGTTAGTTTGCTGAATCTTACCAAGACTCAGACAGTGTCCTCCTCCTGCAATACTTTGATAGTGAATGGTATTTTAATGCATGTGTTTAAGCCTGAATTCTGTCATTTTTTCTGACATCAAGATGTGTTAGTTTTTTGCTGCTTTGCTTGTGCAACAACAAAATTATCCTCAAAGTTGATTTTTAAATATGGATAGACATGTACTGACGTTTTTCATGAGCTAGTTCAGCAAGCATGCTTTGGCGGCACATGTTGGTTATTTGAAGCCTATATGTGGAAATGGTGCCACATTATTATTAGCAAAGCCACTGTATGTGTAGAAACAAGCAACAAATACTGCTTGGTTTCCACATAGTACACTAGAAAAAGTTGTTCTTGCATTCCAGGATTAAGTTATGAAAAATTCTTTTAAGCTTTTCAGAATTGTCACCCTGATGAGCTTAAAATAGTTGCTTTCATTGTATATCGTGGCTCTGTTAACCAGTCATTGCCCCATCCTTCTCAGTGGAGGTCAGTGTTGATAATTTCAGTGTTTTAACTCCTCTCGTTTTCTTTGCGTACCCTTAAAATAAACTAAAAAAATCCTTTCAGTAGGAATGTCATGCTTAGCGATGAACGATTGCTTAACAATATATGCTGACAAAGTTCTGCTGTAGTCCAGCACTCAGTTGCCTTATTTATATAACATTTTTCACTTTCAAGAAGCGTGACAGCTAATGGAGGTTATAAAAACATTGGATTTGAATAATGTGTCAAGAGTGAAGGCTGTCCTCTGCTTAGATAACTTGGACAGAAACTGAGTTATCTATACCCTACTAGTGATCCTGGGAAGAAGCATACAAAGAGAGATAAAGCGGGGACATATACTCCATTCACAGGCTCCTTTTTTGCTTTGCAACAACGAAAGTGTTGAAGTGTTGAAATGGTTTAGGGAAGCTGAGGGTGTGTTGGCTTAGGAATACATTGTGAATACAGAAATACAGCTTCTATATTTTTGCTGTCATCCTGTAACCTTTCAGAAGTGTTAAAATAACTTTAAGATGCTGAAATAGCAGATAGCACTGTCATTTATTTTGCTGGTGTGTAAGGAAAGTTAGAACTGTATTTCCTTTAACTGGTCTCTACCCACAAGTCATTACAATAATTAATGAAATAGATATGCAAAAATTCCTGGGGGATGGCAGAACCTCTTTCAGGAGCACGTCCTGGGCACCAAATGCTGCATCAAAACTTGTACTATAGGTGTACGGTATAATGTCTATGTGTAAACTTGTTTGTACACTTCCACGTGATAATGAAGTTTGAAGTACAAAAGCAGCAAAATGTGAGATACTTTGAGTGGCACCTAGTAAATATGGCACATACTTTCATCACGAGCTATATAGAATGCAATTCTAACAGTGGGCTATACATTGTGTAAATGTCTTCTATGATATTTTTTTTTTCAATGTTTGGGAAAGTGAGGGAGAGTTGAGAGAAGTTTTTTTTCCCTTTAGTGAAAAACATGCTGAAATCCTATACTTTCTCTTTAATTCCAGACACATGATTCTTGTAAGCTGGATTTAATGGCTTTGCCTTTTGAGCTATGTGTATTGGTCATCCTCCCACCTCCACCCCTTTCCCTAGGAAATCTTTGTATATTAGTCCTAATTTTTTGCTTCTGCAGGAGTGATGTTTGCAATGTATTGTACTTCTCTTAAAATAAATAAAGGGAAAATAATAAGGCTGTTTTTCCTATTGGAATGGCATCATCTGTTATAAAACTGTATGTTTCACTCTCTCATTTGACCTATGCATTGTTCAAATTTAAATTCACCTTGTTGTTGGCCTAAGATCAGTGCTTTTCATAAAATATTGGAGGTTGAGAAGACAGAAAAAGGAATAATGTTGTTGTTTTACATAAGGGAAGATAATGGCTTTTTGTGGTTTTTGCTAGAACGTTTGATGGTTTTATGAGATTATGAAATATGACATTAAGTTATTTAGTTACAGTTGCTACCTGGTCTTCTAATTCTCCAATTTCTGCACAGTTCTGGTTGCATATATGTTGTGTAACCTGGAAGTGATGTATTAAGGAATCCTCCAGTATGCAGGATGGCATTCAACTCTATTAGTAGGTATATAGTTAAGGTGATGCTTAATTCTTTTTCCTCCACTGGGAAGAAACATATAAATCTAATGGCTAAGTAAATACCATGAAAAGCAAAAACATTGGTGTGCATGAGTAAAAAAGGCTGAAGCAGTTAAGCATGGAAAGAATTGTACGGATCGGTGTTGAAGGAGAGCTCAGAGTGAGGCAACCAGACTGGCTGATACAACCAAAGAACTGAATTCTGTAGTTTTCTGTGCCTGCAGTAATTGCTCATGCTGTCCGAGAGAGATGGTGTGGAGTAGTAGAGCCTTGGTTTGTATGTTATAAGGTGTAATGTGTATTCCCACTTCAGTCGTGGAATTACTATGACGTTTTTGGCAATCTGTTTCTATTTTCAGTTTGGGCAAACCCTGTTTCTCTTTAACCTTTCTGTGTAGCACTTATTTACATTGTGATCTATTCTGATGCCTTTTTTTATTTTGTATTACCACTTTTATTTATACCACTAATCATTTTCTCCTTGCACTTTTATCTAAACTTTAAGTGTGTGTAAGCACAATAAGGAAAACAGCACAGTAAAGAAAAGCATTGAGGAGTGGAAGAGAGGGAGAACACTACAAACAAGGTGAAAACATAGGATACCTTGCAGGGTGTAGAATTTGAAGGAGGAGGAGGGTTTGTAGACAGGAAGAAGCAGTGTATTTCTTAAGAAGAAAATATGGCTACGTGGGTGGAATGAAAGTCCTGAGATAATGGACAAACTAACAGTATTACTGGGTAGAGAGGGCTAGAATAAGTATTCCATTATATAGATGGTTTAGAAAGTGTGGAATATCATTAGCTGGAACCAGGTATTCTAAAACTCTTCGGATTGTGATGCCATGCTTGAAACTACTTTGAGAGCCGCCACTTTCTCATTATGTCACARAACAGAGTGAGTTACTTGTGAATCTGCCTTAGTACTCAGCTGCAAGTTTATGAACCCACAGATCTGCTTCTCGGGACATAAAAGGCAGTTTTAAAACTTTTATGGCTACGGAGCCAGTGTGGTTATCCATTTTTAATTACATATAATGCATGTTAAACTGAGTAGATAGTACTCGTTGGAACGCTAGGTGCTAAATTCGGTAGCACAGCCAAGTAAATCTGATCATATAAGGTGTCCTTTTGAAATTAATCAGTGCTGTCTCATAGAACAAGATTACAATCTTAAAAAAAAAACCCCACCCAATTGAGGCATTGCAACTGTATAAAATAGCACAAAACTGTTGACTACATGTGAAAAACATATTAAAAGTGCACATTGCTGTAGCTAACTAGCAGAATTAATGTTCTAATCTGAATTTCATAGTAGGCATGTTTCACAATTTCAGTTGCTGTTTTGCAGCTGTTACTGTGCAAAGACTTGCCGATTTGTAAGTTTGGGGAGGGGAGAAAGAAAAGAAAAATATTTATACTTCATGTATTTATTTTTCATATAAAAAGAAATTGTGTATAATAGATACAAAGTGCTTATGATGAATGTAGTTCTTAACCTTAGGTATCTGTTGATCAGTGTCTTGAAAGTATTCTCCAAGGGAGAAAATTCATCTCAATATCTCTGAAATTAATTAAATCCAGAATGTCTAGCATATAAGGACTGCTTATTTCATTAAAAATGTAGAAAAATAGAAAATCATTACTTCAAAAAGTCAGTTTTTAAATTTAACATGGCCTGCTTCTTATTTAGCATTGAATCTTGCTGTCTTTATGTAAAAGGTTTAAAAGAAAATTTATTTATTAGATGCAGATTTTCTAGGCTCTGATTTTTCTCAAGTCTAAAGCAATTTGCTTTTTTCTAAGTTATTTTATTCATTTTGCTACAAAGCAGTTTGTGGCAGCACTTCAGTTATCAGACAATTCTTTTCAGGGATTTATCACTTTTTCCATAAACATGTAGCTCTGGTTGTAGATTGGTACTGTGGTTTCTGTTTAGGAGCACTTGTTTCCTGCTGAAATAGCGAAA
Organism: Phoebastria nigripes; assembly: GCA_035582835.1. Classification (NCBI taxonomy): domain Eukaryota; kingdom Metazoa; phylum Chordata; class Aves; order Procellariiformes; family Diomedeidae; genus Phoebastria; species Phoebastria nigripes. The sequence continues at coordinate 1,065,712 of JAYKAV010001033.1, read as the reverse complement.
AGTAGTCTTTTAAAAATTACACAGGAAAGCTTTGCAGGTTAAAAGACCATAATTTAAGATTTTCTTGATTTTAAAAGTGGAGAGATTAATCAGTATTAACATTTATTCTTTATTTTAAATATAATCTATTTTTAATTGGCAAGGAATTAAACCTTAATGAGGTTCTGGTGCACTTCTTTTAAACATTAGGATATGAAATCATTGTCCAATTTCCATTACAGTCAGTTGGAGCAAGTTGTAGAATTATGGGAAGCACGGCTGAGGAATCACCTAAACTGTCATTTAAGTGTTACCCAGAGCAGGATCAGCTTCGGTAGTAAGTTTGTCAGTGTTTGTCTTGACACACGTGGTGGTAAAAAGTTTATGGCCTTCCTGGCAATCAATTCCGGTGTTTAACTGTCTTTACACTAGTTTAATACTTTTAACTGTATCAATGGAAGCTCTTTTTCTGCAGGTTTTCATTGGTTCACAGAAGGACCATGCAGTGAGATGAAGCCAATTGTGAGGGGAAGATAGGGTTGTCCTGTATTCAGAAACAACGGTGTTCTGAGCTCTCAGTGAGCTCCCTTTGAGCAGGAAGGCCAATGACTGATGCTGCAAGTTCACAAGTACTAAGCATACTTAGCTCTGGACAAGGTCAGAATAGACTGTGATCTCATGTGATCAGTATTCTGCAAATTCTACTTCATGGAAAACTAAAACTGGAAAAAAMGATGGTTTACACCTGTAAAATCTACATCTAAGTGCTAAAATGTGCTAATATTATGGAATTCTGAAGGGATTCCCTTCATGGAAATACCCAAAAAACAGGTCTCACCAGAAAAGGGTTCCCACCAAAGAGATTTACAACTTTAAAATGAAAAACTGAAAACTTCAGGTTTTGATTATAAAAATAAGTTTACTTGTTCTAGGGTCCTGATTTCTTAGCTGGATTACATCTCAGGAAAGCATCCAAAACCAGATACTTTTCACAAAAAGAAAAAAAAGTTTTATTGAAAACCTGTTTCACTGCTGAGGAACAGCTTCCATGGAAAAATTTTGACTAAGTCTATCTCAAACATAAGAAAATAGAAACTTAGTCGTGTTTATTCCTGAGGCATCCAGAGTTAGGCATTTGATCTTTCTGAAATCATCAATATACATAACTGGAGAGCAGTCAGTATAATAGATTTCCTGTACAGAATCCAATCTCTGTATGTTAATCTTGGATCTGTTGGATAACACAAAGTGTATTTAATAATAAAGCCTGCCAATTCTCTTCCCCTCTGCTCTTCCCCTCTCGGCAGATTACCAGATTTATGTTTGATTTCTTGGATCTTCTTGTTAACTTCTTTTGCCAAAGAATTTGCTCTCATTGAACTCACTGGAAAGAAGAAAAAGCTGAAGAATGAGTTTCATGCTCCTCTTTGTCATAAACAGTTGTGGTATTCTCTGCTTAAGGCACTATTGCCTTACTCGTACTGAACACCAGCTATTCCAGGGAGGGATGCAGTGTTCCAGGGACAGTCCTGGTATGGATGACATGGGACATCAGGCTGTAGCAGGTTCCAGCTGCAGCAATACCTTCTTCCTATCTGTTTTTTTTAATTCCAAGTGTGGTGATAATAATTCTGTCCAAAGAGGATGTGTTGTATGTTCTTTTAGGTAAAGGGTGAGACATCTCAGTGAAAGACAATGCGACGAATTATGGCACAAGTGTCAGAGCCAGAACTAATGGTGTATTTACCATTCAATTTGAAGCCTGTTCTAGGCTTCCAAATGTAAATGAAGTTTTACATATAATTTCAAAAAAATTTTTTGTTCAAAAAAGTTTGTTGAGAGGAATAATACCTTGCAGTAGACCTGCTGATGAGACTGGAAAAAGCAAGTGAGATTTCAGACACACCAGCTTTTCTGCAGGTCTGAAATAGAAGTGGTTGTGTGCCTGAAATGTTGTTTCCCTTTCCCAGTTATATCTGTTTGCCTAATAAGAGTTGTTACTGATCTTTGCAAATTTGTCTATGCTATGTTCTTAGACCACAGTGGTTACAGTTAACACTATTGCTGTGATGTGTGCAGTGTACATCTCCAAGTAGGCTTGCCTGCACTGAAATTCTACAGGAGGTTCCCTGCTCTCCCCCCTTCTTTGCCTCATTGAATAGAAACCTTTTCTTGTAAACTTAACAACAACAACAACAAAAAACAGACAAAAGAGAGCTTTTGAGACCATCAGTGGGCCTGTACACTTTGCAGTCTTCCAGGAGGGGCATTGCTACCTGTGAGTTGCTCCTTTGTGTTGTCTTTAAAGCAGGGTACACATGCTCTACTTTACCAGACTTCAGGTTGGGAAGCAAAAGGATGATTTGTGTCACTGCCTTCCTTTCCAATGCCCAAACTAAAGTTTGCTTGTCTGTCTTTCCTATTATAAATAGGAATGGATGAACATGTTTTGCCTAATTTCAAATCCACTTAAAGTTCATGGGTTTGAAATTAAAAACAGAACTCAAATGTTATGAGGTTTGTGTTCTGTTAGGAGCTGGCCTTTTGCCAGTACGTGTCTATTCATTTAACTTTTATCCCTGGAATCAAATATGTATGTTTGCTATTCTAGATCATTTGTATTTCTTTATATTCTCTTCCTTACTTTTTTTCATTGACATGAATTTATGGTTATTACAAATTTGCTAGCATAGGTGTTTGCTCTCTCATGAGCATAAGACACTTGCTTTGCCTCTTCATTTTGTTTTTCACTGTTTCAATGTTCACAATGTATGCCTTCTGGCCTATTCCTCCGTACATCCAAGTTAGTAAACAAAGATGAAATCCACTCTATGTGAAGACAGTATTTTAGATGCTATATGCTTTGAATATGGAATGAAATAAAACATTGACAACCCATGCCCTGTAGTGAAGTTTGTTTTATCCACTATGGTAGCTGTTCCAGACTGAGAGGTGAAGCAATCCTGGAAGCTGTACAGAACACTGAGGAACAGGATCCTTTCTAGTGCAAACGTGATTCCTTTTTTTTTTTTGTTCTTAAGCCTCTCTTGCCTATAGTACAGTTCTCATCCGTGCTGGCTTGCATTATGCAGGTGCATGGAACCCCATGCAACCCTGATGCAGAAGATAATAGAAAGCCTGCAAATTGACCCCAAATCATCTGCAGTATTGTATTTCATGTTAACTTAGTAGTAGTCTATTGATTCCATATAGATTCATTTGCTGATTTTTTTTTTTTCTTTTTTTCCTTTCACTATTTGCACCTATTAAAAAAAATTAAACCAGGGGTGTTTGTGTGTATATACAAACAACACACATATATATATTATTATTTGTTGTTATTGGCATATTTAAGAGGTGCTAGCAGGCATTTTTAAGAGGTTAATATATTGATTTAATAAATTATATCCGTGCTTTCCTTTGGTGAGCAGAAAAGTGTTTATTTTTCAGTATTTTATACTGTGAGGTGATTATAGGAACCTGCTGTGATTGTAGCAGTTCACTTAAATATAATCTCTTTGATCAAGATTATCTGTGACTCAGATGCAATTTTCTTAAGCTTATTTGTTTTTTACGGACATCTGATGAAAAGCCTATAAATAGCTCTTGGTCTGTCACTTCTTCTGATACTATGTGAAACAGATTATTTGAATGCAGTGTGAATTTCATGATACATCTATGTTCTCCAAGTCTGAGTGCACGAGATAGGATTTTTAACATCAGTGCTTGTGATTATGAACTCTGAATATGTTTTCAGTGTATATTCTGTAATATTTACTTAGCTATTGCTGTTTGAATAAATAAGCTTGCTGTAACTCACCGGAATTTCTCAGAAAACATTGCCCAGCACATACATGTAAGTACACTTTTTAAACTGGCATGTTAATTATAAATATATTTTAGTGATATTTTTCTAGATTAAAAAAAAAGAACTGTAATGCCGTTAACTTTTTATACTGTATCCTCGCATTGGGTAAGGAGTTTATTGTTGATACCATTCTCTATTTTTAAAAAGGATCATAATACACTATTTTACTTCAACCTGAGAAGCTATTGAAAGGCAATTCCACTTTTCTTTAAAAAAAAAAAAAAAAAAAAAATACAAAGGGTGCTATTACTTTTACAAGGTTGACAATTTCAGCACTGTGTTGCATTTGAATAATGTTTTTTAACAGATTTAAGCAAAACTTTGTCAATTCCGTATACAGTCGCTTAAGAGATATTTTTACTGCCACAAGCAGCAGCATCATCAAAGTACGTGAACAGCTGAAGTTTTAAACAACAGAATTGGTCAATATTCAAATGTTCATTAAAATTTCCACTGGGATTTTCAGTGTCTGTGTTACAGATGAAAAATAAACGATTGGAGATAATCTTACCAGCTCATACTGATTTTTCTTAAATTTCAATACTTTAAGACAAAGAAATGTGGTGGGAGAGGCAACTTAAAAAAAATTACATTAACACTTCATTTTGGGATTGATAGTTTTCTGCTTTAGCTGTAACTGTTACTAATATCCCTTTTTTTCCTGTTTTCCTTCCCGCTGGGCAATGTATTGCATGAGCTCTGTAATCACAAATTCCACCTTAAATTTTAGAGAAGGGTTAAATTGAGTGTTAAGAGTTTTAGACATCTGTACCACCAAAGGCAGATTATTCCCCCCCTACCCCCCAAAAAAAAGGTTTTAGAATTTCACCGTGTTTCCTCTAAGGCTTTTGGATCAAAATTTGGATATAGTTACTGAGTTTAAATAGCAGATCTCTAATAAGAACTATTCTTCACTATCCTGCCAGCTGTTCTGTACTGCAGTCTGTGAACCGATTGTAGTCTGTAGATGTTATAAATCATGTTATTTGTCCTTTGCCAACTTTGCCCCCTTCTCAAGAAAGAAGCTACCAGTCTGAGTCTTAAAAAGACCCTCTGTGGAGAGCAGAGAACTTATGGTAGCCTGAAAAAGGGCTTCTTTTTCCCGTTTAGGGGTGAGTGAGGGGATCAGCAAAAGAATCTATGAAGATAGGGAGAGTGCAGAGCCACTGCTGAAGTTGGTGGCTTTCAACAGCTGCTGTTTATTTTGAAGATGGCTCTTGGTTTGATGTGCAAGTACAAGAATGATGGATATGGAACTGGGATGAAGTTCATCTCTTTTTAAATTACAATTAAACAAGCAATTTCAATCACAAATTATGTGTCACCCTGGCTATAATCTACCCATTCACTTTGCAACATAAAGGAGGCAGCTGATTAAATTTAGCCAGCATGTTTTTTTGCCTGCTGTCTAGACAATTGGCTTGGTTCCCATTCCTCTGGTCTTAGCTGGCTTTCTTGGTTGTAGGCCCACTAGGCCACTTAACCATTCTGCTGTCATTTGAACAGTGTGTTCATGAGGTTGATAAAGAGTATGCAGGGATGGGCTTTTTTTTCTCTTAGGTCCTTCACAGAGAATGTGGTACTAGTAAATAAGCACACAGAGTTTCTGCTAATGCTGAATGAGTCCTGTTAGAGTGAAAATTTATCAACTCTAGAATCAACTTTCTTTCTACTTTATTGCTCCTAGAACTTAGATGAGCCCTTTCACCTTATATTACTGCAGAAGTGGTGTATGTATTCTGATATTGTCTCTTTCCAACTGTAGTTTGTATGTATAGTAGAAGTCAGTGAAACAAAGAAAAAACCCTGAAAACAAAACCAAAAACGAACTCCCCTCCCCCCACCCCAACACCAAACTCAAACTACAGATGGAGACCTCACTTAGAGCACCTGTCTCCAGGTTCTTTGGATGTGATTGTCCTCTGCATTTACAGATCCTAGGTGTATAAACATTTCTTATCAGAGTATATTGCAGCAGTATTCTCCCACTCTAAAATAGTGTATATACTGCAGTCTTACTACTGTACTGGGTTTATAGTATCCTGAAGATTCAAGCTGTTTCTGTTGTAGTGACTATTGCTATTTCTTGTGTATGATTTCCAGGTTAGAGCTGAGGAGTAATGTATTTAGCCATGGGGTAAACTGGAGTTTAATTTCGAGTAATGTTTGGGATGAAAGCTGACAATTTAACAAAAAAAGTGCTTGAAAATTTTAAGTGTTCCTATATGCAGTCTTTTGTAAATGGGGGTTAGTCTTATGGTTGGAGACAACTGAATGCAAAATGTTTGAGATTTGCCTCAAAACACTACATCTTTGTCAGTACAGCACCGAGCCTGAGCTGCGTTCAGGCTTTACTTGCACCCAGCCAACCTGGAGAGCAGGCAGTGCATGTGTGCGTTTGCTTGCAAAAGGCTGTGTTGATACACATTTAACAGCATCTTGCAACTCCGGTGGCCACAGCAGAGTCAGTAGTTGTGCTGCTTGGTGCATTTTCATAACATACCACTAGAACTCGGCTACAGTTCATTAAAGGAAGTTACAGTCCAGCCAGGAAGCAGGACTTCCTTTGTAGAATGGGTACATGAGGGACTTGAAATTGAATTTTCACGAGATACCATGATGATTCAGATGAAGCTGAGCTTTGTGTCCAGCCCCATAATCAAAAGCCTAATTTTTCCTCTGGAAACCTAGGCATCCTAGTGGATATCTTTTTACCAGCTATATCGTTGGCTTCCATTCTGTTTTGTTTTTTTTTTTTTTTTYTTTGTTTTCTTTTGGAAGTCCACATTAGTCCAAAATGCTATGTGATCTTTGCCCTTGTAACTTAATGTGGTTTTTGACATGACACCAGCAAGATGTATCTCTCATGCGAATACTCATGTACTGAGCATCCAAATAGACAATCTATCATTCATCTTTTTAAAATTACAGGGATTTGTTAAATAATCTGTAGCATCCAATTGCTTCATCCTTTCTGGGTCTACTTTCCTGATTGTCTGTGTGGTGTGTGAAGTTTTTTGGGGTTTTTGTTTTGATTGATTGGCCTTTTGTTTTGTTTTGCCTTGTTTTATTCACGTGATTAGCACAAGGCTGGGCAGAYGCCATCTGTTTTGTATTTAAATTTACTGTACCTGCTACATTTTCTTTTCTGAACCTGGCAACCTGAAATGTCAATGTCATGAAACTTTTGTCAGAATTTTTTTTTTTTTCCTTTTTACCCCCGCTTTGTTGTTTCTACTAGGCTCCTTCTAATCCTGCTGGATGATCTGTATTTTCACTAGCTCAGACTAGTGTGCTATTTTGCCCCACCTGTTTCAAAGTGACTTCATCCTGCAGTTCCTCTGAAAACCATGTGTTTAAATCCTCAGTGATTTGATAGTCTTTTCTGTGTTTTTCTTTACAGTTACACAGATTTCTAGTGTTTGGCCTCACAAATGCTTTGCAAAAATACTTCATACCCTCCCCAAAAGTCTACCTTTTTTCTTCAATTAGCATTTTAATTATTTTTAATGCAAGTATCATAGTTATGATTTATTTTCTTTCTTCAGAAAGCAGAAGTTAATTAATATTTTTCAGGTGCACTTTGCACTTCTTAAATAAAGGAGATAGCCTCTATTTTGCCATTTTTTGGTTTCTGAGTTGGACACATGCTTCTGCAGAGGTAGTTCTTTGACTCTTGTTAATAAATAAAAGGCATTGCGCGGCTTCTGGATATTTTCTGCAAATTATATAGGTTCAATTTTATACGATGGAAGGAGAACACTGAATAGTTAGCTTCTAATTCCGAACAAGGATTAATGCAGTACGGAAGACAATATCCTCTTTAAAATCTATTTTTGTCTTTCCCTCCAGTTTTGTTATACAGCTTCCAGACCTTCTCCCAGACCCATCCTGCCCGGCTTCCTGTTGCAAATGAGAGGAAAGATTTGCACGTATCCTCACAGAGAAGCTTTACTTATTTTTGGTCATTGCACATCATTTTCATAGCATTATTCGCAGGTTAGACTCTCCTTAAAAAAAAAAAAAAAAAAAAATCAGTTTTGCTGCAACAAAATGAGAGTTTTAAATTAATTGGGACTTTTTGGCTTAGAGGCTTGCACAGGCTTACTGCCAGTGAGAATAATGTTTAAAACTGTGTATCATGAGGGAGGAGGAAAAAAGGCTACTCTTGAACCAAATTTCATATTGTGTTGTGTGAGAGATTCCACATGTTGTTACTTCATACAAATGTTTTCTCCCAAGAAGCAGAACAAAGTATGGTATTCAAAAGAACATAACAATAAAACATATGGATTAAAAAAAACCAACTGTCAGCTTAAATGAGCAATATCATTCTTTAGCTCGCCTCCAGTGGGTCTGAGATGTTCGTAGGCTTTTTTAAAATATGAGGAGTTCATTCTAGGACAAAGAGAGTTTTCTGTTTTTTACGTTTTCCTGTGTAAATCATTGAGTGGGGGGGAGAGAAAAAAGGGTGGAATTATGCTCTGGATGCTGATGCCTTTGCATTTTTGGCATTATGCCTTCTTACTGTTTTATTGTCTATTTTGGCTGAACTTGAAGTTCCAACCATGTTCCCTGCCAAAAARAAAAAAAAAAAAAGTTAGGTCCTTTAAGGATACTGAAAAATGAAGCCAGTTTTTGAATCGGCCACGTCCTGTAAGCAAATAAAAATGAATCTCTATGGAGCTCAGACGTTACTTCCTGTTCTCCTTTGGATTCCAAGCAGGAATGGAGCAATTTTTCTCTGCATCCAAAAAAAGGAGGGGGGCGAAATAGAAGGCTTCAAAGCAACACAGGAGAAATCTTCGAGAGGCTTCTATGCAGCTAACTTTTAAAATATGTGTAAAATGTTTTACACCTTAAGTAATGTATGTCTGTACTTGGAAAAATGTGCAGCCAACCTCCCTACCCCCCCCCAAGGCACTCATATTTTGTAAGACAGTGGACATATTAAAAATACACATGATTTTTTGTTGTATATTTGCCTTTGCTACTGGTTTTGTAACCATTACTTGCTAAGCTTGCAAATGTTTCAGTATTGATAGCATATACTAATTTCTTAAGGCATGTGAAAGTGATCAAGAAGATCCTACTTGAGGTTTCCTGAGGAGACCAAAATGAGAGGAGAAGCAGGGGGGGAGAGGGAGAGAGAGATGCTCTTTCCAGCTAAGCTAACTAGGATTTTGGTATAGTAATCTGTATATTGTGATAACTGGTTCCATGGGAAAAGTAAAGATTTCAGTTTTTAGGTGCTGCTACTTTCCTAACTTTTGAATGAATGAATAAAATATTCTGACATAAAAGATAAACTGCTAGCACAAAGTAGACTTCTGGATTTTTGCCACTGTAAAATTAGGAGTAACTGTAACCCAAGCAGACTAGCCAAGCTTGAAATTCACTGTGGACAAATGTTCTTTGTGCATAATTCTAGAGGAAACTATTTTTGGTAGTGAATGAATATATGTAATCATTAACACATGACGGGGCCGCTGTAAAGGCATAAGGCTGAAGCATGAATGCTTCCAGCACCCAAGAGGTGCTTTTGCATTTTATTTAATAACTGTCTAGAATGTGCTATTACTTTTAATTTTTTGTTTTCTTATTTCTTAAGTTTACATTAATAAAGCAACTTTAAAATCATTTTTAGGAGAAAAGACTTGATTTCTTTTCCTCAGAAGAGGCAAAATGATGTAGTTCAAAAGAAGTCAGTTATTCTGCTGCAAGGAAATAGAGGAAAGAACACAAAGAAGAATCTACTGAGATCCCTCAACATCCTTTTATAGGCAGTTTTCAGTATGTATATTTACTTGTGCTTGTCTGGGAAAGGTAAATTATCTGAGAGGCACTTTGGATTTCTGGATAATAGTAGAAGTTACTATTATTGTTTTTGCAGGGAGTTAAGTCTTAGAGATCCCATCATGTTTCTTGCCAACGTTTAAAGACTTCATTTGATTTCTTATCTCAGTGTACAAAGGGACACAGACGACCTGTCAGCATYGTAGACCTGATTACAGTAGTTTTCTGAAAGTAGCTTTTAGCACTACCATGTCTGTTATCTCACTGTGTTTCAAGGAAGGTTTAGAAGTGATAGGAAAAAACAGAAATAACTGAATCTATGCCCAAGAGATTGCTAGATGGCATGGAAAACAATCTACTGTATTGTACACAACTGAAGGCTAGCCCCACTTACTGGCCAATGAAAGAATGCTGTAACTTACTTAAGTGCTCTCCTTTTTCTGTTGCATGGGCAATTAAGTGAAAGCTTTATTCTGTCCCTTTAATATGTCTTGTGGGCTATTTACTGTATTTACTATAGGATGGTAGGTAATGCACAGTGGCATGTATTAAACATGTTAAGTGTGCGCTATTCCTGTGGAGCAGTGGAAGGATTTAGGAGATTGTCACTCTCTACCCCACACTCCCCTTCCCAGTTGGTCCTGAGTCAGATTGTCAATAACCTGGGTGAGATCCCAAGTTCCATGGAAGTCAGTGGGAATTTTATCTTACTGAAATGGATGATCTGCATACCTTGACTTGTGGCCTAGGCCTGTGTTCCTTTATCTCTGACAGGGAATAAGGAAGTTAATAACTTGCTAATGGATATGGACTTTGTTTTTTACTTTTTCCTTTTTTTTCTTTTTTTTTAAGACTGAACTCAGAAGGGTTATACAAACAGTAACTAGTGGGAGTAAGATTTACTTCTACATGGAGTATTAAATATGAGCTTTACATCTGGAAACATTTACTGGATCAGACCCTATCTGGGATTGTGAGTCAACCAAGGAGCACAACGGGAAACAAAGAAAATGGCACTAGTAACTTGGAATATTTTTTTCAGAAAATGAGTAGTTCTAAATTTCATTCATGCAGGTTAATATTTATGATTTTGCATAAAATGCATGAGTTTCCACTTTAGGGTTGGTATAACAACATTTTCACCTGCAATGTTCATTTCAGCCGTTCCATTGTCTGAGACTTGTATTTAATCTTTAGAGCCATTTTGGCCAATGATTCTTGACTGCTTTCAGAAATGCATAAAATCAGAGTTTTAACATGTCCCATCTTCCATGCACCACAGAAATTATTTTTAAAACTCAAGCTTTCAGACTATAAATTGCAGTGCTGTTATATTAGATTTCTGACTTAGTTTTGTATTTTCAGAGAAAAATGTCTTTGAAACAAATAGTACCCCAAACTTCTATTTTAACCTGTTTTCCTAAGGAGATGAGAATTACCCAGTTGTGCGATGTCTGTCTTTCATGTCCTTGTTAATAACCGCTGAACTGATTACCAGTTTTAACAGAGAGGTGGCCATTTTGATACTGTTTTTACACAAGGCCTGCTCAATATACTAAGGCCTTGTGCAGCCCTGAAGCATCAGAAATGCAAAACACTCTGTTTGGTCTCCCATTCTGAACAGGTACAACTGTTAGCTACACTGCACGTGCAGCCTTACCAACTGATTAGCACAATGTTACAGCTGCAACATAGGCCGGTGCTGGCCCAGCAGGTAGGCAAGAAAAAATTAATTGGTGGTGATGGTAAGCATAGGGATTATTGGAAGGATTTGGGGAATATTGTATTGGGGGGAAGAGAAGCATGGTCCATCACTGATAAACTGAAATTGTTAGAGGACTATCCGTACACTTTAGTTAGGCAAGCTTTTAATAGAAGTTTGGAAGAATGAAGTGTCTGAATAAAGGAAAGAACTTGCATTGTTATCCTCATCATGGGTGAGCTCAGCCCTTATCAGACACCAGAAAAATCCTTCTAATAGATGTACTTTCTGTCCTGGAGATTCTTTGGTGTCTGCAAAGGGCTTTGTTCATGCTGCAGCCTTACTATGCATCGGTCAGAAAAGTCCACCTGCAAACACAGGTGGAAATGGAGTGTCTTCAGCTCAGGTCCTGATACAGCTTTTTTTGGTTTTATAGATCTGTAGCCTACACATTGCTAAACTAAATTTTCTGAGTGTATCTTTCAAAGATAAAATGCTCCTAGCTAAAATATGTTTGTGCCAAGTTCCATTCCAGATCACATGCTTATGACTAGGTTCTATAACCTGTGTTGTTAAGGGGACAAGTTTTACTGGAATTTCTTAAATTCATATGACCTGATAGTTACAGATTTTGTAAGGGTTTTCTTGAGTAATATTAAGTAAAAAAAATGCAAATTCTGCTTTCTTGAAAATATAGGATACTCTTAACATTAACTAAAATTATTTTCCATTTTATATGCTGCCACACATCATATGTCTGATTTTATAATTCTTTATATTAGAAAAACTAGCAATCAATAGCAACAAAAAAAAGTGGGTTTAATGACAGCTCACTGACAGTGTTTGCCCTGACCCTATTTGTAGTTAGAGAATTGATTCTGTTCTAACCCCTGCTGTTCAGGGGTTTCATTTCTCTCATCTCTTCCTCAAATTCCATATTTTAATCCAAAGTGTTAAAATGATACTAGGAATGGAGGTCATCGTAGTCTCTTCAGGGACGATGCAGTTGAATTTGAATGAGCCTTCCTTCTAAGGAGTGTAGATTGTCTCTTGAAGAACAAGGTGCGTCTGGCATGTCAAAAGGTGCATCCTATATGGGCCTAACCAACCATCTTCTTAGAGGCAATACAGTCCTCCCCCAAAGAGGTTTTACGTTGTCCTGCTCACATGTCCATTGAGGCGATAAAATCCCATTTTGCAGAGTGAGAGGTTATGTAATTGTAGTGCTGTTGTGGGGTGTTGAGTCTGGAGAGAAGGCGGGGGGGGGGAAATCAGTGAACTAAAGGGAAAGGAGAAAATGATACAGGATCCAGGGACAGCCCTAAATCACTGCAGCAGATCCTGTGGAAAAAGATACTTTAGAAGTATCCGCTGGAAGAACTGTGTGCTTTGGCCCTACTGAGGGTGGATGTTTGATGGCAAGCTGAGGGAAAGCAAAGCATGCTTTTGTGTTCGGCATTCAGAAAGACTGATGATTTATGGCTTCAGCTATGTCCTACACCTTTCAGCAAAAAGATCATATTTCATTGTTGGTGTCACCACTACAAACTCCCTGCTTTCAATTAAAGAGGTGTATTACTTAACCAAACCAGTCCAGCAGCAGCCAAACACCCTGCTCATTTTTACTGCTGATTCTGACTCAGATCTGAAAAGATAAAATCTGTACTTAAAATCATCTAAATCTTTCACGAAGTAAATGTTTGATGCAATCCAAGAAACAAGTATTGCTTAAGATCATTGGGCTTTGCTTAGATCTAACAGAGCAAGTGATTGGAATTCCAGTCCTCACAGTTGCAGACATCTGAATACTCGGCTATTTCTGTTTTCATCTCTTGAGTGTAAAGGGACCGTAGTAGCGTTGAAACAGCGTTGGTATGTGGAGAGCTTATGCAGTGAATTTAGTAAGCATATTTTTTTTGTGATTTAGGTATGAGTAGAGACATTGTGTTTCATATTCTTTCTATGCTGGACTGGCTGATTCTGAACAAACTAAAATGATTTTTTTTTTTTTTCTATAATGTCTTGCATTTCAGATTTTATTTAAAACTTGTCTGATACAGTTTTCTTTCTGCTGCATACCTACTGAAACAATAGGCAGTGGTTCACTGGAATTTTTATTGTGATTAGACAGCACATTCAGCATGATAACTGTTCTACTGAGGCAGAAATTGAGGGAAGGACATTTAATTTATTTACTTAGAGGCTACAGTCAATGGTAGAAGCTTCTGTGGAGGAATACTTGAAAATACAGGATAAAGTGAACTGAGAGAAGATGCAACAGTTTGTGATAGTTACAGGAAATTGTACCAATCACTTTGAAGGAATTTAAGTTTAGGTTCCTACTGCGGGAGCAGTATGTATGAGTTGGCTGCCATTGACACAATGAAAGTTTGATTCCATCCTGAAATCTCGAGTGTTCCTTATTTTGCAGAATTATTAATGTCACTAGTAAGGTAATTAATGCAATCTGTTAATAATGGGTGATCTTCCTTACATTCAATTCTAATATTTCTTATTACATAGATGGTGACAAAGTGAAACAGGGAATCAATTTGTATGGGAGAGCTGTAGCTCTAATATTAGAAGTGTTTTGTTGAAACAGTAAGTGGATATGTTCACGTGTGAAGGTTTTTTAATGGCTGGGATTTTGGGTTATTACAGTTTAAGATCTTCAATGAAATATTTGATGGTGCCTTTGGGAAGGGTGTCAGCTGTGATATTTAGTATTCTGTTTCTCTTGTACCCAAGTGGAAATATGATACTCTTATAAATCAGGTTAACTACATCAAGAGGTTTGGAATTAACTATGATGTCATAACGTCTAAAAAGTGCTAAACTGGAACAAATCATGCACAAATCCTTATCACAAATCCTACTTAATCCTTTTTATATTGCTTGTTATAAACAGACACGTATCACCATATACACAGATTATACATAATATATTATTATATATATTTCCCTATAGAGAATACTTAGTYAGCAGGGGACTCAGCGTGGCCTTTGCCCCAGATATGTCTAATTACAACTTGGTGAATATGACATGAAGAATCAGCCAACATTTGCTTAAGTAAAAGCTGAGAATTTGCTTTGATGTTCATGACCATTTATATTAGTTTTCTGAATATATCTATGAAATCAATATTGTGATGATGAAAACACTGATGAACTGAAGGAATAATTTGGCTAGTACTTGAGTTGGCCTGCGTTTTGCGCAAAGGTTTTTGTCTGAAGGGTTTGGGATCACTATGACGTCTTTACTCGTGTGWTAAATTGCTTTACTTTTTAATTGAAATTTGGCATAAAATCAGAGAATAGAGAATATGATGACCAATCATCACAAACAGTATATAAGCATAATTAAGACTGATAATTAACAAAACTCAAACCCCAGAAACCCAAGATGAAACAAGAGAAAAGAGCTGTCATCTTTCCTTTTTAGCAAACAAGATCTTTAGTCGTTTTGGATTGATAGACCAAAACTGCCAGCATATCCTTTGGGGATTTTGCCTTCCATTTCTGTACAAACCTAGCTGCAATCTCTTATCAAATCATCACTCTATTTATGGGATGCCTTTCCTACTAGCAAGTGTCTTATTGACCTTTCTGAGACAAGTGAGTTGTGAAGAACAGAGTTCCTCATCTCTACCTACGTACTACCAATATCCTGGAACCTTTCAGTCCATGTTTCACTACTTACTCTGTAAGGTTTCTTAGGGAAAAAATTACAAAATAATTATTATGAAATGGCTTCTTGGGGTTCTATATTTTATTTTATTTCTCTAAAAAATAATAGGTACTAACTCCTGGTGTGCAATATTCATGCAAAACAGGAAGAACTCAGTCCACGCATTATCTATTTTGGGGACTAACTTATTTGCAGCTTGTGTGTTTTTCTCAGGCTGTGGACTGTACTCAAGTTTAAAACCAGGTGTAGTCTACAAAATACTGGGTTTATTTTATGTAGCAACAGTGCTGGAATCTGCTGGAAATGATTGCATATCTTGTAACATTTTTTTTAATTTTAAAATGTTAATTTTTACTTTTGCAAAATTGGCCAAAGTACTCACTTAATAACAGTCTTACTATTTATGTTAATATTGGTCATGTATGTTTAATATCCCCAACACAAACACTTCCATGTGTTGCACTCGAACTAAATGACTAATATTATCTCATTTACTATCTCCTACATCCTTTGGTCCTGTCCTGTGCGTGGTAATGTAATTGCATATGACAGGTGTCTCATTTTCAGCAGAGCCATGGAGAGGAAGGGTATTCACATGACCACTCAAAAATGCTAATACTGGCCCAAAGAAGTTGCACTACTGTTAGATCATCAGTTTGATTTTCTTCATTCCATTTCATACACAGGCATTGCTAAGTTAGCAGTATTAACATTTGCTGCRAATTTTGAAATTGAAGTCCATTAAGAATTGATGAAACCAGTGATTTGTTTCATTCTTTAGTTAAAAGCAGAGTTGTTCTCTGCAACCCTGCCAGTTTAAGATCAGAGAGTAGTATTTTGACAGATGCTCTTTTGTGTTTTATATGTCAGTAGCAGGTTTTCATGCCCCTCTTGTCCAAGAAAGCAGAAAATCAGCATGGAATTCCAGTGGCTAAATGGCTTTTTGTAGTTGCAGCCAAATGGTTTATTTGCTTCACATTTTGTTCAGTTGCAATCATGTCGATGTTAAGTGCTGTCTTCCCCCATCCCCCAATATGTTATCTTAATGATGTTGAAAATCCGTCCTTTCAAAATGCTTTTATTTAAATGATATGGCATGTCGCAGACTGACAGAAGCAGAAGCAGTTGATCATTTAATGTTATTCTGAAATAAAAAATTCAGGTGAGAATTGTCTCAGTTTTTCTAAAAATAATCTATAAATCTTGCATATCAGGCAGCAAGCAGCATCAAGGTSTATATATCATCCTAAATCAAAATCTGGCATAGGACCTCTGCTTACCTGGTGTAATTTCCTGAATAYCTTTCCTGCATCCTTTGCCATTTCTTTTCCCTGTATGTGTGTTATGAGATGCCTGTGTCTCTTTGCTTTGCATGATGATTCTCCCTGTGCTTTTGTTTACTTTTTGCCTTTCTATTTAATTGCTTGTTCCTTGTGCTCTGTGACTTTCCTCCTTAGAAGATTCCCAGCAACTGTATCTAGTATGTTGTTTTCTCTCAGCCTCATACTGTAATTCTTCTCTGTACTTCTCAATAATCTACTGCGCAAGGAAGCTGGTTTTTTTTCAGTATAATGATAAAGAACTATAATACCTCTTTGCCAGGGATCTACTCAGTTTGCCACCTTTCCCTTTGCATTTCTTGAAGGCAAAGTTCTTTTCTTCTTCCAGAAGTACAAAAAGAGACTCACTTCCTTTAACAGAATCCTCATTTAAGAGGGTTGTAGGTACAGGCAGGCTTTGTGCTTATAGGCAAAGGCAGATTTTGTTTGAAAATTGCAGAAATAACAGGCAAAATAAATGCATGTAATGACTTACTGCTGCAGTAAAGAAATCATAAAAGCATCTATAAAGCATAGGACTGTTATCTCCACCTGTATCTGAGTCTGTATGGAACCCAAAGGACTTGTAGTAGCAAAATTTACTCTTCTTCTCTCCAAACCCCGCTCTGCTTTTTTTTTTTTTTTTTTTTTTTTTAGAAGCAGACTTACTAAAACTCATTGAAAGAGTTGGTAAATTGCATATTACATCCTGAATTTACCATGACTGAAGCAATAAGGGTAGTAAATGGAGGCAGATAGGCAGGAAAATTAGAAAAACTGTAATGGCTTTCAGATCCTGTTGAACTTCTAGCTCACTGAGAACATGAGTCTCTATGAAACCCTGCTGAGGAGGAGAGAAGGCTTCTAAATTGCCTTCTCTCTTCAGGCAGTGAAGTGTCCCATTATGGTTTTTGAAATTAGAGCAGTATCACAAAAACATGAGCCAGAATTCTATGGTATTCTTATCAAGGTAAATTAAAATCTTTGTTCGCTGATGTCAGATTATACTGATGGGTATGCTCTCTGCAATATATACGTGGACACTCAAAGCCAAGTTCTCTAAATACTTGTATGCTGTGTGCATCTCATTGTCTGTCTTTTTTTTATTTTTTTTTAATTGAACAACTATGCATTTTTTTTAAAGCACGTTTGAGCTAATTGTTGTCAAGCTATATGTATAACTGATTACTTTCACTGCCTTAAATGCATCTGAAAAATAAGAAGATTCTTTGGGTTTATTATGTTATTAAATTACATGAAATTTGCTTCAGACTGTGCAGTTTTCTCCCCTTTTCATAACTAGTAGGTCTGTTCTTCATACTGCAGAGCAGGTTCTGTGTTTGCAGTTGATGTCATCCCAACTCAGGGCCTTCTATAATGAGAGACTCCTGTATAGCCTGCAGATGAACTTCCAAATTGTCCGTCCAAGTCACTGAAGCAGTAGGAACCACAGAGTATCTCTTAGTTGCACTAGATGGGGTGAGTGTCTCAGCTCTGGGGAGCTGGAGCTGTCAGTCACTGCCTGGGGGCCCCCTTGAGCATGAATTAAACGATAATACTGAATTCTTCCTATTGTAGCTGCACGTATATAAGGCATGTGTTGTTATACCTACTGAATATAACAGTACCGCAGTTCATTTTGTTAGGTGGTTGTGAGCTTAGTGTCCTCTATCAGTTAACTCACAATCTGTGAGCAAAGCTTGGGGGAACCATCTCTAAGTTTTTGCAGCAAGTAGATTTTACCTTAATGCAACAGCATTAAAACAAAGTAATGATAATGGGGAGTTCAGTATTCCTGGGTTTGTCCAGGTTTGAGGTTAAACCACGATGAAGTCATTTTACTTTGTTGAACCTTTCCAATTTCCATGGCTAAAAATGAAGTCAAAGATGTACTGGATGTTGAGGATTTACGTACATATAGGGGGGTATGTGTGGTGTATTTATTTTGTGATGATTTGTAAGCCTCAATTAAAAACACACTGTAAGTGTAAAGCTTACTTAGTATTGGGAGAACAGTGATTCCTATTTTGACTTAATACATTCACTATTTTTAATAAAGGTATTTTCAAAGAGCTTATTTTTTCTCTTCCAGTTTGGTATTTCGGGTCAAATTCAGGTCTAAAGTGGGCAGGTGCAGCACCATTGAATTGGTGTCTGTATGTGGCCTCCCCCCTTTGAGTAGCTGTCACTTTCATTTTGGAATGGAGTTACTTTTTTCCCCCTTTTGTGTATGGAAGAATGGTATTGAAACAGCACTTAATGAGTCATATAATGTAAATAGTAGTTGAAAAGCATATTGATGCTGTATTTTACTACTGCATAGGAAAGCCAGGAATATTATTTTGATCCCAAAGTGATTGCATGTCCAAACATGCTGCAGGGAGTTAACAATTCTTCCTAAACACACATAGACCATACATAGCAAAAGAGCATCTTTATAGCTAATTGGAGGTTAGCTGAGCTCCTTTCTACCTTGGTCTTTCTCTGTTTTGCTGCCATTGACTTTCCTGCTTAATGCGAACGGCAGGATTTGCCATTCTCTTTGTTTCTTCTCCAAGGTTATTGCCCCCTGCTTGGTGATTATGTTCTGGCCATGTCTGTCTGGCCTTCTCCAATATGATCCTTCCATTATGTCTGTAAACTTAGAGTTCCCCTGCCAAAGAGGGCTGACAAAACAGATGTACATATGTTGCAGGTGTTTTCTGATACAAGATAAATCCAGAGTAATAGTGGAAATCTGTGCAAATTGTCATGAGAAATTGCTGCTGTAATTAATTTTGTAATTTGGGTTTGTTTAGACCATCCACTTATACCTGGGTGGGTATTTCTTAGCGGTCTTTAAGATTCATAAAAAAAATGTTTAATGAAAAGCCAAGGAAACAGGCAAATGCTGGTATCTGATTCTTTGTCTTTGCAATTAATACAAGATGAAAGCAAACGTGTGGTATAAGTTATTATTTTATGATGGAAGAAAGATTTTTTTTCTGTAGATACTATGTTGATTAATGACATCATTCTGAATTTTTAGATTAAGATCACAGAAGTAAAAACTTGTCACAAAATTTGAATATAGAGACTTCCAGCAAAGAACATTGAAGAAACTTGATTTCCGTAACTGCAGCATCACAAAGATAGTGATGCTTTTGGTTGGTAAACATCTTATAGCTACATATGTGCTTCTGGGACATTTATTTAGTTGTGCTAGACTGTCTGATGTTCTGGAGGGCTCCCTGAGGAAAGAATTGTGTTGATTGTTGGGATCTGGGGGAGGAAGGGGAAGAGAGGGTTGGAATATCTTTTAATACTTAAAAAAAACAAATTGCACTTATTAGTTTGGTTCTCTGCATACTGAGAAACAATCCCATTACACGTGCTGATTTTTGTAAAGTTAATTTTCTTGTCACTTCCATAATAGGCCTGTTACATTTTTGGGGTCTCTTTCACTTCTGCCTACAGTAGGTCCTGGAATTGACTCTGTCTTTCCAGCTGTTGCTGGGGAAAAACTTTGCTTCTCATTGAGGTATTTGTTGGCTTGTTGCAGCTGGTCACTGTGTGGGTTTGGGTTTTTTGGTTTGGGTTTTTGTTTTTTTCTTCCCCTCTCCATATTTTTGTGCAGTTTTACAGCATGTCTGGCACCCAGATTTTGGATCCATACTTTCTTTTGTCCTCAACAGACAATATTTTTCCATGTGTGAAAGAACACTTCTGGTACTTACGATGCATGTATGTAATTTGCTGCAGCCTTCTTGCATATACAACAAAGATTCCTGATTTCAAAGTTTGTCCTTAATCAAAGTCTGGCACAGCAGAATTTCTTGTTTCTCAGTGGTTATTAGGCATGTTATCATGATCTTGCAGAGTCACTGTCAGAATCTTACCTGGCAGTATCCCTGAAGGCATTTTCCAGGGTTTCATTAGAAATTATTTTATTAACCACAGAATCTGGAAGTGCATATGTCTGTGTATCATGTGTATGCTTCCCCTTAATGTTACATTAAATGATGTTTGCCAGATGGCACTGTGAAAAGCATTGATTTGCAGTATTGATAGAATCTCAGTCCTTCACTCTGTTGCTGTGTATTGTTCCCATCCATCCAGATTTACTAATATATTTATTTCCTCTTTCTGTCCTCTGCGTGAGTAGCAAAAGTTGCCACGTGCAATCTTAAACCCAGGTCATCTATTATGTAGTTTTGCAGTCGCATGGTTGAGAAATGTATGTCCATTTCAGAGCTCCTTTCACAACAACTTTATCAATGAAATGTACTGCAACTTCAGCAGATTTGGAGGGGAGGAGGACAGCATGAAAATAAACCTATATAAAGGCTTGACTTATTATTATATTTACATTAATGAACTTGATTGAACTGGATTCACCTCAAGGGCACAGATTTTATTGTGCCAATTTGACAGAGTGCTTTTTCTGGTGGGCTTCACGTGAGACTCACCACAGTTGTATTTTTTTATATGTTTCTATTTTTAGTCTTTAAATTATCTGAATTTGTTTGTAACCTTCATTCCACATTAGCAAAGAGATCTATACAAAAGTCAAAACTCTCATGTGTGAGGGTAGTATTTCTTTTCATCACTGTTAAAAGTAACAGGTATAGTTAGCCACTCTAAGGCTCGTCTAAAATCAATCTAATTTTTCCTGTAACCTAACATTTCTCTGCCTTGTGTTTTAAGCTGGAATTTTTTTCATTTTGTTTTTACTTTTGAATAGTTCAGTCAATGGAATTGCTCTTCTGTAAACTTTCCTTTGATTTCAGAGGTATTTCTTTACTATATATCATCTTATTGTCATGAACTGCAGTAGCAGTAGCTGACTTAAAATAACTGCATGTAGAGAAGTACTGGAAGAAAATACTACTGTTCACGTGCAGTCTTTTGTGGGGGAGAGTTGGGATGGGAATAGGATTTGATCTAGAAATGCTTTGGTTTTGGTCAATATGTTAAGATATCCCTTAATACAGAGACAAGTTTTCAGGAATCCCAGGTCCCTGAGACCCAAGGAAAACTATGAAGCAACAAAGACTCACTCTTGGTGGAGGAGGATCAGGTTAGGGAACACTTGAACAAACTGGACATCTSTAAGTCCATGGGGCCTAACAGATTGCACCCATGAGTGCTGTGGGATCTGGCTGATGTCATTGCAAGGCAACTCTTGATTATCTTTGAAAGGTTGTGGTAATCAGGGTAGGTTTCTGAAGACTGTAATAAAGCAAATGTAACCCCTGTCTTCAAGAAGGGGAACTACGGGCTGGTCAGCCTCACCTCAGGAGGTGAGAAGGTGTTGGAACAACTAATCCTGGAAACCATTTCCAGAAATGTGAAGGACAAGAAGGTTATTGGAAGTATTCATCATGGTTTTATGAAGGGAAGTCATGCTTAACCAACCTGATAGCCTTCTGTAATGAGGTGACTAGTTTGATGGATGAGAGGAGAGCAATGGATGCTGTTTACCTTGACTTCAGTAAGGCTTTTGAAACTATTTCTAAGAATATCCTAATAGAAAAGCAGAGGAAGTATGGGTTAGATAAGTGGACAGTGAAGCGGATTGAAAACTGGCTGAATGGCCGGACCCAGAGAGTTGTGATGAATGGCATGAAGTCCAACTGGAGGCAAGTTGCTAGTGGTATACCTCAGGGATCAATACTGGGACCAGTACCATTTAACATCTTCATTAATGACCTAGATGGTGGGACAGAGTGCACCCTTGTCAAGTTCTTAGATGATACAAAACTGTGAGGAGTGGCTGATACACCAGGTAGTTGTGCCACCATTCAGAGGGACCTGGACATGCTGGAGAAACGGGCAGAGAGGAACCTCAAGACGTTCAGCAAGGGGAAATAAAAAATGCTGTACCTGGGAAGGAATGATCCCATGCACCAGTATATGGTGGGGACCGACCGGCTGGAAAGCAGCTCTGCAGAGGACCTTGGGATCCTTGCAGACACCAAGCTGACCATGAGTGAGGAACACACTCTCGGCAGTAAAGGCGGCCAACAGCAACTTGGGCTGCATTAGGAAGAGCGTGGCCAGCAGGTTGAGGGAGGGATCTTTCCTCTCTACTCAACCCTGGTGAGACCACATCTAGAGTGCTGGGTCCTGTCCTGGGCTCCCAAGTGCAAGAGAGGCTTGGACGTACTGGCATGAGTCCAGCAAGGGGCCATGAAGATGACTAAGGCACTGGAGTATCTTTCCTATGAGGAGAGGTTAAGAGAGCTGGGACGGTTCAGCCTGGAGAAGGTTTGGGGGGTGGGGCAACTCTGATCTTGTCAATGTGTATAAATACCTGACAGGGGGGGATGAAGATGAGAGCGCCAGACTCTTCTTGGTAGTGTCCGGTGACAGTATAGGAGGCAATGAGCAGAAAATAAAATGCATGAAATTCCATCTAAACACAAGTTCTTGTGAGGGTGATCAAACGTTAGAACAGGCTGCCCAGAGAGGTTGTAGAGAGTGTCAAAACCTGACTTTAACATGGTCCCGGGTAGCCTGACCTAGGTGACCCTGCTTGAGCAGGGTGGGATGGACTAGGTGATCTCAAGAGGTCCCTTCCAACTCAAAGATTGTGTGATACGCCTTAACAAGAAAACAGTCACTCTTGAATTGGCCCTTGTTTTGGACTTCCCTTATAGCACATGCAAATACACAGTACGACATGACATCTGCTTAATAGCATTGTTTAGCAATTTAGATTGTCTTCGCCTCCTCTGCCATGTCTGTTAGCATTGCAACATTTTTGGTCAGAATTTTTATGTCAACTTCTAATGCCCCTTGGTAATTGCACTGCTTTTCCAAGTATTTCTAGCTGTGGTACGGACCGATTCAAAATTGTGAGTTTAGGAATTACAGAAAAGTAGTATAAAATGTGATCTTAGCAGAGACATAATGTTGTGTTATTTCAGTGACGTAGGAGGAGTAAATCTTGTTCTTAGCAAGTAGCCAAGTAAATGAGTTGAAATTAAGATATTTCTTTGAGAGCTTGACAAGGCATCTTTTTCCAAGGAAGATAGTGTCATCTTTGAAGTGCAGAGTATATGTACACTTTCCTATAGCAAAATAAATATCCTCAGAATATTGGGTTGATTTGTTTCCTAGGTCAAAGCTATAAAAGGGCACATTCAGTAACATCCTTTTTGTTTTCCTGCATTTATGATAAGCTTAGCATAGTCCCAAAGTTATCTGTTTTCTTAACTATAGGTGTGAAGGAAAAGAAAGAAAGAAAGAAGGTGAATTTGGTCTTTTTGCATTTTTCTTCTTTTTTTTCCTTCCCCCCCCCCCCCCCTTTTTTTCCTGAATATCATAAAGAATAGTGTTTTCTGGTTTGGTTAACGAACTGTGTATCGGTTTTGTTCTGTTAGCATCCCAGGTCACTTTCATCTTAGAACTGTGCCAAGTGGGTTTAAGGAGGTGTTAAATAGGAATGGTAAATAAAGCCTACGTTTGGGTCAAAATTCATCATTGCAGGTATCTGTCATTTCACTACCAATGCAACCTTGTTACTGGAATCCGTTGGGAACACATTCCCATCTAACCTAAATAAATCTGCTTTCTCTTAGCAGCATTTTGTTAACAGATGTAGCCCAGAGACTGAACTTTGCAGATTGTGTATCAGAATTGAGATGTTTCAGCTAAATTCAATAAACGTTAACAGCAGTTAACTAATTGCAAAAAAAATATATCCCCAAATTGTGAGGAAATGAAGTTACCACTTATGGTTCTGCTTTTTTGTCTTTTTCAACCTGGAGTGTCTTGGAGTTGTTGCTATTTTGAAAGGGAAAGTGATGCCATTTGACTTCAATTTTAGTTATTGAAATCCACAGTTTTTCTAAATCTTGCTATAGGTGGTTGCAAAAAAGTCAGTGCACATATTTGAAAGCAGAGATTGTTGTCAAGTAGACTCACATGATAACTATTTTTTCAAAATAACTGTATTTTTTCAAAACTGTAGTGTTTGAATAAACATTAAACAAACAGGTTGAAAAAGTTGAAAATTCATGTTAAAATTGCTCCAGGCTGATGTAAATTATATGTCCAGCACTTAAGCACTTACCCTGTTCTCATTGACCTTGACAGCAATTACAGAGGTCGTATTTCTCTGTAGGGAACTGGAGTCTGAACAATTTATCTACTATACTAGAAGCAAAGAGACTTCACTTGTACATGCACACAACTAGAAGTCTTCCTTTTTAAAGTAAAACTTTCTGTGACTATTGCAAATAAAACCAGTTTTCATTTATAGAGTTCTTTCAAGTCTCATGAAAGAAAATGCCTAGGCCAGGATGTACAGTGTGGTGGGTTTTTTGTTTGGTTTTTCTTTTGTTTTAATTTCATGAACATGAATGTTGTTTAAGGCTGCCAGTTTTACTCTGGTATTAGAGAACTTTTTTTTCTTTTGTTTTTCTTTTTTTTTCTTTTTAGGTTAGCATGTAGCAGGAACAGTATTGTGTCATGTGCACAACTCTTCAGTGCACTGAGGAAAGATAAACAGCTACACAGGTAACTAGTCCTACTGGAGAATGGGCAGAGCGTATTCCTAGAAGAATAGCCACGCTGAGTATTTAATGGCTGCTTTTAGGCAAGTGTGGTTGTAGTTCAGGAAATGTTTCCTTAATATGGGATCATTAATGGTTAGATATGGTAAAGTAAATGTAGGACCAACCAGGATTTATGTTTTTATATTTTAACTATATATCCAATTTGTGTTATTGAACATGCATTTTTAGATACAGATTGATTTAAAATAATAAACTGTTAGCAATGCCTCAAACTCAATAATTAAACAGGCCGTGTAAATTTCCTTTTATTAAGCTTAGGCACTATCTTTCAGTACTATGTTTTTGTTAATATCGATTCTCTTTTTCTCTATTGCTCTTTCACTTTTCCCTATTTCACTTTTTAATTGAAGTAACTTAATTTATTCTGTCCTTTTCACACCAAAAATATAATGTGAAGAAATGGTGGCATGTTTTAGAGAGGCCTCTTCCAACTCATTTTTGTGGAAGTACAGTAACGGATTGTTTTGAGTGCTGAAGTAAGAATTTTCGTTAGATCAGGTGAAAACAAATAGAATTTAACTTTTCCTTCAACTGTTGTAATAAGAGCATCTCCATTGCCAAAGGGGAACAGCTTCCACAGTTCCACAGTTTCCATAGCAGCACGTTGAACCAGTAATGATTTTTTCAGTGTAGTGTGTCTAATTGTAGAAGGTGGAACTCAAAATGCATGAAGACGACTTCCTTCCCATTCTATAGGGCCCTTTGTATAGTTTCTTTTTTGAGAAATGTCCAGACTTTTAATTCCAAATGTGTTGAAGGCTGTAGGCACTTCTCTCACTGACTCTCAGGACATTTTTGAATATTCTATCAAAAGGGTTTTAGCTAGTATTGAAGATCTTTCACCAGTCCTCTGCGTGGAGCAAACTTCTCATAGAGAATATAATTTTTTTCAACAATTTCTTTGCACTTTATTTTTTAATAAATTCATCAATAAGAGAAATGAAAATATTTTCTTTTGGGAGATTAAGTCTCTATATCACTTGCAGTTCAGATAAAGAAGAGCCTAATGCATTCAGAAAAGACTTTTTTTTTTTTTTTTTTTTTTTTTTTTTAATTTAAGTTTTCCTTCTTCAAGATGGTAACCTTTCAGAAATACAGGAGATCAACAGTTAATTCCCACACATATGTAGTTCAGATCCTCTTTCTTTTCTGAGATTCTTCATGAAGATACCAATTGCGGTGATTAGTTGCAGAGAGTTATCTGATGACAGCAAGGATTCAGCTACCAACTCCATGAAAGTTTTTTCATTCAATTTTGTACAGTTTGTGTAGCACTAGCAACTCAGAATGGCTTTCTGCAGATACCCGGGAGACATGCGGATCCTAATTCCATTAGCATTCCCATGGTTTATTCATGACATATAGATGTCTTAGTTTGTCAAGGAGAATCAAATGGGTATCAGAAGGGGTTTTTACCATTACAAAGTAACTTTGGTTGGCAGGTTAAACTATAATAGCTAAAACTTCAGGTTTTTATTTCTTTTATGTTGACCTGCCTAGGAAATAACATTTATTTTCTTTAGTTAAAAAGAAGTGAAATGTAAGCTAGCACTTCCTGATTAACTTTGTGCTGGAGAATGACTGCAAGTGACAATGATTCTTAGAGATTTTTTGGACAGTAAAAATGTATTCCACAACTCATGTTCTGTATGGTATAGCATCCAAAAGAGGTCAGTTAGTCTGCTGCATTTTAGTGGTTTATACTGAAAAGAACTCATTATCCTGTAAATATTTCAGTAGTTTGTACAAAGTTAATATAGGGCATGTATTTTTTATGACTTATAATAGTATAAATGTTTACTGGGGGTTTCATTCAGATGTAGTATCATTTTAGTATAAACTGTTAAGCTCTTATTATATAAGATCAATATTTAAGAATTGGATTTAGATATTTAATTTTACAAGATACATAGCTTTACCAAATATAAAAATATTCCTTCAGTATATATTTTTCACCTCTAAATTGTGTACAAGTTCATTGTCCCTTGGAAGAAAAAGTAGCATCTTTATTTGGGCTCACGGTACTTTTCATAGGTACAACTAAGTGCTTTTTGACAACTCAAGCATGTCTTCTGTAACCAAAACATTTTGTTGTACAGCTTGAATTCATTAAAATATCAGAACTTTGAGTGAACATAGACATCTTATGTGTTCACCCTATAAACTGAATTTGAGTAGTCTTCCATTATTTTTAAATATTGGTGGAGTATTGTTTAGATTTCCAGAAGTATGAGGTCCAAGTTAAAAATAAACAGTTGCCAATACGTTCAGTAGCAGAGGAAGGAAGCTGTCTATAGCAAATCGGTTCTGTCGCTGTCATGAGCAGATTGCCCAGTCCCTAAATGTAGTCTTTTGTTCTACTCCATTGACTGTGAACAACTCTAACTTCAGTTCTGCAGATTTATTGCCACAGATAAATTTTGTGGCAATAGCCTTTTGATCTCCTAGATCAAGATTGAATTATAATGCATACCAGACTGTTTCAAGTTTTGAGTTTTCAGCTTTAGAGCTGTTTTTCTTTTTAAATAACTACTGTCAACATATCTTTATTTTAAATACCTTAAACTTTGTATAATTTGCTCTAGTCCAAGTAGACTTAAGATATGATTTTTGTACAACCAACTGCTCATTAAATATTTACTCTTAATTGATAATGCATAACAAGAAGTTATTTTTAGGTTAGGCATTCGTAAAACTTCAAATGTTCATAGTTACAGAAAACCAAATTTATTATAGCTTTGCAAGCATATTTTCCTTGTTTTATTTGTATGGGATTATTTTCACTTACATGACAGATGGGTATATTGGCTAGAAATTCTTTATCAAGTAGTATACAAAAATATGTGGCAATATACAGTGCCAGGATGATAGATAGTGTTTGGCAAAATGCTTATGACAGTATGTTTCAATCATATGCAGACTTAATTCCTCTCTTCGGATCTCACTGTTGAACTGGATAAGCCTAAATGAGATCTGCATGTTTTTTGCCCTTTCTGTCATGGAACAAACTAAATGATAAATAGCACACAAGAGCAAGGTGATGGATAGCATGACATGGAAGGCATCTTTGTTTTCAAACATTGCAAATGTGGATGCTGATGGAATTTTTTCTTTTTGCTTCTATTTCTTAAGCCTTGCATTATGACTGGTGAAGTGCCTGACTCGGGTTGCCATCTGGAACACAAGCAAGCTGTGCCCAGATTTCACCGTGATGGCTGGTATGTGACATGTCCTACATACCTATGAGAGCTCCTCTTCTTAGTGCTCTACTGGTTTTTTAGARTAGATACAACATGCCACCACAATTTCTGCCATAAAGGTGGTTTTCAGTACTTGCTTGATCTGGCAGTCTTAGAGCAGTGCTTCTTGCTGAGCAGACCTCTACAGTTTTACCCAGAGGTTATCGCTAAAGTTGGATTGAATGGCCTTTCCTATAGTTGCAGGGTTTACCTGGTTACATTCAGAACTTTTCTTGCTAAGACATTATAATTTGTCTTCAAAAAGGTGTATGTAGTTACTTAGAAAGCTAGGAGAGAATCTAGATTTTTAAAAAAGTAATCTATTACAATTTAATTCAACTGATACAGGAAATAAGAAGGAGAGAAAGGTGCCTCAAACACTTGTTTTATTTGTAGAGAAAAAGGAGTCTACGCAAACTTGAGTAAAGAGTAAATACAAATTTGAGCTAGCTGAAGGAATGGCCTAGCATTCATGCATGTTTACAGATTTTTTTCATTGCATTATTTTCTTCTTTTGCTTTTATTTTGAAATTCATGGCTTGTTGTGCCTTTTCCCCTAATTATGCATCAGCTACTGATGGAATGGCAATAAAGTATAAGGAGGATTTCTTTTTTTTTTCTTTTTTTTTTCTTTTTTTTT